>JBBELK010001037.1:600000-931508 GCA_037783545.1 Henricia sp. BOLD:AAB3569
CCATCTTTTCGCAGGGGCACGGAATCTTCAATTTCTCCCAGACAGGAATTTCCCGTGGATAGTTTTTGTGCGAACATCATGGAAGATGCCTTTGCAACAGTTCAGGTAAAGCAGTCTATTCCTTCAGTTAAACCATATGAAAAGGACATGTTTCTCAGTAATGCTACAGACGAAGGGAAGTTCTTTTCCACTCCTACCATGTCTTCGGAGGTCAAAGATACACTCAGACGGGAAAACTCTCAGTTCAAGAAGAAAGTTTTTGATGATGCAACAAGACGCTTAGATCACCGTTTAGGTCTCCTCGATTCCCATTTGCGGTTCGGCGCCAAGATTTCATCTTATTCCATTCTGCTTTCGGATGCCCTCGCCCGAGCACAAGAAGACCCATCTCAGTTTGACGCTACGGTACTACCGGAGATGTTCAAGTTTATGGATGATTGCCTCGGCTTATGTCTTCGGGAGTTTTCATTGGGTTCTGCTATGACCACCCTCTTACGTCGTTCACTAATTCTGGACCATCTTCGTTGGCCGTCCATTGGCTCCATGGAAAGAATGGAAGGTCTTCCTCTCACAGGCAACGATTTCTTCGACGGGAAATTCAATGAGGTTCGGTTGCAGGAAGCTAAGCGCCTGAAAGCGGAGGAAAAGTTGGATTTGCGACCACCGCATCGCCCTTTTTCTTCATCACGCCAGACACGCCAGGAAAAGCCCAAGACGTTTAGGCGACCAAATCAGTCTTATGGGAGGGTCCAGTTCAGAGCCTCACGTCCTGCTTCTCGTTCGTCAAATTTTATCCAGCCCACCAGAGCGACGTGTCCCTCCAAGCCCCGATGGACACGGGGTCATAGGGGCAAGTGACTACAACAAGGTTACTATCCCAGACATACCGGGACCAGTGGGAGGGCGTCTTTTGAGTTTTCTTCATCAATGGCAAATGATCACATCAGACAGTTGGGTTTTACAGACGGTGTCATCCGGCTATCGCCTGGAATTTACCAGCATTCCCCCCGCTCTCCCTGCAGGTCATTCCACTCCAGTACCCAGCAACAGAGCTCATCGGAAAATATTAGAGGACGAGATCAATTCCCTGGTAGAAAAAGGTGCCATAATTCCTCTCGAATTGGGGACTCGGGGGTTTACGTCGGTCTTCTTCCTTGCACCCAAGAAACCCAACAAGTGGCGACCCATCATCAACCTTCGCCCTCTGAATGTTTTCATCAAACCAAAACACTTCAGGATGGAAACATTGTCAACAGTACTTCAGTTTCTTCCTCGCGGTTGGTGGGCGACCTCCTTGGATCTCAAGGATGCCTATCTGCACATCCCCATTTTTGTTCCTCATCAGAAGTTCCTACAGTTCATGTACAAGGGAACAATTTTCCAGTTTCGTTGCCTTCCTTTCGGTCTGTCAACAGCTCCAAGGGTCTTTACGAGAGTAACCAAGGTTATCGCAGCTTTCCTACGGCAGAAGCACATATACATTTTCCTTTACCTGGACGATTGGCTGATTGTGGGTCCATCACCCCAGGTTGTCCTTCAATCCCTGTATCAGACAGTCCATCTGACCACGCACTTGGGATTTATCATCAACCGGGAAAAATCATCACTGACCCCTTCTCAACGACCAACGTTTCTAGGGGCTGTTCTCGACACTACTCTAGGCAGGGCCACTCCTACCGAGGAGAGATGTCGGAATCTGCAGGAATGCATCCAGCTCCTCTTTTCAGTGGAGACTGCTCCAGCTCAGGCATGGCTTCGACTCCTTGGTCTTATGGCAAGTCTTGTCGACCTGGTTCCTTGGTGTCGGATGCGAATGCGCCCTCTACAACTGCATACCCTCTTCCACTATCGTCCTCGGCTCGACCCAATGACGAAGGCAATTCCGGTCACCAGCTTTATTCGTGCTCATCTTCGCTGGTGGCTCCCCAAGGAAAACCTCCTATTGGGAACCATTTTCCCTCGACCCTCTCCTTCAGTAACCCTGACCACGGATGCTTCGGAGCAGGGATGGGGAGCTCACTTGAACGACATTTATGTCGCGGGAACATGGTCCGCACCGGAACAGCTTCTGCACATAAACCACCTCGAACTGTTGGCAGTTGCGAAGTCACTTCAGACCCTCGAGCCACATGTTCAGAACAAACATGTATTGGTGAGGTCGGACAATTCGACAGTAGTAGCCTACATAAATCGCCAGGGAGGTACCCACTCGCCATCCCTCTGTTTGGCCACTTGGAAACTTCTGACATGGTGCATCTCCAAGGATATGACAATTCAGGCATCTCACCTAGCGGGGAAACAAAATGTCATCGCCGATGCTCTGTCTCGGGGCCACGTTTTACCGACAGAATGGACTCTACATCGGGGAGTAGTACGCCACGTCTTCGGCATCCTTGGCACCCCCAATGTAGATCTGTTTGCATCACACCGGAACAACCAGCTTCCGACGTTCTGTACCCGGTACTATCATGCTCAAGCTCTCGCAACCGATGCACTCAGCATGAGCTGGTCGGGGTTTCTGGCCTACGCCTTCCCACCAATATCTATCCTCCCACAAGTTCTGTCAAAAATCGAGAAGGAAGTCTGCAGGATCATCCTGATTGCACCTTACTGGCCAAGGCAGACTTGGTTCCCAAGGCTTCTGAGTCTGCTTATCCATCCTCCAATAGTGCTTCCAAAAAGGTTGGATCTTCTGGCTCAGCCCAAATCCAAGATCCTACATCCAAACCCGGAAGCTCTTCATCTATCTGCATGGATGCTGTCAAGTCATCCTTCAGATCAGCAGGTCTTTCGGAAGACGCTTCTTCCGTGGCATCCCAAAGCAGACGGCAATCCACTAGACGTACTTACGATAGTCGATTACAGCATTTCGTCAAGTGGTGCTCCTCAGAAGCTACAGATCCCTATTCTGCATCTGTAACGAAGTTGGGGGATTTTTTGATGCACCTTTTCAGCACAGGCCTCAAAATTTCCACTATAAGGGGATACAGATCAGCCATTGCTGTCCTTCACAAAGGTTTTCCGGATGGCTCATCAGTGTCAACCAATCCTGCAATTTCACACCTCATCAAAGGCATGTTTACTCTGCGTCCTCCTGTCAAGAAATTGATACCATCTTGGGATATGGGCACTGTCCTCGTCCAACTAGCCAGAGCACCTTTTGAACCTTTAGGTTCTGCTTCACTGCACCAATTGACTGTTAAAACAGTTTTTCTATTGGCTGCAGCTACGGCTCGACGCAGAAGTGAAATCCATGCTCTTTCTATTGACTCCGGCCACATCCGCTGGGAGCCAGGAGGTGTCAGGCTAATACCTCATGTTAGGTTCCTGACAAAGAACCAATCCATGGATTTTTCACCGCCTGACATTTTTGTGCCAAGTTTGACATCTTTCTCTTCAGTGGAAGAGGATAAATGGTGGTGCCCTGTACGAGCCCTCAAGTTCTACATCGCTCATACTCAGCAGCTGAGAGGCGACGTCAAGCAGTTGTTCATCACAACAATACGCCCACATCGCCCAGCCTCTGTGACCACGATCTCTCGATGGTTGTTGGCGGCCATTGGCCTGTCCCACCATCCTGGATCTCAAGTCAAGGCCCACGAGACTCGCAGTGCGACTACGTCCTGGGCTTATCTGCTTGGAGTGCCTATACCAGAGATTATGAAGGCTGCCTGCTGGAAAAACCCCTCCACATTCACTTCATGCTACCTCAAGGATGTGGTACAAGCGGAGGGCCGTATGGGAAGGAAAGTTCTCCAAACTACGGCTCGATCAGCAGGCAGGAAAATGTCTTCAACTCCAACACCATCTCAATAATGGTTTGGACGTCTTTGGTATGTGACTATTTTTCACTTGTTTGTTAGCTAGACCTACTATATTAACGAGAGGTTTTTAGCTGTTATACCTTTTCCATAATAACATGGATAATTTGGTTTTGTAACAGTACTGCCTATTTTTCGTCGCCTAGGCTTACTGTATACTACTAGTTCTGTCTTTTTGCATGCCCCCTTCCCACCCTCTTTTGTGCATTTTTACGGTGCTACTCTGCATTAGTAGGTAAACAAAGGTGATGTTTTCTGTATTGGAATGTCCTAAATCTTGTGTGATTTATGATTCCAATAAGAAAACTCACCTTTGTTTACCATCCCACCCTGTTAGAGCTACATCGTTCACTGGGAAAATCTATGAGAGGACGGTGGCTTTCTGACCATTATATACTATGGGGGCATGCATTGGACCGTGGGTGAGCTATTGTGCTAAATCTTTTCAGCGAGGTATTGCGCGTGCGCATGAATATGCATTAGTAGGTAAACAAAGGTGAGTTTTCTTATTGGAATCATAAATCACACAAGATTTAGGACATTCTGTTGGTATTTCAGGTATACTAGTCGGCAATATCCCGTTGTATCTATTCATCCTTGTAACATTCATGAGTCTACTCATCTGACTTTATTAACATGCTACTACATGTATATTCTATCGGTATTCTGCTGTTTACATACTGCTTATTCTGTTGGTATTTCAGGTATACTAGTCGGCAATATCCCATTGTATCTATTCATCCTTGTAACCTTCCCAAGTCTGCTCATATGTGTCTTTATTAACATGCTACGTACTGCATGTATATTCTATTGGTATTCTGCTGTTTATACACTGCTTATTCTATTGGTATTTCAGGTATACTAGTCGGCAATATCCCGCTGTATCTATTCATCCTTGTAACATTCATGAGTCTGCTCATATGTGTCTTTATTAACATATGCTACTACATGTATATTCTATTGGTATTCTGCTGTTTATACACTGCTTATTCTATTGATATTTCAGGTATACTAGTCGGCAATATCCCATTGTATCTATTCATCCTTGTAACATTCATGAGTCTACTCATCTGTGTCTTTATTAACATGCTACTACATGTATATTCTATCGGTATTCTGCTGTTTATACACTGCTTATTCTATTGATATTTCAGGTATACTAGTCGCCAATATCCCGTTGTATCTATTCATCCTTGTAACATTCATGAGTCTACTCATCTGTGTCTTTATTAACATGCTACTACATGTATATTCTATTGGTATTCTGCTGTTTATACACTGCTTATTCTATTGATATTTCAGGTATACTAGTCGGCAATATCCCGTTGTATCTATTCATCCTTGTAACATTCATGAGTCTACTCATCTGTGTCTTTATTAACATGCTACTGCATGTATATTCTATTGGTATTCTGCTGTTTATACACTGCTTATTCTATTGATATTTCAGGTATACTAGTCGGCAATATCCCATTGTATCTATTCATCCTTGTAACATTCATGAGTCTACTCATCTGTGTCTTTATTAACATGCTACTACATGTATATTCTATTGGTATTCTGCTGTTTATACACTGCTTATTCTATTGATATTTCAGGTATACTAGTCGGCAATATCCCATTGTATCTATTCATCCTTGTAACATTCATGAGTCTGCTCATCTGTGTCTTTATCAACATCTTCCTCATCGGTTGCTTAGTCAAGAAACGGACGTCTAAAAGACGAAATCTTGGTAAGTTTTTAATTAAGATCGGAAGTCTCGATGGCTAAATGACCTCACAAGATCACAAATTTGGTATCATTGGAAAGCCCTGTTATTCCACTTTACGATGATGTGTCATTTGTTATGATTAAGCAATTTGGGGATGTGCAGCACAGCTGAATACGGGGGCGGGTGTAAAGTGAAATGTCACAAAATGCATTGCTATTGTCAAAAGTGCATTGACACATTCCCATCCTCCAAGCAAAAGGGGAATGCACTGCATGACAATAGCAGTGAATTTTGTGACATTTCACTTTCCACCCACCCCTGTATTCCGCTATACTGCACATCCCCCAATTGATTAATCATAACAAATGACACATCGCTGTAAAGAGGAATAACAGGGCTTTCTAATGATACCAAATTCAAGGAAAATGATTTGGTAACAAGAGAGAAATCGTTTTTGAGGAGTTTAGATTGGATTCCCAGGAGCCAAAGTGTGACATTTTTATGCATTTGTAAAAACAAGATTGTTTAATAATTTTTTAATTTAAGTTTTTAATTTAAGTTTTTAATGTCATTTTTATTTCTTCTTTTTTTTTCTCTTTTCGCAGCCAGGATATTAGATGTAAAATTGGAGAAGATTCACCCTCTTCATGCGTAAGTTTAGCCCTAGCCAAATTCAGTTTGCATTTTGGACCGCGTAGATGCGAACCAAAATATCATCTTTACGGATTAGTTTCTGGTAAAATTATATAATTTTGAGCGAAAACCTTTCAGTGGATAGTTGCTATTAATTTAATCTTTACTTTCAGAATTTTTCCCCTGTAAACTCATCCATTACTTTTTGGGGTCATTGCAAATGATACACTAGGCCTTTAAATTATACATACAAGTCTATGGTAGTTAATCAAGCCGTGTACCAAATACATCAACTTGATACAGTTACGTAATAGCGGCCATCTTGTAGGGCAGTTTATTTGTTCCGTGAGGACATGCATGGTTGCAAATTTTGTGCTTATACATTGTTGGCCAATTTAAATGTCAAAAGTTGCCCTTCAAGATGGCAGCTATTCAATACGGTCTATTGATTCAATATTTGGTATTGATCGATCATTTATTAATTATCAATTATCAGGGACCATGACGACCGAAGAGAAACCAACGGCTCTATTTCAGACTACTTCGAACATCCCATATCAGATGACGAGCTATTCGATACAGTCTATTGATTACATTATTTGGTATTGATCGATCATTTATCAATTATCAGGGACCATGACGACCACAGCGATACCGATGGCTCCATCTCAGAATCAATACTCAAGCATCCCATATCAGATGACGTGCTATTCAATACAGTCTATTGATTCAATATTTGGTATTGATCGATCATTTATCAATTATCAGGGACCATGACGACCGAAGCGATACCGATGGCTCCATCTCAGAATCAATACTCAAGCATCCCATATCAGATGACGAGCTATTCAATACAGTCTATTGATTCAATATTTGGTATTGATCGATCATTTATCAATTATCAGGGACCATGACGACCGCAGCGATACCGATGGTTCCATCTCAGAATACTCCAAGCATCCCATATCAGACGACGAGCATAGCTTTGATTATAGCGATCGTACGTACAGCGATCAATATGACGACAGCGATCGTAGACCGATTACGCCATCGCGACGTGAACCGGGATCGGGGTATCATAATACTGCCTATAGACCGCCCTCGTATTCGGCCAGCTGGGATAGTTATGGTATGTTGAACACATAATACATGAATGGACAACTGTTAAAAAAACGTGTTACCTCCACATGTAATAGGCTGTATTCCTGAACATGAGGGCGCTGTCAAGAGCAGGGCTTGAAATACCCACTGGACCGGTGGACCGAGGCCAGTAATTTAAGCCTCGGTCTAGTGCTTTCTCTACTGTACTAGACCCACTTACGCATGCGAGCAACGCTTGATTATATCACTCGCCCCGGGTTGGCGTTGCACAAGTGTGAACCCATCCCAGTGCATTTTGAAACTAACGAACAGTAAATCCACGTTTCTTGTGGCTTTGGTCTTGTAAAAATAGCGTCGGTCCAGTAAATGATTTAAGCTACTAACCCTGTGGTCTAGCAGATTTTTTTCATGAAATTCAAGCCCTGAAGAGGCCCGCACCCATCGCGCGTTATGTTTGAACGCGCTATGCGCGCACGTGTTCCAAACGTTTACTTTAAATGGAAATATGTTCACGGGCCCGCGCTCCACGTACAAAAGTATATAGAATTCCCCCATTTTCCACTGTCAGACTGGACATTTCCCCCCAAGTCCCCTAGCTCACGCATTCAGGAATACGGTCTATCAATGGTGTGTGATAAAAATGATGTGTGTAATTCAATTCAGTACCTGATCTGCGTTCTGTGAAAACAATAAAAAACTCTTTTAAGAAATTGTGCAAAGCCGCCATCCTATTGAGGCTGGTTCCATGGTAGTCAAGGACCTTGTTTCTTGTACATTGTGCCCTTGTAAAAAAATGTGTGTGCACACACATTTATATAAATTCATCTTCAGTCATTGTTTCCTTTTGAAAAATATTTCAGGTGAAATCATAGTCTTGGCCCAAAACTATTGTAGTCGATATTGGTTTATGTACGCGTTGGCCATTCCCGGTAGTGCGCCCTCTTGCAGCACTAACAGACCAGCCTTTGCGCGACTACAATAGTCTTAGGAAACTCTCCCGGAAGGTTTAACTTTTTCTTTGTTTTTGCCTAGGCTTTCCTAGGGAACCAATTAATCAGCGAGTGACCAAATACAGCAGCGCGTCGGAATGCAGCGAGCGACCCAAATACAGCGCGACGGATGCAGCGAGTGACCCAGATACACCGCGTGCACACGCTTCGAATGGTTTGAAAAATATAAGGCAGCTTACAAGAATCATCGAACATGACCGTTTTATCGTTGCTAATATTTTCGGTGGCATAATTTTCTTGGCAAATATATTTACAAGCATGTTTGCAAAGGCGTATGACATCGCAAAATACATTTGTTTATGAAGATAATTGCGACATTGCAAATATATCTGTGGTATGCCATGTCCCTTGTGTGCCATCATAAAACCCTGTGCAGCTATTTACATAAAACGGTACCGCCCCCCAATGCTGAACTTCCGGGAGGATTTCCCAAGACTATTGTAGTCGCGCAAAGGGCTGGTCTGTTAGTGCTGCAAGAGGGCGCACTACCGGGCCAACGCGTACACAAACCAATATCGACCACAATAGTCTTGGGCCAAGACAAGTGAAATCAATGCATTAGGCGGTTGGAACCACTTCTATCTTTCCTTTGAGTAAGATTTTCAATCTTGAATACGGGCTTTAAAAAAATAAACATCGAATTTAGAGCAGTTTATGATAACATGATGATTATTAAAACAAACTCCATGTATTTCTATCTCCTAAGGCCAAACCCCAAGCCTTCTGACCGACGTCACAAGCGAAGACCAGGAAGAGCGTAACTACGCGGCCCAACTCCGTCGCAAGCAAGCACAACTCAGCTCCGTCCCGTCCTCTGCAGTCGGCAACCAATCATCGGTGACTCCTAGCCCGGTACCCAGCAGTTTGGGGAACTTTGTGCAGTTGACGAAGGCTCGGCCACCGAATAGCCAGGCTACCAGTGAGGAAGGGTTCTTGGTGTAAAAACAGGCAGGTGATTGGTCTCAATAAAGGCCATGCAAGGCCTAACAAGTCCATCGTGACGATACAGTCGAACCTCATTAATAAGAGGCCCTTAGGACTTTGCAGATTACCTTGTTATAACAGGAACCTTGTATTATCAGAAATGAAGACAACAAAAGTAACAATGCATTTCCATAGAAATGTTTGTTTCTAAGTCGGCATTTGTAAGTCGCCATTTTGCTTAAAGGAGCGTGACCAGAGTTTCTGGAAAATAGTTTTCGATGTAACTTACCAATATTATCAAGTAACTCCCATACACACCTCCCATGTCCCAAAAACCCGAAAACATTCGCAATTTCCAGTAAAAAATTGAACAAAACTATCGAGTATGCTTTCAGCGTATAAACGTTGATACTGGAAAATTAGTTTACAAATAATCGGTGGATTTTCGACGATATCCTCGGAAATATGCGGCCTAGAAGCGCGGGAGTTTCAGTTTCGTAATCAGAAAAATATGACGGATGTTATGATATAAAAATCTCATGACCCATAAGGTAAGTCCCGGGGAGTTATGGGTAAAAAAAAGTGATCTGGTCACACTCCTTTAAGTCGGCATGTTATTCTCGGTCCATTTCAACAAAACGCAATACAAAATCCTTTGTGTAAGTCGGCACTTACATAAATCAAGGATTTTGTTGCTGGAATCGACCCCAAAACAAGGAGATTAAACCAAGGTAAATCGAAGCCTCCATGCTGCAATTAACCATATGCATAGGCCGTTCTTGTAACGTTGTGTAAGTCGGCAAAATGACGACTTACGGCGTATGTCGGCATTCGCGTAAGTCGGCACAAATTTTCGGGTCCCAAGAGTGCCGACTTAGCCGGAGTTTACTGTATTAACAGTGCTCTTATTATCAAGGTTTGACTGTGACAGTGTTGTAGCCGAGTCAATCACAAGTCCTCACAAGCCTTCACAAGTCCCTGGGTCTTAATTCAAGTCGCAAGCTATTCAAATGAACTCCAACAAAGGCATTCTTTCGTGCGTGTTCATCCTTTGCTTCTTGTTACTGGACTTGTCACAGACTTGTGATGGACTCGACTACAACCCTAGTAAGTGAAGTGTAAATAAAACGTTCTTGCCTTTTACGAAATATTTGTTCCGATTCTTGCCTTAATGTTTTAAAATGTCTAATCTGCAGTGTACAACTCGTGCTTATTATGTGAATAATTTGCAGAAATCACTCTGGAGCTTTTTGCAGAAATGCACAATTTTAATCGCATTGTTACATATGGGTAATTCCCAAAATGTTTAGTGTCCCAGTTACGTACGACACTCTCTGCTTCAAAAATCACCACTTATGACCACAAATTCTCAGTAATGGACTGTGGCCTGTGATTATAGGGGGCAGCATAATTTTCTGATTCCTGAAAAAAATATTCAAAACAAAAGACCATAAAGGCTTATAATTTGTTCCATGGTATTAAATAGGAGTTTGGTGTCCCGGGTTACCTACATGTGTACGCCAATGAAAATTGGCTGTAGAATGAGTTTGCATTAACCTTGGTGCCATATCTACACACAAACATTAAATTTGAGTGGCATTTGTTCAAATAAAAATAATTATTGTTTACTGGAAAACACCTTTCAATCACTAAAAACACTTGGAAATCTTAAAAAGCAAGTCACACTTTTGGACCCCTAATTTTGGGAATTACCCATATAATACTTTATATTACAATTATTTTCCAAGAAAACAGTTTAAAGTATTAACCTGTTGTATGGCAAAAAGTGTGAATCGCGTTGATTTTTACACATAATTTATCGTGTGGTTTTACGAACAAAAGTTGCCTATGTTAAAATTATATAATTTATTTAAACATTTAATCTCTACGTCATTGAAGAAAACTGGGTCTTTCCACACTAATGGGCCTATTTGAAAAATAAGTCAATAATTCCTTTTAGATGTTTTCAGTTTATCTAAAACTTAAAGAAATTCCCTTGTTCTGTTCTCAGGAGATAACTTTTGCCCCAAAAGGTAAGAAAATGCTGCCACTAGTAACATACATTTCTGGAAAGCTTGTGTACAAATTTCCCCTTATACGTATGTAACGTGGAGAGACAAAATTGTGACATTATTGACTTATTTTTCAAATAGGCCCATTAGCGAGGAAAGACCCAACTACGAAATGGTTCCAAAGCCTTTTAAAACTCTTGCCAAGATAATAATAATGCTAACTTTGTTAAACACTAAGTATTTACGTCCCAGCCATGCAAGTACTATTGTTTTGTGTTTAAATGCAAGTTTAAACGTTTATAATTATTTTTCACAAAATGGTAGAATTCCTAATCAGTAAGGGCCGTCCAAAGTTGTCAACATTTTCACATTTCTACAAAGCGTAGGGAGGGGGGTCGAAGGCCGCGTAGGACTTTACATGCGCTGTAAAATGTTGATAAGGCCAAACAAAATAAATGGTGTGTTTACGGTAACCCGACCTACCTGGAAATTTTGAGGCCAAACTTTTTATTGCCAATTTTCAAGTTGATAATTTTAAATGAGCACTATTTGCAATAATTTTTAACGAACATAACATTTTCTACACTTGTACATGAACATGGTTAATAGTGTTAATAGTGAGTTTCAAACATTGCAAAACAACACGCAAATGCATGAACTGAAAAAAAAAAGATAAAATATAATTATTTTCCTACCTACCTACGTGGATTTTTTTTAGGCCGTTACCGTAAACCCACTATTTATTTTGTTTGGCCTAAGTGGTATTTCGGGGGAAGTCTTGAAAAATACTACCCTCTGTGAAAATGTTGACAAATTTGGACAACCCCAAACATAATGACGTCACTGTTTGTTTACATACATGCTTTCCTATGGCTGTATTTCATATGGTACCCTGAGATTCCCCCATAGATTTGTGCACATGTAAACAAACTGTCGGTATGTTTCAGGACCATTGTACATGCAGTGGTGAAGTGTACTACTGAAGGAATCACATTTTTATATTCTTTGTCTTTCTAATTATATTCCATCTTATTTACATATTTTTCGTTACATTTACCTTACAAGTATTATTTACAGTGTAGTTAATGGTGTTTAAAGATGCAGGCTCGTGCGAGGAACAAATTCGTGCCTTGAAATTCACCGCGGCATAGAGTGGTGAATTTCGTGGCACGAATTTGTTCTTCGCAGCGCATTGACGAGCCTGTGTCTTTAACCTAAATGTTATTAGCCTAAATATAATACTCTTTAGTACTGTTATTGCATAATTCACTGTACATTCTAACATCAAGAAATAAACTTCATAAGTAACAATGTATATTATTATTTGCAGAAATTTGCTAACGCTCCTGGATTTGGATCAGATTTCCTGGAAAATGACTGATCTTGCAACTACCAACACAGATATAAAACAAAAATCCTGGATTGTAAAGTTGCACTGTCCGTGTTTGGGTGAAAGGATTAAAAAAAATAATTCACACAAGCGCACAAATTTAGAAAGCTTACGTGTCTCTGTAACGAAAAATATAAAACACTTAAATTGCCGACGTCGGGAATTGGAAATACGGGCCTTTTTCTTGAAACGGGCTTCACATGTTGTACATAGTATGTGTACAATGTACACACGTATGTGTACATTTACGTTATAACCCTGTCTTTTATTATTTCTTGTTTTTAATCGACTGGCATTAATCCTACACGGATTTTTACGTTCTTGGTACCAAATGAAAGCTGATGACTTTTTCTATTCTACAAAAATAGCAATTTAACTTTAAAAAAAAAAGTTGACACTCAAATCAGTCTAAAATCGGACAGTGCAACTTTAACAATATTATAAATTTTTAGGGGCTGTCCAAAGTTGTCAACATTTTCACGGTTCTACAAAGCGTAGGAAGGGTCGAGGGCCGTGTAGGACTTAATATTGACAAGTAGTATTTTGGAGGAAGGGAGGCAGTTCTTGAAAAATACTACGCTCTGTAGAACCGTGAAAGTCGGAGAACTTTGGTCAGCCCCTTCTTCTGAAAAATCTGAAAAATTGGCAGCTCCGACATTTTGTAAGCCACTCTGAAAAAGCGTCAATGCCACACATTCTGGCCTGAGTTTTTTCGACCATTTCTAGAAATTGGGCCTTTCGGTGGCAGATCCTGGCTCATGAAAATATGACAACACAATAATAATTCTAGGTGATATCTGGATACTACTCGGAATTTACATAAGCCTGGATCTGCGACTGATTTCTAGATTAGATCGCAAAAACTTGTCCCAGGCTGTGCGACCTTTGACTCATTTTCATACACTTTAAAGATAGTATACATGATTGGTAAACTGTTACAAATAGTTTTATCCCCCTGTGTGATTGAAGATATGCATGATTAAAACCAACCTGAGCAAAAACCAGCTCCGTACTTCGTCTAACTTTTGAGAAAACAGTCAAAAAGGGTTTGCAGTCATTTCGCCCTGAACCACGGCCTGTGCACGAAGTGGTTTTGGGGCGAATTGAAGACTATTATAGCACTTCACACAAAACCATTTCAGGGGAAGTTTTCTACGGTCATCATGTTTATATTGTGTAAGTTAGGCGTAAATCTGTGAACATTTCTGATTTTCGAGATTACCAATGATGTATACTGCCTTTAAGCAGGGATTTTGGGAACCAGGTGTGACCTTTGACCTCATCTAGCTACGACTCCCATTTCCCGATGGATGAGTTCCAAAACTCGTTGATGTACCTCAGCGAGTTTCTTTTTACTCAAAGCGCGATCGCAAGAGACGTACTCAAACCTGTAGCACCGACTCACATCGCCGCTCGTAGCCTCGCGGTAAACGTCCTTCAACCAAACACGTCGGACGAGCAAACCGGTCGCGCCACGGACGACCGACATAAAACGCAGCTCATCCCAGGTATCTTGCTTTATCCAAAAACTGACATCTCTGACGTACATTGGTGGATATTTACTGCATGGTATTAAACGTGTTTCGCCAAATAAACATTGTGTATTTGACTCGTGATGCAGATTTCGTTCAAACGCGTCCCAGATTTTAGTATTTGACCACAGCAGTCGGATATCATCAATATGCATCAAATGCATAATGAGGCGGTCTAAATTTAGAAGGATGACGTCATAACATGTCTCTGATTTAATTACAGTGCCGCACACACCAACACACGTCTGGTTCCCTGAAGTATGATTGAGGTGTATTGATTGTTTACCATCAATTTCTCCTTGCAAACAGAAAGGGCACAGTTCAGAAATGTATGTATTGCTATTTGGTTCAGCACCTTCCATTTCAATGTAACTTCTTTTTAACGACTCAACCGTCTGTTTTTCTTCACGTTTTCTCTCTGAAAACTGCAAACTAGATTCATTACTATACAGATTTTGCAGTATTTTGGCGGCCATATTGGATACCTCGCTCTGACAGTGAAGCCCAACGAAAAGTAACTGATGCATGATGGGAAATGACGCTTCAGATACAACACATCTATGGTAAGCATTACCCACTAAGACCCACGAATCATTTACATATCTGTCAATCAAACTGTCCCTATGACACAGGAGGTGTGGCCTCAACATGTATGTACCGCCCACATTCCCAGCCTCATGAATATTCAGTTTCTCTTGTAATGTGTAGACTCCACTGCAGTCGTCATTTTCCCCGTTTGGAACAACCGCAGTGTAATCACTGTCTACAGGGACATGTGTACGTGGAATCAACTTCAGGATCTTGGAGACTAGATGTGTTTTCAAAAGACAGAGGGGATGGTTTTTGCAGGACAGCAGATTTCTGTAAAAAGGAGAAATAAGTTACAAATTAGGTTAGTGTTTAATCCAAAATTGTGGTAAATCTACAGATCGTGGGTTCGAATCCCACCCTGGTGCGTATGCCCTTGGGCAAGGCACTTTGCCATGAATTGCCTCTCTCCACCCAGGAGGATTGGGTACCTGTGAGGGTAGTGAAAGCTGATGTGTTTGATTAGTCCCTGTGCGCATAAGCTGCACGGGACTGTAT
The DNA here is from genome assembly GCA_037783545.1 of Henricia sp. BOLD:AAB3569. Taxonomy (NCBI): domain Eukaryota; kingdom Metazoa; phylum Echinodermata; class Asteroidea; order Spinulosida; family Echinasteridae; genus Henricia; species Henricia sp. BOLD:AAB3569. The sequence continues at coordinate 615,222 of JBBELK010001037.1, forward strand.
ACTCCCCAGGGAGTTAAGAAGGATTAAGGAATGATACTACTGAGCCCAATGACCAGGGTAATAATGCAGAAAGCGCATTGAGAAATCCAGCGGATCTGAAATGCGCTATATAAGAACTGCCTATTATTATAATTATTAAGTTCAGTATATTATGAATTTACATAAACTCCTAAAATAAATTGGAAACTCAAAATTTGACTGACAATTTCTCTCTTGTTACCAAGCTATTTCCCTTGCATTTGGTATCATTGGAAAGCCCTGTCATTCCTCTTTACAGTGATGTGTCATTTGTTATGATTAAGCAATTGGGGGATGTGCAGTATAGCGGAATACAGGGGTGGGTGGAAAGTGAAATGTCACAAAATACAAAATGCATACAGTGTGTCATCACTCACGTAAGTAGGTAATGCATAGTTCCGAGATTGCCCAATTAACCCAGCCCCCTTGGATATTGTTGCTATGCCTCACACGCTATCGTCAAAATGTCCACATACACTGCACAAACCAATGGGACTTTCAACGGAAAGCACAGATTCATTGGAGAAAACTCGAAGGTATTTATGTTTCAGGGTCGACAGTTACCGTAGCACACACTTAGTAAAAGGCCAGTGATACAGAGATGTCATATATTCATAACAATTCGCTTTCTTACCTTTGAACAGCGAATTGCCCGGCCTTGAAACCAGAAATTCACCCCGAACACCACATACAACGTATGGGCAGAAAATCATGTGATGTTGGTCGGCGGGTTCGGTTGATTGACAGGTCGGAACTATGCATTAGCGCTGTCTGGTTCTGCCCACAACTCTACAAAGTAGCACAGACTATGTACAAATCTGTTGACTGTTCAGTGTTAAGAGCCATTACCAAGGCACCTGATGTCACAACAGCTGTTTGTACATACAGGATTTACATATTGCACGACATACCTTTCCATAAAACACGCAAGTTCAGTCGGGCAGTTGAAAGTCCTGGGTTTCCCGTTGACATCCACTGAAAACGTCTCGGTTTGTAAATCTTCGGAGGGTTCACTTCGTTCAAAGACGTGTGTGACTGCGTCTTTTGTCAAAAATCCCTTGTCTTGTTCCCTGAAGATATTTATGGTAATCCGTTAACTTAAATGGTATGGCACCATTTTTATGATACAAACCAAGTATCGGTGAGTAAATGCAATTGAATTATCAGGGTCCAAAGAATGACGTCTAGTTCAAGTTGTGTCCTACCTGTAACCAGTGGAGTCATATTCCTGAAACTCCCCCGTCATGAATGGAACAGTCCGTGTCAATATGAGATCAGCATACGTTGCCATAGCAACGACCTGCCAGGAATTCTGCATTTCTCTCTGTGGGTCATCGGCAGGGGTGCCACCTTGGCCGTTGCACAGTGTGACAAGGATTTGACCAGAAGGTGTTAGGTAGTGGATGCAACTGTAGAACAAAATCATTTCATTGACAATTGATCACATTCACAGACGCCATCTTCGTAGGAAAAAATGCTACTGCGTATTGAACGCCATAAAGTACGCGCACGCACACGCTGGAACATGTTCCAAACACGAGCGCGTGTTGCTCGAAAATTGTTTGAAATACGGCGCAACCGATGCACGTCACAAAAAAATACGCTCAAAATCATGATGCACGTGGCAATTTGTAGGAAGTATCGTCATGTGAACGTGATCAACAGGGCACTAAAATGTAATAATCACTTACACAACACTATTAATTTTATGTGATAATTACCTTCGGAAGAACTGTTTAAGAAGCTCCCTGTTCTTGGCAATATTTGCTTTGCCAGGGACGTGGGGAAAGTTAAAGATGATCCCGTCAAATCTTTGTTCTGCCAGTTGATGGCATAACTGAATTTGTGTCGCATCAACGTTGAACAAACAGGGTACACCTGTGTGAGAAAAAAAATCACTAATAAAAATTAAAAAAATGTTAACTGTCAATTCTTGATCAGAACAGAAGTTTGTTGAATACAGTGAACTTGTGAATAACAAGGCACTGATCGACCAATCACTTTGGAATTGCTTTCAAGACTGTTCCGCTTCAGTGATTATTACCAGGTGCAATGTTTAAGCAAAGTGATTCTCACAACAAATACAATTTGACTTTTTCTGTTTCTGAGAGAATCGTGCAGTTTAAAGGGCCCCTGAAATGGTGTTTTTATCAATGAAATCTGTGCTATGGAACTAGTCCATTAATTTACAATCATAAAAACCCTACTTGGAAGTTGTTTGGGGTTTAAAATCAAGGTTTTTGATTTTTATGCTAATGAAAATTTACATATGCATGAGCAAAGTGGTGATGTCACATTAGGAAAACACAGGAAAATCTCATTCAACTGTGCACAAAAATTGCCACAATTTTTTTCCAACTTGCTGAAACTTTTGTAACCCATGACGGTTTAGGTTTGTTTTACATGTTGCCTGTTGCAAACCATGAAAAAACTAAGGCTGGAAACTGCAGCATTTTTCCACAATTCCAGTTTGAAGTCTTATGTTTTTTCTTTGCTTTTCTGCTGTGTTCCTAAAGTGACGCGCCCCTTTCTGTGAGTTTATGTAAAGAAATTTTCAAAGTTGAAAAATGCCACTTTTTATTCATGGGGCATCAAAATGAACAGTAGTATTGTCTTTCTACACAAGTAATCCTTCATATGCAGCAAAAACTGTGCATAAAGTTATTGAGCATTTCAAGGGGCCCTTTAAAGGCCCATTGTATCATTTGCAATGACCAAATTTAGGGGTCCAAAACATTGTGTTCCAGTTATGTACGACACCCTGTGCATCAAAAATCACCGCTCATGATCACATATTCTCAGTAATAAGGAGACAACACCAATATCTTGAATATTTTGTTCTGTGATTACTGACAAATATTTTAAACAAAAGACCATAAAGGCTCATAGTTTGTTCCATTATATTGAATAGGAACTTATTGTCCCAGGTTAGCTACGCCAATGAAAATTAGCTGTAGAATGAGTTTGCATTAACCTTGGTGCCTGATCCACACACGTTAAATTTAAGTGGCGTTTATTGAAATAAAAATAAATATTTTCTACCGGAAAACCACTTTCAATCACTAAACACACTTGAAAATCTTTAAAAGCATGTCACACTTTTGGACCCCTAATTTTTGGAGCTTTAATTAAAAATGTTTTAAATTACATTATTTGATGGTTTTACCTTTTTCAATCAGAGCTTCAAGATTATCTCTTCCGTTTTTCCGTTTATATACCGCCTTTTCTTCCTCAAATGACGTAGCAGTTATCTTAACATCTTGGTTCAGTTTAAGACTCAAAGCCCTTGCAAATGAGAAATTGCCCTCCCCAAGAAGCAAGATGGAAGCGCACGATTCAGAAAGACCATTCATCTTGGCAGCCTTGGTATTAAATCTTCTGTAAATCCTTGACAAGAAGAAACCAAAATTCTGTAGGCCTTAGAAAATTGTGCTTTCAATTACATTTGCTGATCAACTAATAAGACTCTTACTTTTTTTGATCAGCAAATTTAGGAAAGGTTTATTAACGTAGAATTACTATAGGTAACTATGGGCTTTGCGTAGCTATTGAAAGAGGGCATGAAAAAGGACTCTGCTAACATGGCTAAGCAGTGCTAAGTAAAGATTTTGGAAGAGGGTAAATAACGGAATTGCCGACTTTTTAGAAGACGTTTAGGCCTCCCAACTGGAAATTTATAAAACCCGGAGGTCGGAGGTGGTCGGAGGTACCCAAAGGTACCCGGAGGTAGATTGTTTTTGCTAACGTGTAGTTGGTGCGTTGACGGTGGCCCGGAGCTACGCAGTATTAGAATAACAAGCCGGAGGTAGGTTGTAGCATGTAGGCCTACTACACGGTCACAACAAATTCTACCTCCGGGTTACCTCCGACCTCCGGGTTTCAACGACACCCCTTACAACTTACAACTTACAAGTTCAAGTTCAACCAACATCAACCGTGCAACAATAAACTAACAAATTTGACTGACTGTTTACAATGTCTTAAATGCCACTGTTTTTTACGATTGATAAATAGTTCTAGAGCCATTACAAAATATTATTCAAAAGAACTACGAAAATAACAAAAATCAATCTCTTCGACCAAAAAAGGTAGGTTTTTCAAGACGATTTATGTTACCTTCTTCAAGATGTATTGTTTCTTATATACCGCCCTCTTCTGACACGCAGCATTCACTGTAAATTTTACACAGCGCCCTCATTTGACTATCTATGCCAGCTAATCAAAATCTCGCGAAACCTCGTGCTGCACGTTCATTCTCTTTTCAACAAAATGTCGCGGGTGAGCGGACGTTTGTGAAAATTGGGGTTGAAAATCTCACGAAAAATAACATTTTAAAACGGTTTTAACACCTCATACTCGATTGTTAATATTGTTTAGGTGCTTTAAATTTTGTAAAGATTGTGTTTTGTTGGAATGTATTCGATAATCATCTGTGTTTTTGGCATGTTTGGTGGAAAGTGAGCACGTGGATTTTGACGTGAATGCTGGACAACTCGCCCCGGGCCGGACAACTCGCCCCCCGGGACAACTTGTACCCATTTTGTTGTTATCATTTTGTTGTAACTTTTTTAATGTCCTGAGAAACGTCCCCAAAAGACCCAGCAAACATCGCGGCAAAAGTCGGAAATCACAGGGAAAATTGCGCAAAAGTGCCAGTAAAAGTTGTGGGAAAAATTGCGGCTGAAATTGGGTCAAAAGTGTGTAAAAGTGCCGGCAAAAGTGACACTGGTATTGAGTGGCACTGGTTGAGTTGCTTCAAGTTGCAATGTCGATGTACGCTAAAGCTAGGCATTAGGCTAATGAAACTCGATGTTATGTTTCCCGTAACCCGCCCGCGTTTGGATTTTTCGGCCGCGTTTGAGATGCCAAAATCCTAAAACAATTCATTATTTTGTATTTCCCCCCATGCCCAAAATATCAAGTTTTTTATTTTTAAAAGCAGCGCTCGAATTTCACATTTTGAGCGAGGTGCTCATTCTCGTCCTCCCGCCAAAAAAAGTTAACGTAATTTTCTTCCTCCATAAAACAATACCCCAGAAGCAGAGTATCGGCGCGGCTGGCCGGCGGTACGTGAACGTTTGTAACAGATTGTTTTACAATAAACTCATGGAGAAGACATTGCGCTGCCATTTTTGTGATGCTTGTACCCGGTGTGCAAAACCCTACACGCGCAGGTCCAGCGCGCTGCTGTACAAACACATAGGGACCGTCTGCTCCATCGTATTTATTAAATCGGTGGTATGTAGCTGTGAGTGCTAGCCTATAGAACTAACACACAAACTACAAATGGGCGATTGTATTAAGTTTTGATAAGGCCAATGAAATTAGATGACTAGTTTCTCGTCAGCGCCCGCATGTGATATTGACCCCGCATCAAAAAATTTCATTATTCCAAAAATTTCATTATTTTGCAAAAAAATGGGGGAAATCCGACAAAAAATACTACCCCAAGCGAAGTTTCTGTTTCGGTTGCGCAGTCAGTGTTGTGCAGCTAGCTTCGCAAAATGTATCACAGAATGCAGTATACCAACCGTACAGCATATCAGCGCTACCCCAGCACCCAGTATGGGCGGTGGCCGTACCAGCGAAAACCGTTCGTTGCAGGTCGAGTTCGGGCGGTCTGTTCTGAACTCGTTCTCGACGGATACGTGGTGTGTGATCCTTTTCCTAGTGCAGTGTTCTCGGGTCGCGTTCGCGCCATGCGTGCCAAGAACAGCCGCCCGAATTCGACATACGATAATTTGTGACCCCGTTTCCAGATCGCGTTATATGCACGGCCTTTGTACACGGAACTCGGGTTGTATATTTTTGCCGTGGTCACGAGGTTGGTAGATCGATTGTTTTCTGGCGCGCATTCACATGCAGATTTGTGTGTCTTTTGCAGTTTTGTGTGGATTTTTCCCGCTATGAATATGTTTTCCCTGGCGGTTTATCATGAAGACAGGTGTGTGGTTAAATGGAAGATTGTGGACATCGGGGATGTGAGCGATTCATATTATTTTATTCAACTTTTCGACAACTGAAGGCCAGTTTGGTCGATGGCATTGGCGAAGCAACGGAGTGGTTTCGCAATCGGAACTGTGCATTGGTTAATACACTATACAGCAACAGGGACTCAGCGTCCACGGATTTTGGAACACGTGCATCTAGAGTAGGTTTCGTGGGTAGGAGCTGTACCGGTCTTATGGAATGCACACCCTCTTTGGGCCGGCCATGGGGGCCGTAAAGGCCTGCCATATTAAAATGTATTGCTCTTTCAAAACTCCTTTGTAATTTCCCATGATTTTTGCCATCTCAAGTTCTTCCTTCAAACACAAGCTAAAGTACATGCAGGCCTACAACTCCATGGAACTGAGGAACTGATACTGGCACTAACTTTCTGGGCAACTTTTAGAGCCTAAATCAGTTTCAAAATAGCAGTTAGTGTATGTATAACGGGTTGCATTTTTCATTGATAAGAATTTAAAGAAATAATGAATAATGAATAATGAAAAAAAAACCTCATCAAAATTTGAAAAGTGGTTGACGAGAAACTAGTAATCTAATTTCATTGGCCTAATAAAGGTAGAAAAGCATGGGTGCAATTCCCATTTGAAATGTGTGGACTGATACATTTAATGTGTTTTGTTATTTAAATATATCTTGATCCTTAAATACATTTGTCATAAAAACCTGGGAAATGGTGAAAGATATTTTAATAAATACAAATGTGTCTAAGTTGATCAGGGTTGTGTTTTAACACTATCAGAGGGTATAGAGCGCGCTAAGTTTTGATCAAATAGCGTTATTTTGCAAATAATGAAATGCTACAAAATAATGAATAATGAAATAGTTGCCTCATTTGGGCTTGACAAAAATGTTACGGGAAACATAAAATCGAGTTTCATTAGCCTTACTTCACATCTTTTCCCAGCAGAACGAGTTGCAGCAACCAGGTTGGACTGTGAAGGATGTCGACCAGAGCGATTTCGTCAAAGCTCTGGCCAATTTCTTCAAGTCCGGTGGCAAAATGAAAATCCCTGATTGGGTGGACATAGTCAAGTTGGGTATTCATAAGGAGCTAGCGCCGACAGATCCCGACTGGTACTACATCAGAGCAGGTGAGGGCAGTAGTGTTTGTTTGTTTGTTTGGCAAATTAGGAAAGAATTTACAAGTCGGACATCACATAAGGCAGCTCTCCTGCACTAAACCTATGGGACAACTAAGAAGAATTCCAAGTAAAATTTTTATATTTTTTTCCTTCCAAATTTTGTTTTTTTCAAGCACTTATTGATGCTTAAAGGGCCCCTGAAATGGTGTTTTTATCAATTAATTCTGTGCTATGGAACTAGTCCATTAATTTACAATCATAAAAACCCTACTTGGAAGTTGTTTGGGGGGTTAAAATCAAGGTTTATTTTTATGCTAATGAAAATTTACATATGCATAAGCAAAGTGGTGATGTCACATTAGGAAAACACAGGAAAATCTCATTCAATGCATAGTTCCGAGATTGCCCAGTTAACCCCGCCCCTTAGATATTGTTGCTATGTGCTCACAAGCCATTGCAAAAAAATGGCGACGCAACGTACAAACCAACGGGACTCGGCATGGAAAGCACAGATTCATTGGAGAAAACTCAAAGGTATTTATGTTTTAGGGTCGACAGTTAGGCATAAAAAAAAAATATGTTATGTTGGCGTAACCCGACCGACCCTAAAAATACGGCCGACCCTGGATATCTTTATTTTTTTCAAGGGAAGAAATTTAATGATTAAAATCTATATAAATGAGTTATAAATACGTTTGAAACCATTTCTGACCGTTTCTCATTGTTGTATTGACTTGTCTGACGCTGGCGCGCGCGTGGAACTTTGGAGTGCACATTGTTGCACCAACGATCGAACATGCAGCAGAAGATTGCGCAGGCTCTACAACAATGTACATGTACATGTACAGGTGTGATATCGATACGGAGATAGATGCACCAAGTATACATTGTACGTGTATAGTCGCGTCCCCGACTCCCACTCAGAGAGCAGCCTCACGCTCGCTGAACCGAAGGAGCTAGCTCTACATGAAAAATATGGTAGCCTCGTCCTGGACTGTTGCACGGCGCGGACAGCTACATACAATATTTAAAATATTTGGCTATTTATTTTGTGTTTAAAAAATAGTTTGTTACAATTTAAATTATTTTAATTATTTTTTTCAGCATTTTACACAATAAAAACTGATATATATACATTCTAAAAATTGTAAACTATTTTGTGACCCCGGCCCCGTGTTTTTCACAGTCGCATCAACATGGCGCGCCCGGTTCCGAAGCGTACAGTGTTTCCATCAAGGGAAAATGTGGATCTGCGGTCATTTTTGATCGCTTAAAACGGACAAATTTGAGTCAACAGCTAAGGTTAATCGCCCAGAGCTGCGCCGACGATGTCAAAGTGGGGTACACGGTGCTGAAAATACAATCGTCAAAGGAAGAAGCGGGTCCATACAAAGATGTGGAATCAGATGAAACGGCCAGCATTTTGTCTGATTTTGGTTTCCACTTTTTCATGTCATTTTCGTTGCTGGGAGAAAAATAAAAAAAATAAAATAAAAAAAACAATCCCGACCTACCTACCCTATTTTTGGGGGCCCGTTACGCCAACATAACATTTTTTTTTTTTATGCCTTACCGTAGCACACACTGAGCGAAGGGCTAGTAATGCAGGGATGACATATATTCATAAAAGTGCGCTTTCCTACCTCTGATTGCGTGATGATTGCATCACTTTGACCTATGTGGGCGCCGTCTGATAGCTCTGTTGTGATTGGTCGGCGGGTTCAGCTTGATTGACAGGTCGGAACTATGCATTAAAAGCAACTTTAAAAAGATGCGTCTTCTTTTTAAAACGCTCTTCAATAGACTGCCGGAGTGAATACGTCATCTTTTGTGAGTTGCCTAGACAATGCATAGTTCCGACCTGTCAATCAAGCCGAACCCGCGACCAATCACAACAGAGCTAGCAGACGGCGCCCACAAAGGTCAAAGTGATGCAATCATCACAAACAATCCGCGATGTTCTGCCCATACAGTTTGTATGTTGTATGCGGCAGTGACCGGGTGAATTTTGGTTTCAATGTCGGGCGATTCGCTGTTCAAAGGTAGGAAAGCGCATTTTTATGAAAGATATGTCATCCCTGCATTACTAGCCCTTCGCTCAGTGTGTGCTACGGTAACTGTCGACCTCAAAACATAAATACCTTTGGGTTTTCTCCAATGAATCTGTGCTTTCCATGCCGAGTCCCGTTGCTTTGTACGTTGTCTCGCCATTTTTTTGCGATGGCTTGTGAGCACATAGCAACAATATCCAAGGGGGCGGGGTTAACTGGGCAATCTCGGAACTATGCATTGTGCACAAGTTTCTGCAATTTTCTCCAACTTGCTGAAACTTTTGTAACCCATGACGGTTTAGGTTTGTTTCACATGTTGCCTGTTGCAAACCATGAAAAAAATAAGGCTGGTAACTGCAGCATTTTTTCACAATTCCAGTTTGAAGTCTTATGTTTTTTCTTTGCTTTTCTGCTGTGTGTTCCTAAAGTGACGCGCCCCTTTCTGTGAGTTTATGTAAAGAAATTTTCAAAGTTGAAAAATGCTACTTTTTATTCATGGGGCATCAAAATGAACAGTAGTATTGCCTTTCTCCTTCATATGCAGCAAAAACTGTACATAAAGTTATCGAGCATTTCAGGGGCCCTTTAATGAGTCATTTTAAGGAAAAAATAAGAATGATTAACTAATCTTCGTTGACTGAAGCCATTTCCCTCCGGTGGTCTGAGTGGATTGTGATCATTTCTAATTTTAGCGCCATCTTTTGTTTTGAAAATGGAATTAAATCCAAATGAAATTGCAATCAGAATTTAATATGCTTTTTTTCTGTTCAATCATTCTTTTTGCCAACAGCGTCAACTGCCAGACATCTTTATTATCGTGGTGGGGTGGGTGTAACTGCCATGAGAAAAATTTATGGAGGTAAGCAAAAAAAGGTTTGAATTCATCATAAGTGCTATGAGCATCTTTTTTGATGGATACCGGCGCATTATAAATTTTCATTATTATTATTATTTCATCCTGAACGTTATTTAATGAGAATTTCATACAGGGACATTGAATGAACATTCATAAATCACTTAAAACACTACACAAAATTGTTTCAGGTCGTAAGCGGCGTGGTACAAGACCCAGCCATTTCTGCAAGGGATCTGGTTCAGTGGCTCGCAAGGTGCTTCAGTCATTGGAATCAATAAACATTGTCAAGCGGGAAGGAAACAGGTGAATTGGCTCATTGATTGATAATAATTGATCGATTGATCGATAATCAACATTGACAAGCGGGAAGGAAACAGATGAATTTATAGATAATTGATTGAGTGAGAGTTATGAAATTGATCAGAATTGTTTTTTCTTTATTTCTGTTTAAAGGGCCCCTGAAATGCTCAATAACTTTATGCACAGTTTTTGCTGCATATGAAGGATTACTTGTGTAGAAAGACAATACTACTGTTCATTTTAATGCCCCATGAAAAAAAAAAGGCATTTTTCAACTTTGAAAATTTCTTCACAAACTCACAGAAAAAGGGCGCTGTTTTGGGCACGTCACTTTAGGAACACACAGCAGAAAAGCAAAGAAAAAACATAAGACTTCAAACTGGAAAAATGCTGCAGTTTCCAGCCTTAGTTTTTTCATGGTTTGCAACAGGCAACCTGTAAAACAAACCTAAACCGTCATGGGTTACAAAAGTTTCAGCAAGTTGGAGAAAATTGTGGAAACTTTTGTGCACAGTTCAATGAGATTTTTCTGTGTTTTCCTAATGTGACATCACCACTTTGCTCATGCATATATGTAAATTTTCATTAGCATAAAATTCAAAAACCTTGATTTTAACCCCCCAAACGACTTTCAAGTAGGGTTTTTATGATTGTAAATTAATGGACTAGTTCCATAGAACACATTTCATTGATAAAAACACCATTTCAGGGGCCCTTTAAAGGCCCTGTAGATGATCTGTTTTTGAGTGATTCTGCGAATAAAACCATTATAAATCAAAAGAAAGACATCAACAAACTCATCCGAAGAAGTTTCAGCTTTGTCAAATGTACCACGTTTAAAAAAAACCCATGAAAATCCATATGCATTTTTCTGGTCTTGGCGGGGTGTTTCAAATATTCGTTCTCAGTTGATCGGGTACTATGTGGCTTGCGTCATGCACTCTGCGGCGCACATACTGCGTGTGCGCGCGATCCATAAAAATGCATCGCGTTGGAACACGCACACGGAGTACACAGCGCCCATGCATTTTGGACCGCGTAGATGCGAACCAAAAATAAGTAAATCGTTTGCAAACGATCTAAATAATTTCATCTTTACGGATTATTTTCTGGTAAAATGATATCATTTTGAGCGAAAATCTTTCAATGGATAGTTGCTATTAATTCAATCTTTACTTTCAGAACTTTTCCCCTGTAAACTCGTCGATTACTTTTTGGGGTCATTGCAAATGATACACTGGGCCTTTAAGTACAGATTTAATGAAAAAAACCTAAATTTCGGAGTAAAAATATTTTAAGATTTCGTGAGAAAACGCTTACATTTTTTGGCCAGTCTCATGTTTTGCAGACGTCTGAAACCATGATCAACTACTCAATTCTTTCCGTTAATTTCCCGTCTCTTTTTTTCTTAGTGGACGACGGCTGACCAGTCAAGGGGTGCGAGATATGGACAGAATCGCCGCTCAAGTCAAGAGCAAGGCCAAGCAAGCGTTACCACCAGCCCCATAAGCATCAAACTACCATGTTCGTTAGTGCTGTCAAAGGGTCATTTTGACTTAACTTTGTTAGTCCTTTCTCTGAGCTTCGGAATTTTATTTAACGGACCAAGTTGGTTCAAGAATGTCCTCATCTATCATCATTTTGTCTACAGATTAGATTACAGTTGGATATACACTAAATGGTTTTTTTTCTTTTGAAAAATAAAACTTCACTACTTTCATTTCAGATCACTTTCAAACGATTTTAATTAAGTTTGTGCTGATAGATGTCATCATAAATTGCGATATTTTTATCTTTCAATGAAATTGTTTTTAAAAACATCTTGACACTCGATATAACAGTGATTTCGAAGTCCACGATGGCTCACTTCTTGTCGCACTAAAATCTTACAATGGTATCGAGTATCGTGATGATCAAATTTGCCATCTGCACAAGCTTAATTTTTATCATTTTTTAAAAATCCAAATCGAAGGGGTAACCCTGAGATCCTAAACACCAGCAGCAGAGGACGGTGACTCATAGATTCCAATGTTGCAAGATCCGGAAATGCGTCACGAAGTTGACAAATAAAACCCACAATAATAAAATAATTCTTTACATGTCAACTTTGTGTCTATCCATTCTGTGTAGTGAGTGGTTTTGAGTCCCTTGTGCACTCCATTGTTTGGAGGTCAGTGGTTTCGAGTCACTTGGCAGTCCGTTGCGAAGAGGTCAGTGGTTTTAAGTCTCTTGCGCACTCCATTGTTTGGAGATCAGAGGTTTCGAGTCACTTGGCAGTCCGTTGCGAAGAGGTCAGTGGTTTTGAGTCTCTTGCGCACTCCATTGTTTGGAGGTCAGTGGTTTTGAGTCACTTGGCAGTCCGTTGCGAAGAGGTCAGTGGTTTTAAGTCTCTTGCGCACTCCATTGTTTGGAGATCAGAGGTTTCGAGTCACTTGGCAGTCCGTTGCGAAGAGGTCAGTGGTTTTAAGTCTCTTGCGCACTCCATTGTTTGGAGGTCGGTGGTTTTGAGTCACTTGGCAGTCCGTTGTGAAGAGGTCAGTGGTTTTGAGTCTCTTGTGCACTCCATTGTTTGGAGGTCAGTGGTTTTGAGTCTCTTGTCCACTCCATTGTTTGGAGGTCAGTGGTTTTGAGTCTCTTGTGCACTCCATTGTTTGGAGGTCAGTGGTTTTTAGTCTCTTGTGCACTCCATTGTTTGGAGGTCAGTGGTTTTTAGTCTCTTGGCAGTCTGTTGTGAAGAGGTCAGTGGTTTTAAGTCTCTTGTGCACTCCATTGTTTGGAGGTCAGTAGTTTCGAGTCACTTGGCAGTCCATTGTGATCAGTGGTTTTGAGTCATTTGGCAGTCCAATGTGAAGAGTCAGTGGTTTTAAGTCTCTTGTGCACTCCATTGTTTGGAGGTCAGTGGTTTCGAGTCACTTGGCAGTCCATTGTGAATCAGTGGTTTTGAGTCACTTGGCAGTCCAATGTGAAGAGGTCAGTGGTTTTTAGTCTCTTGTGCACTCCATTGTTTGGAGGTCAGTGGTTTTGAGTCACTTGGCAGTCTGTTGTGAAGAGGTCAGTGGTTTTGAGTCTCTTGTGCACTCCATTGTTTGGAGGTCAGTGGTTTTGAGTCTCTTGTCCACTCCATTGTTTGGAGGTCAGTGGTTTTGAGTCTCTTGTGCACTCCATTGTTTGGAGGTCAGTGGTTTTTAGTCTCTTGTGCACTCCATTGTTTGGAGGTCAGTGGTTTTTAGTCTCTTAGCAGTCTGTTGTGAAGAGGTCAGTGGTTTTAAGTCTCTTGTGCACTCCATTGTTTGGAGGTCAGTGGTTTCGAGTCACTTGGCAGTCCATTGTGACCAGTGGTTTTGAGTCATTTGGCAGTCCAATGTGAAGAGCAGTGGTTTTAAGTCTCTTGTGCACTCCATTGTTTGGAGGTCAGTGGTTTCGAGTCACTTGGCAGTCCATTGTGAATCAGTGGTTTTGAGTCACTTGGCAGTCCAATGTGAAGAGGTCAGTGGTTTTTAGTCTCTTGTGCACTCCATTGTTTGGAGGTCAGTGGTTTTGAGTCACTTGGCAGTCTGTTGTGAAGAGGTCAGTGGTTTTAAGTCTCTTGGCAGTCCATTGTGAATCAGTGGTTTTGAGTCATTTGGCAGTCCAATGTGAAGAGGTCAGTGGTTTTTAGTCTCTTGTGCACTCCATTGTTTGGAGTCGGTGGTTTCGAGTCACTTGGCAGTCCGTTGTAAAGAGGTCAGTGGTTTTAAGTCTCTTGTGCACTCCATTGTTTGGAGGTCAGTGGTTTTGAGTCCCTTGTGCACTCTACTTTTTAGATGTATCCTCGATCCTCCATAATCTGCGCACCTAACGCTTATGCACGCTCGCGCATTGGCCGGCAAACTTTAAGGTGAGTGCGTAGAAATAGGACCGCGTGGATTTAGGGGTTCTGACGATACATCTGAGCTGCAAAATTCTCAATTTCATTGCCATTTATTTCAAATTCATTTATTCCGTACAAAAATCAACTTTTAACTACAAATGCAAAATTTAACAGTAACAAAATACAATTTACAAACAATGTATTCCAAAATGATTAATTCAATTATTTATGAAATGGGTAATTTAACAAGTCCTGGAAAATAAACCTCGTAAGGATTACAAATAAAGGCATTTTAAAACAGTTTTGGAATATTTAGCATTTAAGGCACGGTAAAGTCAAAACAAGAGACTTTAAAGCACACACAATATAATGCACCAATAGACCGATCCAGTAAGCTCCGCCCATTTTGGAATTGACCAATCACAACCTCGGGTAGCCAAAAAGTAGATCGCCATTTTGGTTACCTGAGTCTTCAAAATTGTGCAGAGCTACGGCGAAATGCAGCACGAGTGACGCAGAAACACCATAAACATCATTTTTATCAGCGCAGACGACCCTAGCCGGTTTAAAACGGATTGTATAAGACTGGCCAAACCTACTTTTAATCCCTTCATAAATGTTTTTTTTTTGTAAATCGGTAAAACTCACCAAAATTAGCTTGTCGTTTTGCTATGTTGTGCATTCACTGCGTTCTAGATGTGTCGAGATGTTTTTGTTCGATCGCGCGCGTAATGCAGGCGTGCTGTACGCACACGACCGGATACTTAAGTGCACATTTTGCTTTCGAGCGTGCAGTTTCTGTGTGCGTGTTTCAATACGCGCTGACCAGGGCGCTAACGCACTACACGGCCACGCGACTCTACTGCACACGTGCCTCACATGTGTGGCAATTTCTAAATGGGCGGAGCTTACTGGATCGGTCTATTGTTTGTTACCCCATCCCCACCAACAGGTGTAAAACATGCACGTATTGCTATCAGGTGCACAGACATTCTTATTTCAATGGGTCAAAATCCCCACCTAAGGGGTGGGGAAAACAACTGATGGGTGCATAACCAGGCATCAAATATGCAGAATCTTTATATTAGGGGCACTTAAAGGCAGATGCGCGCGTGAGGCCAAATTCGTGCCACAAAATACGCAGCTCCATGCCTTTGCTATGGAGCTGCGTATTTTGTGGCACGAATTTGGCCTCGCGCGCGCATTGACGAGTCTCTGCCTTTAATGCACATTTACTGCTGTACATATAGTGACTGCATAGTACACAAATGACAACGGGAGGATGTCAGTCTGGTTCCTTTCCCACAATTCAAATTATGACCTTATTCCCTGACTTAATCATGTATTACATGGATACTTTTTACTGCATGTCAAGTGCGCTTAATGATTTTTAGGCCCTCGCAAATACGGCACAAGTCATGTAAGTTGACGTCAACTATAATTACTACAGTAAATCACAATAGAAATTTGTCCTTTAAACCTGAGAATTGTAACAATAAAATACATGAAATTTAAGTCGGTATAGGGCAAATTCGAGTCGTGACTAGAGTCCCTTGAACGATGGGTGTTATCCTTTGTTCGTGGGACCCTAATCAAACTCTAGTTGAACAGATTGGTAGTTTGTTTGGAAACGGAGAAAAACTACTACGGGTTAAAATACAGTTAAAAATCTTATTGCACTCTGGAATGGTCATCGAAGTGGAAAACTTGTTTACGGAAAGGAGGAAAAATTCTACACTTGCTGGTAAGTTTGATACATTTTTGTGAGTCTGGAGTGTTATATTTAATGACAAATTTAGTAGTTGACCTGTGTTAGACCCACCCCCACCTACCCCTCCCCTCCCCGCTCCCCTTGTACCCTATAGCGGTAAGATTTTGCTTCAGTACCTGCTCTATTCGTTCCTTATTACAGCTTAGGCCATTTCAAACGTCGTGCCGTGTCGAATTAAATTCAACTTGATTTTTTTAAAAATTTGACACAGCACTGTTTGAAACCATTTGGCTCAGCAAATTGAAGTTGGCACGACAGAAGAATTTAGCTTGACAGGGTCTGCCGTGCTAACTCAATTTAGTGCGGCAGTAGCATGGCACGGTTTCAGACATCGTGCTTCTACCGTGTCGAATTTAATTCCAATTTGAAGTTGGTCTGCAATTTTGTTCACAATTATCAATGCGCATGCTCGCAGTGCGTATGTGAGCAAAGAAATAACGGATTTTTTCCATATACATTGAACACGGATTTGGGTGAATTTATATATTGGAATCGATAGCTTATTCAATTCTAAGATATACTTCCCACTGACACTTCCGTCGCAAATGTTGCATTTCTGAGATAAATAAATGATAAAATTACTGCATGAAGTAATGCACAAAATGACGTGGCGAGCGGTCTGTGCGTAAGCGCGACAACAGAGGGCGCTGCGCGTGCGCGTGAATGGTTAGCTTGTGCACTAACTGAAGGCAATTTTTGAAGAAGAAAACGTGATTTTTCTACAGAAAAGCAACATTTGCGACAAAAGTGCAAGTGGGAAGTATATCTTAAAATTACATTATCTGTTGATTCCAGGAGGTAATTTCCGTAAAATCTCTGTTCAATGTATACGAAAAAAATACCGAAATAACCAAGCGCATGAAAATAATAAATATGGCGATTTTCAGTGGCATGACGTGCACACGACTCATCCGCCATGTCGACGTTTGAAACCACTGCCGTGCTGACGTCGCGCTGAACTTAATTTGATACGGAAGTATAAACTGCCTTGTAGAAATTTCAGCCACATAGATGCAGTAATACTTCAGAAAACTTTTAAAAATCCAATCGCGGTTTTGTACAGGAATGAACGGCTCTTTGGAGATTCAAATAGTTTTGTCATTTTTGGGGGGAATTCAGACGAAATAATTTCAGAGGATGATTACTACCATCTTGATAACAAGTAAACTTTTAGAATAATAATTCAGCATTTTTTTGGAGGGTAATTACCAAACAAGTAGGCTTAAAGTAGACTACGTTGGCGAAAATGTTTCGGGGTTTCGTCGACAAAGAAAATGACCCAAGAATACAATATTAATTTGATAAATTTTTACTTTAAAATTGTTTGAATGCATCTTTAAATACAAAAGTAATGACATTTCAGTAATTTAGCAATTTGGAATGAAATTATTATTAAACAACACTTTAAATAGGAAGTGCATTTTTATTAATTTTAGTGGTAGCTTTTGGTTTCGGCGAATTATTTTACGTTTGGGTCTTTCCACAGTAAAGGGGGCATTTTGGCAACAGACCATATTTCCGAGGAAATACCTTTGTCTGGTCTCAAAATAAAAGAAATGAGTTTCAGTTGTTCTGAAGAGATAACTTGGGCCCAAAAAGGGTTACAAATAGTGTGACAACATGCCTTTCTAAAAACCCTGTGTACAAATTTCAAATATGCTCGTAACCGGGACAGACACTTGTTACATTTTAGGCCGTCCCGAGCGTATATTGGACACTTGTACACAGGGTTTTTAGAAAGGCATGTTGTCACACTATTTGTAACCCTTTTTAGGCCTAAGTCATCTCTTCAGAACAACTGAAACTTATTTCTTTTATTTTGAGACTAGACAAAGGTATTTTTCTAGAAAATATGGTCTGTGTTGCCAAAATGCCCCTTTACCGTGGAAAGACTCATTTTGGATTTGTATTAAAGGCACAGGCTCGTCAGCAATGCGCGCCCGCCAAATTCGGCGGGCGCGCATTGCTGACGAGCCTGTGCCTTTAAGTCCCTACAGTCTAATATCAAGCTATTGCTTTCACACCACAATAAATGCAATCCTTGATCAAATTTGAAATTGGAATTCATTGTAAAAATGTTAGTCTGTACAGAATTTAGTTAACTACTGTGTAATTGCCGAATCAAGCTGCATTGTTTGTGCTGTTTATTACGTTACCTGTCATACGTTGTTTTCGAGCTTTGATCGCAAGATGTCGAGGCATGGGTGCATCATGGTGTTTAGCCGACATGCTTTGACAAGTCTGTAAACAGAAAGGGAAAGAATTGAGGAGTTTATTATGGTTTTAGACTCTGTGCACAAAACATGAGACTGCCTGAAAAATGTTTAAGAGTTGCAGCCTTTAAGCGCTTGTGGCGGGCTGGGCTGCATACACCCCAGGGAGTTGTGCCCAATGACCAGCAGCCATAAATTATTGTTTCACGAAAGTTGCCCTCGATATGGCACATCTCGCCGACTTGCACCATAAAATAAGACCGTAAGACAGTGAAAAATGGCGATAATGCAGCTAGCTACACGTGCTTATTTACCGCATCGTCAACGAACTGAACCCCAGCCTTCCGTTTGTAAAAAATGGCCTTTTATCATCAGTGAAATCTGTGACACGACACATGATGAGCGAGCGAAGCCATGACAGTTCCACGTATGTTTTATGTATGACTATTTTATCAAGAGCAAACATCAAATAGTCGTTGATAAAACTAGAAATTATCCTCGTCCTAGAAGTTACAAGCGAAATGAACGTTGCGCAGCTAAGGAGTTTCGTGAAATCGATCTTGGGTTTATTGCGCAGCAAGTTATGGCGTAAGTTGCGCAAAATCGGCTGCTGGGTAATAATGTTGTGCAATGAGTATCCTCCACGGTGCGTGTGCCCTTGGGCAAGGCACTTTGCCATATGTTGCCTCTCTCCACCCAGGAGTAAATCATCCTGAGATCTCAGGGAATTTCCACTCTGCAAAGCGACGTGACAATACCCTGAGGAAATACACGCAAATCTGTGGAGCGAGCCGGCTGTTGTCTTGAGCCAACTCACGCCCGAGTCATTTTGATGTAATTTAATCAATTCGGTCATGTTATGCCGAAAAGAAACAATTTCTATACTTTCCAGAAATTGTATTGGGTTCCGTTCCTTATGACTGTCCCATTCCTACCAAACTTTCAAACGACGAACCTTATTTACTCCGCAGTTTTCCAAAAAAAAATAACAGAGATGCATGCTGACGAATGTAATGGAACGGATTTCCCAGTATGCTTTAAATAGCAGCCAATCGCCGACGCGGACAACGGCCAGCATTACCGAGTACATGTATCACATGCATGCACGGTGTTTACAATCTGCGCGCGTTACATTTGAATGCCTGCAATCGTGCTACAATGCACTGCAAGCGTCCTGATTGGTCCAGCAGAGGCGACAAGATTTCTGTCGCTAGTCCCACCGCCAAATGGGGCCTTTTTCAACAGGGCCACTGTACGCAGGAGTTAGGGAGTGCGTTAAAGGGGCACTGTTGCAAGAGGATGGGAGTAAATGGGTACCTGCAAGGGTTGCAGCCCCCAAGTGATTGTGTCAGGCTGCCAGGGCTGCATACTCCCCAGAGAGTTGTGCCCAATGACCAGGGTTATAATGTTGCCTCTCTCCACCCAGGAGTAAATGGGTACCTGCAAGGGTTGCAGCCTTTGAGCGCTTGTGTTAGGCTGCCAGGGCGTTTTGCCCAATGACCAATGTTGTAATGCACTATGAATATCTTTCAAAGTATATACATGTATGTGCACTATATAAGGCCAAGAAAATAAATTACCTTGTTTCCTATTACTCGCCCCAACCTAGAAAATCATGCAGATCCTATATATTTTTGCTCAAAAATCAATAAAAAATAAAAACTTATTGTGCCTACCTAAAACCTAAATTCTGTGTACATCGCCTTTATTTTTTTTTACCCCTTCAAAGCATGAAAAAGTGGCTCACTCTTGTAGATTTGCAATGTTGTAATGTGCAAGTAGTAAAAAAAAATTACTGACTGTCATCCCACCCTAATATTTTCGGCGGAATTTTTTTTAGAGCAAAATAAAAAAATATTTCCCACGTACCCACCCTAAATATTTTGTTTGATGTAATAGGAAAGACGGGTATTTTTTTATCTTGGCCTAAGAGTACATGTACACAATTATTTTTGGTGTAAGTTTAGTTTTTCAACAAACGTTCGCACAGGTTTTTATTTGTTCTTACCCTAGTCTAAGAGTCGCGAGGCTTTCACTGTCTAAGTGAGAATTTTTCAGAGCTTTTGATCCGAACATGACAAGACTTCGTAGACACTGACCGCGGATGATGTTATGTGCTGAATTCTCCCATCTGCAAAATAAACATTGCAAAAACATAGCATTAGGAATAAATCATTTTTATTTTATCCTCCCCTCCCCAACGTCACGTCCAGTAGGGCTGGAGTGAAAACAACGGTGTGCCCATGGTGACAAGCGAAGGAACAAAGCCGTTGTTTACGCAACACGTGCACATATCTTGGCATGAACGAATCTGCTTTTACGCCAATCACAGTGCTATGCCCGTATAGACCGTATCGAATAGCCGCCATTTCGTGGGGCAGTTTCTTTGTTCCTTGAGGACATGCATGGTTGCACATATTGTGCTTCCATTGTTTAACGGTTTAAATGCACAGGCTCGTCAGCAATGCGCGCGCGCCAAATTCGTGCCACGAATTACGCAGCTCCATAGCAAAGGCATGGAGCTGCGTATTTCGTGGCACGAATTTGGCGCGCGTGCATTGCTGACTTGCCTGTGCCTTTAAGTAACAAAAGGTGCCCCACAAAATGGCAGCTATTCGATACTGTCTATACAAAGGCATATGATGCTGGGTCACAAAAGTGCCAGGATGTGCGACCGACAAATGAAAATGAAATTGTTTTGTGAAAAAAAGTGAAATTTTTAAAATGTTTAACACACAACCTGGGCTGCTTTCGAGCGCGGCACCAGGGATCCCTGGTGTTTCCTGGTGCTCGCCCGAAAGCGCGTTGGTGCACCAGATGGTGGCACCAACTGCTCCCGACCTCCGAGTCGTCGGGACAACTGGGAGACATGCGCAGTTGCGCGTACTCACGCATGACTCGCAAAAATGGCTGGCGCGTCATTGAATAATTCTGGAAATTTGGGTTGATATTTTGAATGTTCAAGCTTCCACATCGAAACCAAACGTTGTAAATATTTTCATGATTTATTTTCATCAGATATCTGTGATTTATTTTGTGGAAAACCAGGATTGTATTAGCGGGGATGTAATTTTTAATGACCGTGGTGCACCATGGATCCCGATAACGCTTTTGAGCGCGATTGTGTGTACGCATGTGTGTGACGTAACGTTCCCAATGCCTGGGAGCACCAGGGACCAATCCTTTGTTCTTCATTGTATTCATTCCTGATAATACAAGGTTCCAGTTATAACAAGGTAATCTACAAAGACCCAAGGACCTCTTATTAACAGGGTTTAACAGTATGTGGTCTTCAAAAGTAGTTGAAAGCAGGAAAACAAATAATTCAAAATTCTGAATTTTTCAAGTTTGTACATTTTACTCACACTGGTAGGTAGTTGACGAGTTGCCATGCCAACAAGACGTAGTTAATGAGGGCGCTCCATGCTTGGCAGTTAACGAAATGTCTGCCCTGCTGTAGGCAGTATTTCTGTTTGAAAAAAAACATAACAAAACAAAACATAAAAAAAATGTAAATCATGTTTTCATGCAGCGGGTCATTTTTTCCATTGTTGTATTTGTATATATTGAGCTCGTGCCAATGACGTCATTTTGGAAGTCAAATAATGCCGCTTCGTTGTGGAAGCAATGTGCGTGCGCATTGTGTGTGTCCATAGCGTGCGTAACGCGCAATGCTAAGGCTCCCATTGGTGAATTAAACCGCGTTACGCCCACCAGAGACACGCACGCACATCGCTTCCACAATGACTCAGCATTATTTGACTCCCAAAATGGCGTATTTGCACGTGTTCGAAGGGGGTCAATAGGTAATGAAGGAGTTAATCCCTACTAAAGCCCATTTTATACATGACTCGATAATGAGGGCAAATTTTACGTCGCAGTGAAGGTTTTTGTGTTGCAAATTTGCAAAAAGATGACATTGACTCAACTATAGCAAACGCAAAATGTTTGACGTTGGATTGATGGCAGATTCGAGATACGAATCGGCCTTAATTCAGTATTTCATAACATTCTCGAAGAATGAGTAGCGTTAAAATGGACAGTTATTTTGGTTTATTGACGTACAATATATAAAAACTGACCTTGAATTCTAGAAGATGAACTTTGACCTGTCGATAGCTGAGTGCGCTCCGAGTTGACGCGAGTCTTGTACGAGGTAGAGCACGGAAGATGTTATGTAAAAGGTCTGATAATCGATCTTGGCACTGGGTGAGGTCGGGTTCTGGTAATAGGGCTAGTACTTCCTAGATAAGGAAAACGATAAAGCAATAGGCTCAACTGGGTTCTGGAAACGAGGCTAGTTTTTTCTTACCCTCTCAGATTTTTCCCCAAGACTTCTGACACACCGGGCATATGCTCTTGTAGCTGAGCTATGAAGCACAGTGGTATACTCCTTCAGGTTTTCCCCAAGACCTCTGACACACCGGGCAGATGCTCTACCAGCTCAGCTATGAGGCACAGTGGAATACTCCCTCAGGTTCCCCCAAGATCTCTGACACACCAGGCAGATGCTTACCAGCTGAGCTATATGGCACAGTGGTATATTCCCTGTTTTCCCCAAGACCTCTGACACACCGGGCAGATGCTCTACCAGCTGAGCTATGCGGCACAGTGGAATACTCCCTCAGGTTTTCCCCAAGACCTCTGACACACCGGGCAGATGCTCTACCAGCTGAGCTATGCGGCACAGTGGTATACTCCCTCAGGTTTTCCCCAAGACCTCTGACACACTGGGCAGATGCTCTACCAGCTGAGCTATGAAGCACAGTGGAATACTCCCTCAGGTTTCCCCTAAGATCTCCGACACACCGGGCAGATGCTCTACCAGCTGAGCTATGAGGCACAGTGGAATACTCACTCAGGTTCCCCCCAAGATCTCTGACACACCAGACAGATGCTCTTCCAGCTGAGCTATGAGGTACAGTAGTATACTCCCTCAGGTTTCCCAAAGACCTCTGACACACCAGGCAGATGCTCTACCAGCTGAGCTATGAGGCACAGTGGAATACTCCCTCAGGTTCCCCCAAGATCTCTGACACACCAGGCAGATGCTTACCAGCTGAGCTATATGGCACAGTGGTATATTCCCTGTTTTCCCCCGAGACCTCTGACACACAGGGCAGATGCTCTACCAGCTGAGCTATGCGGCACAGTGGAATACTCCCTCAGGTTTTCCCCAAGACCTCTGACACACTGGGCAGATGCTCTACCAGCTGAGCTATGAAGCACAGTGGAATACTCCCTCAGGTTTCCCCCCAAGATCTCTGACACACCAGGCAGATGCTCTTCCAGCTGAGCTATGAGGCAAAGTGGTATACTCCCTCAGGTTTCCCAAAGACCTCCGACTCACTGGGCAGATGTTCTAACAACTGAGCTATGAGGCAATGGGTCTTAATTCAAGTCACAAGCTATTCAAATGAACTCCAACAAAGGCATTCTTTTGTGCGTGTTCATCCTTTGCTTCTTGTTACTGGACTTGTGACTTTATCGGCTCTGGACTTGTGATAGACCCGTGATGGACTCGACAACAACCCTGCATGTTTTGGTTGTTTATTTCTATGGGGATCAGGCACCATACCAAATGTTCATAACTTACTTTATACATTTCTGGATATTTCTCCACAAGTCTGTCCACAACCTCAACAAGCTGATCATTGGTCAGACTCGCTAGCTGTTGGCCTAGCGATGCCTGGTCGCCAAGCAACATGAGTCTTGGTTTCTTCGCTGGTACTGGCATGTTTGGTGAATCGTCTAGGCTGAGTATTGTGAAGGGAATGCCGGTCATACTGGTTGGGGTGTCCATGGGGCGTTTGGTGGGGGACTTGTGGGTTGACCTGGGGGTCTTGGGGGGTGTTTCAAAATTGAAGTCGATGATGCAAGTTGCTGTAAAGGAATAAATGAAATATAAACAAATTTTTTATATAATTTGCAAATGAAGACACATATGACGTATTACAATGGCTCAGCATCTAAATGAGGCTGCAAATAATAATTTAAAATTTAAATTGTCAAAACAAATTTCGTCAAAAGTTATCTTAGTTTTGTTTCCTAAGTAATAACTGTTAACTCTAACACTCCTCAATCTACCTGGGAGCGTGTGTGGTCTAGTGGGTATGAAGCGGGACTCCAAATCAGAGGTTGTGGGTTCAAGCCCCACTTCGACCAACGTGTCTGTGTCCCTGGGCAAGGCACTTAATCCCAGTTGCCTCGTCAACCCAAGCGTACTCGGGGAGCTGTTAAAGGGAATGCCACAATCTAACTGCTGATAGGGTTGTGCGCCTGACCAGCAGCCACCTAGTTATAGCGAAATGGTTCTGGTGATTTCCTGATGGCAGCATTAATAATGGCAACAGCGCCAGGAGCACCCCGCAAGGTGGACATGTGCGCTATATAAAAATTCACCATTATTACCAAATATAATTTACCCTAGTGAGATATTAGGTGAGAATTTTTCAGTTTAAATTTGAAAAAGAACATTTGCTAAAGATACAACACAACCAGTTAAATTTTTGGAATGGTCCAACCCATGGTCAAAAAAAATAATACAAAATGTCTAAGAAAGTGAGCCCTTTAATCGAAGCATACAGGTATTGAAATTTTGCTTAAAAGTTAAACAGCTTGAATTTTTAAGCGGCTTACTTAATTGGCTGTCCATATCTGATACAGGTTTCCTTTGTTCCTCTGGTTCATTGGGTTCAAATGTGAAACTCCCCGTGGGTAACTGTGGGGACGGCATTCGCCGATTGATTGGGGATAAATCGGCATAGGTGACCCTGGGGCGGGGTCGTAACGAGCGTCGGCGAGGCTGCCATGGAGGGGATGCATTGGAGATCTCAATGTTTCGCTGGGATTCTGTTGGCAAAATAAAACAAGAAAGTGCACAAATATTGTTTAAAAGGATATTTAGTGTAATACCAGTGGTGTAGTACATCTACAGTTTAACCTCGATAATAATAGCAGTGACTGTTGAAGGAGCTGTCCAGGAGCGCATACCTCCTCCCATTTTTCTCACGGTTGTTAAGATTTTAATACTATATCACGTCACATTTTTCTCAGTACCATTCTGAAATTTCGCGCTCTCAATCCATATATTTCAAGGGATATCGTCAAAAAACCACGGACGTTTTGTAAGCTAATAAATCTGATTCTATAAAGCAGTGCAGTGGTACACCAACCTTAGCTTCCACATATAAATTGGGGATTGCGAATTTCCTGTTTTCTTCCCATGGATTTTTTATTTTTTTTATTTTTGGGAAGGTATTTTATATGATTGTTAGCTTGGAACAAAATCCATTTTTTAAAGAAAAATCTGGTCACGCTCCTTTAAAGGCACGGGATCGATCGTCAGCAATGCGCGCGCGCCAAATTCGTTCCACGAAATACGCAGCTCCATGCCTTTGCTATGAAGCTACGTATTTCGTGGCACGAATTGCTGACGATCGAGCCTGTGCCTTTAATACAACATTCTGTTTGTATTCCTGATAATACAAGGTTCTTAAAATGAAATGTTATATTCAAAGCGAACTCGTTCCCCAGTATAGACCTTATGCGTAGCGGCCATGATAGAGGGCAGTCACATTGCGTCATGCACGAGTAGGCACATTGTGGATCTATTGTCACATCATTTAAATATGAAAACCTGCCCTCTATCATGGCCGCTACGCATAAGGTCTATTCCACACGAATGTGGTGCAATAAGCAACAGGATATAGAATTGGTTTTTGTTTATTCGTGGATATGGGCATTCCTTAGTTTATCCAGTAGGGAATGTAGGCAACTGTTTAAGCTCTTCTTCCTGTTTACACAACATTTCCACTAAATAAATTCTCAAAGCAGCTTAATTGCCCCCAATTTTTATAAACTTGACTGTACAATAAATCTCAATAAAGCAAACTTGGGTAATTTCCACAATAAACTTTTGAACCAAAAATCAATTATCTTTGAAAAATAATAATACATTGACCATTTTCAATTCATACTTGAGTTTTGAGTTAATGCGATTTAATTGCATTAGCACTGTATAAAAAGTATATGGCTTTATGATTTTGAACAATTTGCATTTGGCTGAAAATAGTGCAAGCTGAGACCTTGGAACATGTTGATGATGCTGTGTGCTAATGTGATGTACAAAGATGCATATTCATAATGTAGGCTCTTGTGGATCAGGATATAATTATAAGATTAAACCTTTCAATTTATCGTGGCCTACTTATATTGTCATATTCTGAGGCATAGTTTTGTGTGACTTGGATGCATTGCTGATGGATGAATAGACCTGTGTGCCCCTGTACAAAATGCCTATACAATCACTGTACCCAGGCCTGGTGCACCAAAGCAATCCAACTGCCACATTTATGACTGGCTCTATACAAAAATCACTCAAGCATGTCTAATAACTTTTTTTATGGTTAAGTGATACTGAACTTAAAATGTGCCATACTGTTTACAATGGTGAGGCAGAGAGTCCATATGGCAGGGGGGAAAATCAGATTTTACTTGAAATAAAAAACTTTTCAGCCATTGTTATATATAGGTGATTGGCAACTCGTAACTTCCTTGCTTGCTATCATTAAACCATAGAGCAAAAACACACAGATCTGTTTCTTGCTCAATGATTAAACAGACAACCAAGTTCCTTTTTATGGGGAGTGAATCTGACATTTTATCTGCAGTTGACAGATAATCCCTGTGCTAATTATTATTATGCAACAACCACTGTGCATTGGGTTTAAATACTAGGGTCAGAGTGTCCATAGTAAGCTGTGATAAACAACATTGTTAATGACACATTTCCTGTTTTGTGGCAGAACTGGACACTTGCTTGGGTGAGGGTTGGGGGAGATTGCAGTCAGAATAGTGATAACGTTATCTTTTCAACCCTGCTTCCCAGGATTTTTGCACATTTTATGAGGGTTGTCTCCCCAAGGTGTTAAGACCAGAGGTGCCATGTGGCCCTGTTGAGGTGTTATTTACATGTATTTCACACTGCAACGAACACTGAATTTGTTAATACCTTTGCAGTCCCACCTTCATGCACATATGTCTGCAGCAAACTGGCTGTATGTGCATTCGGTTTTCTCTATATTGCACAATGCACCTGCAGTCGTCAATACTCAAGACTATACTGTGTAATGCAAACCGTACACAAATTTTCATACGACTTTAGCATTTTTTCATCATTTAAAAAGAAAAATGTAGCAAAATGTAGCTGTAATCTTTGCACCCTCGAGGTGTTATGCGGTTACTAAATATACGATACTGTGGGGGAAAAAACTCCTGTTTACTCAGAAAAATTGCTGATCTTTCAACTTTACTCAAAAGGCGACCATTTTAGACCAAATATGACCCTATTTTCCAACTGATACATTTATAACGACGACTTGTATATATTCGAGTCTAGATTCCACCAACATATAAATATTCATAAATGAACCCCAAATTGACGATTTCATTGGATTAAAAAACTGACGTGACCATCCATCACAAAAGAAAGGCTACTTCAGGCGTGAAGGGAATTTAAATGCCACTAGGCACTATGTAGTAGGCCTAGGCCTACACCAACATCTGATCATGGAGGAAGTGTTTTTCCTCGCCTCCATGATCTGATAAAGTACTGAGTAGTCATGTAGGACCTAAGTTGTTGCTACCAAAGCTCATGCTAAATTTGTTCCTTTAAAGTGCTACCTTCATGACTTTGTATTTAAATTTGTAGGCCTATACATGCTATGTCAAGGATTAACACCGTTCATTTATTGTTAAGGAAAAGGGGTAGGCCTATCTTGAATTGCATGAATAGAGAACAATGCAATATTGATATCACAGAGGAAGGAAAACAATTGTTACTGGTCGGCCTAAGTTTAGGCTTGTCGTGTATTATTAATTTATACTCTCCAGAATTCCACTGTGGGGCAACGAATGTTGGTAAAGAGGCCTAGGCCTAGTGCCAAAAAGCCATTTTTTAAATTGAAACAACCGAAAGAAAGTGGAGCTAGCCAATAAAACTCGGACAATAAACATTTTCAACGAAACCATTTAGAAAAGAACCCTTTGGAAAGCAGTGGACGTGATGTGGGGCAATGTACCCCGGCCCCGACCAGCTTCCCGCGAAAAGGCACCGGGCGCGGGCCCGCCAGGCCAAGGCCAGCGCGCCTGCAGTCTGCATTCCCGCCTCGACAACAAACACGACAACACTACAACAAACCTGAATCCGGTACGCTGATCTCTCGTAAAACACGTCTCCTTTCGTTTCTATTCACTTCACCAACAGAATCTTCCATAGTCCCTGATACTCCCAGAAACAGTTGAAAACCTCACCCCAATAAAACAAATTTATCAACAGGTTTTTGGAGGATTTTTTGGTCGCGTCGTCGACAACCTTCCTTCCGTTTTGTGTTGAGAATCCCGCCAAAGTGCATTAGCACTAGTCGTGTAAATGCCCCGCGTAAAATGCAAAGTGTGTGTAACTCTCAGAAAGAACTCCCCGCCCCTTGATTGGTCAAAAGATATAACATGAATATTCATATATCTTTTTTTATTTTTCTGTTTGCTGACTTTAAAAAATATCTAAGATTAAAAATAATGAAATCTCGACATTAAAATTTATAAAATCTTTTCTGTATTTTTGTGATGTTTGTTATTTATTTCGATCAATTTCCCGAGATCATTTGAATAATTTTGGGAATAACAAATTTGCATATTTACAAGATTTTTAAAAATGGCGGCTACCATGAAGTTGATTGAAGAATGTCGTCTGCAGACTAGATGATCAAAATTTTCCCGTAAATTGGAATGCTGTTGATGAAAATTATAGTTCTTTGCTAGGATAATGCTTTCGTCGAGTTATTCTGGATGATGAAACAAAAAAGAAGTTTATTACATCAAATATATTTAACTAATAATGGTTTTTAAGCTTGCCCAATTTACGGACATTATCAAACACGTACATGAGATGCTGTGAGGATGTATTTAAAGGGAACTGTTGAATGTTTGTCACTCACAAATTTAGTTCCCTATTAACACTTTTGGTATAATACCATACACGTTCGCCACTAATTCTTCCTAATAAAAAGTAATATGACACGATAAATGCCCCAGAAAGTGTAATTTTAGTGAGGAAACATGAATTTAGCAGTGAGAAAATTTCACGTTTCCTTTGAAAACACATACAATTGTTGTCATGCTCCATAGACTTAGTACATGCATGGAGTCTTTCCTTCCTCCATGGTACATGGAGTCTGAACTGGCGAAGGACAGGTGTATGGTACTTTTCCACACTTGTTGGTGTTTGAGTCATAATAATACCACCAGTAAACATAATTTTTCCTGGGCGATATTAACATTTTTGGAGTTGATTCCGATTTCATTTTTAAATCACGATAAAGGAGCGTTACCACAAATGTATTTCGTTCAAACCTAATAATCATATAAAATACTACACTCCTAGTTCGTCTGCCCCAACCACTGCTTAACTTCGCAATGTATCCTGCGAAGCGCATGTGTGACGTCACCTAACAGTAACACCAGTGCTGGATAATACTTGCCATGATTGGCCAGATTCTGTCACCTGACGCAGTAAACATGTCACTTGACAGTCAGGTGGCATGTTTAGTAAATTCTTCCTGATATTTTATCCATGATGTCTGTTTACTGGTTTTTAGGATTATCAGGTTGAGATACTGTCACAATGGCTGAAGACAATGACAATATAATGAGTTGGCGTTATGTGCCAAGGAGACGAAGAATTCTACCAGGTTAGTACAAGTCATTAGAGGGCCAATGTGTGATGTCATTTATCCTATTCCAAAATCATACAAAAATAGTTAAGTGATCTTTGTATAGAGCCATCAACTTTAGCAACATACAAAGAGTGATGTATTTAGTTTAGTCAGTAGAGGCGCACGTTTAAAAACGGGGACATCCCTGATTTCGAGGAAGTCCTGGTTTTCGGGGACAAAATCTGTCCCCCTTAAACAAGAATATCCCTCAAACACGGGACATATTTTTTTCTAGCAGGCTTGTGGGTTACACTGTTGACACTAGGGTCTTTTAAGTGGCCTCATTGGATTCCTCATGAAAAAATCTTCAAAGCTGCCGTTTAAACAAAAAACTACCGTTTACTTCTCAGGTTACAATCGAAAAAAGAATGCGGGCATCATTAATCGATATTTTTATTCTTACTGGAGTTGTGGAATCAATCCAAACACCTTCGTATTGTGCACAGTTGTCTGCATGTAATCGATACTGGTTATGTTTACAATATATTCGGTTTGGCATGCTGCATATAATCAGATTGCGTCACCACTGTCCCCCAAAACCCGGACAGTCTTGGAAAGGCAGGACAGTTCGTCAGTTGTCCCCATAACAGTCCTCGAAATCGGGGATGTCCCTGTTTTTTTACGTGCGCCTCTACTGTTGGTACTGTTGAAGCATACATGTACATGTAGGTTGGTTGTGTGATGCAATGGATAACATGTTTGAAGTCTGTTCACTGCAAATCATAAGACCATCTTAAGACATTCCCAAGATTTATGACTCATATTTAAATTGCTTGCTCGTATTTAAATGGATTTTCAGGAGATGCTTTCTTTGAAGAGGGAAACTTGGAGACGTGTCTTGCTCATAAACAGATGCCTGTGGAAGAAACGGATGATGAATCGAACCACACAAGGTCAGAGGTCATAGTGATGGTGGAAATTTTTCCCATAGATGCTGAGATTTTGATACCATATCAATTGTCATATTTTTCTCATTACCATTCTGAAATTTTGTGTTTTCAATCCGTATATTTTTAATATCGTCGAAAAACCACATACAATGTTTTGTAAACTAATTTATCTGGTTTTATAAAGCAGTGCAGTAATGCATAGTTCTGAGATTGCCCAGTTAACCCCGCCCCTTAGATACTGTTGCTACGTGCTCACAAGCCATCGCAAACAAAATGGCGACACAACGTACAAAGCAACGGGACTCGGCATGGAAAGCACAGATTCATTTGAGAAAACTCAAAGGTATTGATGTTTTAGGGTCGACAGTTACCGTAGCACACACCGAGCGAAGGGCTAGTAATGCAGGGATGACATATATTCACAAAAATGCGCTTTCCTACCATTGAACCGCGAATCGCCCGACATTAAAACCAAAATTCACCCGGTCACTGGCGCATACAACATGTACAAACTGTATATGGGCAGAAAATCACGTGAGGCAATGCACTTTGACATATGTGGGCGTGTCTGCTAGCTCTGTTGTGATTGGTCGGCGGGTTCGGCTTGATTGACAGGTCGGAACTATGCATTACACCAACCTTTTTGCTTCCACTTCCAAATTGGAGATTGCAAATTGCCTGTTTTCTTCCCATGATATATTTTGAGGAGGTATTTTATAATGATTTTTTGTTTTCTCAAACAGACATGACGATTTCAAGTGTCATGTGATTGGCTGTAACCAATCATTTACCACCGTTCAGTCCTATGAAATACACTACAATGGAGCCCATCGTAACACATGCCGCTCCTGCCATAAAGCCTACCCGTCCAATCACCTTTTGGATATTCATATTCTTGAGTCACATGACACATTGTTTGAGGTCATGACACACAAGCAGCCAATGGTATGTCTTTTTGAACAGTTATGTTAAATGTATTTGGGGTATATGATAGGATTGACAATTAGAGATGAATTGAGAAAAACGAGAAAATTGCAATGCCCCGACCAGGATTCGAACCCAGATCCTTGACATACATGGCCAACCACTCTACCAACTGAGCTACCAACGGGATGCCCAGATAGCTCAGTTGGTAGAGCAGTTGGCCATGTATGCCAAGGATCTGGGTTTGAATCCCGGTCGGGGCATTGCAATTTTCTCGTATTTCTAAATTCATCTCTAACATGTCCAGATCACATTTTTGAACACCCTTTTTTCCATGGGTGTTGAGACTTGGATACCATAAATTCTGAAATGTTGTGCTCTCGGTTAATACATTTTCAAGGCAGTCTTCTCCACTGCCGGTTTTGTCCGAGCGGCGCGCCCGGACAAAATCATCAGATGTACTGTTAGCGCCCGGACACAAATTTGCCGCCCAGACAAAAAACTCCGCCGCCCGGACAAAAATAATGAATTTTCCCCTCTAAAACACTGTGAAAGTACAGCCAAGTCATTCCA
This sequence comes from Henricia sp. BOLD:AAB3569, assembly GCA_037783545.1. Taxonomy (NCBI): domain Eukaryota; kingdom Metazoa; phylum Echinodermata; class Asteroidea; order Spinulosida; family Echinasteridae; genus Henricia; species Henricia sp. BOLD:AAB3569. Next base: position 647,533 of record JBBELK010001037.1, read on the forward strand.
AAATGAGGTGTACATGTAAATTCACCAAACATGATTTGCTTGCTATTATCGTTTACTGAATACGCAAATGTATCGCATCAGCATCAATATAACGCAGTGAACGATTTCCCCTGTATCGCATCGCAAAATGTGACGCATTTTTGACAATCTGCGATGCCACTTTTCAAAGTGCATCGCAGTTTTTGACTTGATTTAGCAATGCAATTTGCGACATATTTTTTTCAAAAATCTGGTCCTTATTCTTGCACTTCCAGATTAGTTTGTTAATGTTAGTGAAAAATGAAAAAAATTACCAGAATAACGTACCGTGACGGCTTATGGCTTACCACGCAAAAGAAGCCCTTATTTGCAGCGTTTAATCATCCATTTTGAATTTGCTGTACAAAAATACATCTCAAACAAACAATATTCAAATTGCTACGCAAAAAATAATTTGTATAGCAAATCTGCTATCCAATATTTCAGAATGAAATCGTTTACTGTAACGGCCTGCGCCCTCAAGTGGTGAATGTGTTCATCTCTTGAGGGTGCTGCATGCTCAGTGCAGTGGCGTAGCAAGGTATGGGTGGATCCCGACGGCGATTCTGTTTTCCATTCATAAATGTTATTCCTATTTTTCCCCCAGTATCAGTGTCTTGTGGAAAGCTGTGCAGAGAGATTCCCAGATTCACAGACTCGACGGGAGCACTTGATTCAGCAACATCATTATCCAGCTGACTTCAGATTCCAGCGAGGAATATCAAAACCTTGGTAAAAACTGGTTTAAAATAAAATTACAGTAAACTATTCCTTCCTCCATGATGAGTAAACTTTCATTAAAAAACTTTCATTAAAAAACTTTCATTAAAAAACTTTCATTAAAAAACTTTCATTAAAAAATTGTCTTCAGACAATTTGTTTACCATTCATTGAACACGAAAACCATCCTTGGATTTCTCAGGTTTTCTGAAGAATTACTGCATCCATGTGGCTGAAATTTTTACTAGGCAGTTTATCAACATTATTCTTTAACTCTAACAGTACCAATTGCCCGGATTTTGATACAATTTTTCATAGGATCAAGAGGTAAGGGTTCCTTATGTAATGCTGTTGTTTCTGTTTTTAAAGGTTTTTCAATCATTTAACCCTCCGACTGGCTAATTATGCGTTTTTGTTAATTACTCTGCGTATGAATTTAGTTAAAATCTCATTTTCCATGACTTTATACATTATACGCTTGAGAAACATATTGTAGAATTTGTGTGGCCTGGGTAAGTTCATTCACCCACTGTATCAGTTACAAGCTACTCGGCCAGCAGTCCCACATGGGAATTCCCCATTGACTGTGCACAAACGGCCTTGGCATCTGGTAATTGATGCAGTTGATGAAATTGATGAAATTGAGCAATTGGGAACTGGAGTGATGTCTGTCATCTGTTGGGCACGTTCTTTTCAGTCAAGCTTTTTTTTAAAGCATTTTTTTAGCGTATCTAGCTATAAACGGAGTAAAGGGAGGTTTTGACTGCCCATTTAGCCAACCCCCCACCCCTCCCCCCAACCCCCAACCCCCCCCCCCCCCCCCCCCCCAACCCCCCTGCAAAAATTCCTGGATCCGCACCTGGTTATATACAATCCCTAGACCGTCCGAAAGAATTTGGAAATGTTAAGAGTCCATTTATGCAGGGGTATATGCCCCGTTCATTGAGTTACACACTGCCAGCTGTCGACTGGTACACTCCTGTAACGAGGTACCTGGATTGCCGACGCACACCGCAGGGTTAATCTGTCTTTAGCATGGTTCCACTGTAGTATTGTATTAGTAATATTCCCTTGAAACATTTTGTAATCTAGGCCAAAAGGAAAGTCAAAGGAAATAGCGCACACAGATGCCATGGAGGTTGAAAGTGGTAGAGATGGTGATACACAGGGTGACACATCCCCTGCCACACACAGTGACAAACCACAGACAAGTATGGGGCCACAACCTCCAACTGAAAACAAACACCACAGGTAGGTTTATGAAGTTAAGCTCATGTGATAGCCAATCCCAACAAGTGAAGAACAACTTCAAAACCGTGATTCGAAACCACCAGGGGCCAATTTCATAAAACATGTTGGATTAAGCATAGCACAAATTTTCACTTAAAGCCCGGCGCACACGAGAGCTATGTGCTGAGCCAAAATTCATTCGTGCCCGATGGCGTAAGGCGATAGCTCTCGTGTGTGGGCAACTTTCGTGAGCATTTGGTCACTCGTGTCACTTGAGGCAAATATCTAACGTGTTTGATAATTTTGGCCTCGCGTGCCAAAAGTCTCACCGTGTGCGCTGAAACGAAAGGCAAGTGCTTACGACTCATAGACTGGATTCACGGTTCACAACGTTTAACCCACTGGTAAAAACACTCTAACACACGTCAAAATAATTGTGCGGAGTGCCAACCAGTCTTTTTGTAGTTGGTAAAGAACGCATGCGCGGTGTCCATAAATCGACCATTTGATCTTCCAAAGTCGCATCGTTCACCAACTCACTGTGCGCAGTAGTGTCAGATATTTGCCTCAAGTGACACGAGTGACCAAATGCTCACGAAAGTTGTCCGCACACGAGAGCTATCTCCTTATGCCATCGGCCACGAATGAATTTTGGCTCAGCACATAGCTCTCGTGTGCAGCGGGCTTTAGCAAGGGCCTATTTCATAAGCCTTGTTGTTCTAATCGCGCGAAGAGAGTGTGTGCGCAACCGTCAACGCTGTCAACTGCGTAGGAAAATGTTGGAAAATGTGTCTCGAATTTTGCCGAAAATAGCGAAGAAAAAAGATGGTGTCACGTTAGCAAAATAATTGGTAGGTTAGCATGCGGTTTGGTTTACTAGTGCTTAAACAGTTTTATGAAATGGAGAGAGGGCTGCTTAATCAAAAATCGGGTGCAAACATGTTTTATGAAATTGGCCCCAGTTGGCTTCATAGCTCAGTTGGTAGGGCGTCTGCACGTTAAGCAGAAGGTCCACGGTTCGAATCCTGGTGGAGCCAAGTTATTTTTCACTGCATCCAGATTTCCTAAATATTCGTGAGCATTTGTGACCTGCTTTGCAAATAGGTAGAATAAGTTGCGCAGGCTAGGTCGAGTTTTTGCGACCATAAGAAGAAATCTGCGGCAGATCCACGCTCATTAAAATACAAAAACACAATGGAAATTCCTGGCGGTGCCCAAATACCGTCTGGAATATCTGTGTTCCGCCTGGAATTTCCATTGGAGTCACATTTGTCCACATTTGTATCAATTAAAATTTCCTAAGCGATTTTCATGCAGGGAACGTTTTGAGCTGTATATAATGACTTCTGATTTGACTTTTGATGAGACATTTGTGACAAGCATTGCACCACACAGCAACAACAGCATAGTGTGTACACTTTCCAAACTGTATACCTCCATTTGAATGTGAGGAATTCGAGACATTAACAATAGTGCAAAAATATGCAGATTGAATTTGTGTCTTTATTTCCGTGTGTCGGGGTACCAGTTAACATTTACTTTGGTTTTCTCCCTGTTTCTGGTCTAAGGGTACCAGTGAACATTTGCTTTGGTCGTGGAGGAACAAGATCGTTTCAACGTGGGCACCAGAAACAACATAATAAAACAAGCAGGCCTAAAGGCCGCGCCCACAAACATGAAGACCACACCTCCAAAGAGAGAAGCCACACCTCCAAAGATAAAAGCCACACCTCCAGAGATGAAAGACACGCCCCCAAAGAAGAGCCAATGGATGCTTTGCAGCCAGAGAATATAGAATCAAGAGTGAATGATTTGAATAATGAAACTGGACTAGAACCAATGACTATTGGAAATGAATATTTATGACGTAATTTGCATATGATAGGGTTTTGCATTATGATCACTGCCATTTTCCACCCATATCTTGTCTAATCCTGACATTACAATTCAAATTCTGGTATAAATTTCACCCCCAAATAAATTGTTAAATGTATGAAAATTGACAATTTGACAGACTAGTCTGAAAGGTTGTGTTAAAATTGCAAATAAAATTTAAATTTTCCGCCAAAAAAGTTAATTGTATGTTTTTATGTAAATGTTAATTTAAATGTGATATAAATTATTTCTTTCTATAATTATGTGCATAAATTTATTTCGTAATAGTTTGCATACAATAAGCTGGCACCCAGACTTCACTAAGTCTATTTCACAGCTGTTGCCATCAAAACAGTTTCTGTTTGTTAAAGGGACACACCGGCTTACTGTTTACATAATGTAGCAATCTAGCATCCTTGACAATAATATTTCGATGGTCGTTGTGAAAAAAACATTTATCAAAATGTCACGTAATTTAAACTAGAAATGTTTAAAATTAACAAAAGAGACAAATGTTGGGCTATACGCTTTACCAGCCGTCGCGATGTACTATTATGTATTTGTAAATAAAGGTGGCGTTCGATATGGGTCGACACGTGTTTAACCGCGATTCCTTGTTTTCCCTGACTCGTATCACACCTGCATTATCTATCAGGTCAGCGCTGACTCGAGGAAACACCCAACAAAGCCGGTGTGTCCCTTTAATGTTATAATCATCACGGGATCTCGGGATCGGGCCAGACCCCACGGAACTCAGGTAATCTCAGTGAAGTTTTCAAAACTTGCCAAGAATATGAAGGAAATTCTATATAAAACAGTTGTCCCGTTTCCATTGTTTTGTACACATTGCCAAGGCCGCGGCACATGATTTGCCGACGTCGAAACCAGCGGCGTAGCGGATGTCAGTCCAGTCGACAGACCGAATACAAACTCGACTCGGACCAACTCGACCGGGAAAAAATTCTATCGTCAACTATAACTCGACCGCGTACCAACTCGACCATACAAATGCAAAACAGGAGAAGCCGTATCGCGTCGCTGGATTTGGCCGGTGAATGTCGGCTCGCTCGCACACTGAACATGACACGCGGCCGGCCGCCATGGCCGCGGGTTTGTCGGCATGTTTTTGCCGGCGCCGGGTTGCTGTCGTCGATGACTGTCGAGTTGGTTTGGTACGCGGCCGCGGTCGAGTTTGTACACGGTCGAGTTGGTACACGGTCGAGTTGGTACACGGTCGAGTTGACCTGACTCCGGCGTAGCTACGCCTACTGGGGGCCCTGGGGGACCGGGGGCACGTGCTCCCCTAGACCCGTGAACAGCAAGGGCTTCGGAAAATCCTCAGCTCTGGAGCCGTTTCTAACTGTGTCAAATTCACGCAAATTAAATTTGTCCCTAATTGGCTTTGATATTTGCTCAATAGGTGCATGCACTCACCCTACCCCTAGAACTATGGGGGATATAGTATCCCCCATAGGTTATGTTGTTTTTTCCCCAATATGGCGGCGCCTGAACTTTAAGATCGGACCGAAACGTTTTCGGCTAGCGCAATAATCCGCTCCCCAATCGCCACCAAACTCCGTCTGATAGTTCTTGAGACACTCACCTTGCGTGTGTCTACGGAATTTCGGTACCATTTGACCACTAAATTCTCCGAAAATAATTTTGGGAAATGAACGGGAACATGTGTGATGCATCCACATGCATTTTACCGAATGCCTCAATCATGCATGTGGATGCATCGCACATGTTCCCGTTCATTTCCCAACATTATTTTCGGAGAATTTAGTGGACAAATGGTACCGAAATTCCGTAGACACACGCAAGGTGAGTGTCTCAAGAACTATCAGACGGAGTTTGGTGGCGATTGGGGAGCGGATTATTGCGCTAGCCAAAAACGTTTCGGTCCGATCTTAAAGTTCAGGCGCCGCCATATTGGAAAAAAACAACATAACCTATGGGGGATACTATATCCCCCATAGTTCTAGGGGTACACTCACCCCAATCAATGTTCAAATATTCCGAAGAGTACGCATCGATCCAATGTCTAGTTTCGGTGAAATCGTGGGGGCAAAATTTAGACCCTCCGCGAGATAAAATACAGATCGTTTGCCCAAAATAAAATATGAGCATGCGCGAGAGCGGAGAAAAAGTTCCAGCAAACATCGCAGCAAATGTCATCAAAATCGCGACAGAACTAGCATTTTTACTCGTGACAAAAAGGCAAATCCTAGGTGTCCGTGCATGGTAAGGCCAAAAAAAAAAATAGTTCTGCTTCCGATTACATGGCATTTCAAAATAGGGTAGGTAGGTAGGGAATTTTTTTTTTTTGCCAATTTTTTGTGCACATCATATGGAGGCATCTGCGTGTAGTCAAGGCTTAAGGGTAACAGTAAAACAATGGAAACAAGACTACCAAATAACTTCTACAATACATGTTCTGCCATTTTCATGAAAAGTAGGCTGATTTATTTATCTCTAGAATGAATTTCCTGCTGAGGATGTTATCTTAAAGGACCCTTCATTTGATTTTGATATAAGTTGGAGTACGATTTGGCTATTTAATCATGAATCAGCGTTGATGTTGTTGATGATTACGAGTGCTGCCAGGAGATATTTTGTATGCCAATATTTTACCATAACTTACAACTGATGTTTAGTTTAGAAGGGTAGTAGACTAGCAGGTATAATGTATTTTCAGCACAGCAATGGTCAAACTGAAAGCACTCATCAAATGTAAATAGAAGTCTTCAACTTCTTTTCTGTCCCCTGAGTGCAGCTCTCTCTCTGCAGGGCACAATTTTGCAGACCCAAGTTCAGGAGATACTTTTAGAAGGCTAAAAGTGTTGTTTTGGACGTTTTATATTGGGACGTTATCATTTTCTATATACACTTTTAGCCCCTTAACATTTTAACCACCTTCGATCGTGTGGACCGTTCTTACACGCCCTCAAGAGGCCAGATACACATGTGTAATATCGTATCGTAAATTCCAAATCAGACATTTAAAAACTCACCATCGGGGTCCTTGTAATCTCAAGACTTCTGTACCCTTGTCGTTCACTGTCCATGATGACTCAAACATCAAAAAAGGATAACAGGGAGCAAAATTATGAGTAAAATCGAAAATTTTCAGGCAGCGCGGTACACAGACTTCATGCTGAGACGCGTCAAAAGGAAAGTAGTCCCACCAACGCGGATGGATTTTGTTTAGCCTAGACTGGACCCCTGTCCACATACTAACTTCCCCACGCGTTGTATATGAGCGAGAGCAGCGTAGCGCACATAGACAGGAGGCAGATCTAGGCTAAACAAAATCCATCCGCGTTGGTGGGACTACTTTCCTTTTGACGCGATCACATGGGTAGCGAATTCAACATGCATGACGTGTCAAGTCTCCCGTCTGTCCAAATTTGTCGATTTTACTCCAGATTTTGCTCCCTGTTATCTTTTTTTGATGTTTGAGTCATCATGGACAGTGAACGACAAGGGTACAGAAGTCTTGAGATTACAAGGACCCCGATGGTGAGTTTTTAAATGTCTGATTTGGAATTTACGGTACGATATTACACATGTGTATCTGGCCTCTTGAGGGCGTGTAAGAACGGTCCACACGATCGAAGGTGGTTAAAATGTTAAGGGGCTAAAAGTGTATATAGAAAATGATAACGTCCCAATATAAAACGTCCAAAACAACACTTTTAGCCTTCTAAAAGTATTCAGGAGAGACATGCAGCGCCAAGTTGATCCAGCTTTGGCCTGGGGCACATCGACAGGGAACCAGGAGGTCTAAGTCCAATAGCTTGAACACAGCATTTTTTTTTTTTTTTTTCCGATATTTTTAGGGTCGCAGCCTAAAAATAGGGTCGGTCGGGAAACCGGAAGCAGAACTATTTTTTTTTTTGGCCTAATCTCCTTTTTTCGTAACATATTTATTTTGGTTGTCTTGCAGGCACTTGGAGTTTTTGGACAAGTGGAAATGACCAGTTGACATGGTTGACCAATTGTGATAACATGGACGTGAAAACTTGCAAAGTTGGCGACATTCACAAATGCTGGTTTTCAGAAAGTTTAAGACATTGTAACTTTTACTTTCTTGAATGAATCCCATAGGGTCGGCATTGCCAGCAGAATTTTGCCAGTTGCTTAAACGTCTTTCATCAAAGAGTGTTTCCATGAATTCTCAGGGTTTAATTTGTCGAAGCGATCGCTGTATCCCTATGCTGTCTGACAATTTATGAGTGTCGCTGGATTCATCTATTTGCAATAATTATAATCAACATGGCAGTCGGACGTGGTATCTACAAGTACTTGACTACGGAGCATGTTTTATTGATGTTTGTGCTCGCGTGGAGCCCCATTATTCCCACGCAAACGCAATATATCGAGAAGCGAATCCGCACCGACATGGGAATTCCGATTTTCGACATTGGTGCTTGTGCTATGAACAAGTCAAGTCCCGAGTATTTACTCAACGAGAAAGTTCAGCAGAAATCTGGCATTTGGTCGCTATTTTTAACTGGAACCGTGGCCTTCAATGTGCTGTTCTCGGCGAACATTCTGGGTGCTTTGAGCGACAGATACGGTCGTCAAGTTGCGCTGATTTTACCCTGCATTGGTGTTTTGGTCAACGGCGTTATTAACATTTTTGTAATCTCTTACAATCTGCCGTTGTATGTTTTAATCTTCGGAAGCCTTGCCCAGGGAATCGGTGGCGACGTTGTAACGTTTGTTGTTGGTTGTGCGGGATACACGGCTGATGTCACTGCCCCAGAGAGTCGCGATCGCACCGTACATTTTGTGATGATTGATACAATCTACTCCTTTTCTAATGCGATTTGTCAGTTTGCGTTGGGATTTATCATTAGACACTATGGTTTTATTGCACCATTCCTTGGCGTTATTGGGTTTATAGCCATTACGTCTATATTCATTATCTTCTTCGTTCCGCACAGAAAATATACCGTTGACACGCCTCTTAATGTATCCATAAGTTCCACCCGTAGCCAGAAACGTTTAAATCCACTGAGCATTCTCAAGAACATTTTTCGTCTGTTTGCTCAGAACAAACGCCGTGGTTTCCTTCTAGCAGGGTATAACTTCTTAATCCTTGAGAGTACGCTGTTTGGCGTGGCGTTACTTGCGATTAGCGTTCTTTACACCACCGGAGAGCCGTTCTGCTTAAATCCACTGCAAGAAGGAACGTATCAGGGAACAATGAACGCAGTCGCCACTGTAGGTAGGTTGAATGAAATTTTTTTCCAGAAAATTGTTTAATCCTACTTGTAAACGGCCATCCTCTCAAAACAGTACCCCTTTAACGCACTCCCCAATCGTGCGTACCGAGGCTCTGTTGAAACCGGCCCCATTTCGCGGGGAACAAGCGACAGAAATATTGTCGTCTCTGGTGGACCAATCGGGACGCTTGGCAGTGCATTGCAGGCATTCAAATGTAATGCGCGCAGATTTAAACACGTGCATGCATGTGATACATGTACTCGGTAATGCAGCTGAGCTGGCCATTGTCCGCGTCGGCGATTGGCTGCTATTTAAAGCATACTAGGGAATCCGTTCCATTACATTCGTCAGCATGCATCCCTGTTATCAGGTTATTAATTTTAAAAAACTGCGGAGTAAATTGAGATCGTTGCTGGAAATTTTGGTAGGAATGGGACAGTCATAAGGAACAGAACCCAATACAATTTCTAGGAAAGTATATAAATCGTTTCTTTTCGGCATAACATGACCGAATTGATTAAATTACATCAAAATGACTCGGGCGTGAGTTGGCTGAGCACAACAGCCGGCTACTCCACAGATTTGCGTGGATTTCCTCAGGGTATTGTAACGTTGCTTAGCAGAGTGAAAATTCCCTGAGATTTCAGGCTGGTAAACTAATTATGTTTTGTGACCTGGGGCCGATTTCACTAACACAATATTTTGCGATCATCGTTAGAATGATCGCTAAATTCAAATCCATCGTTATTGCGATGGCGATGGATTTTGCATTTCACTAAAGCCGTCGCAATAGCGATGAGTATTAATTATAAATAAATTTATTGGACGAGGACGATCGCTTAGTAACGCGTAAACAACCAGAAATTCGGTGACTTGATGCACGATTCAGCTGCAGCGCAGACACTATAGCGACTAGATATGATGCTCGGATGTTGTGGAATAGAAGCATCCTGAGAGCTTAATACTTGAACGGTTGCATCTATTGCGTGGCTCCTAAGAGTTGAAAGGCGGAGATGTGGCTCTAAAATGTCAATAATTCTCATGACACCATTCCGCGTAAACCGATAATATTGTGCATCCTTTTGTCATTGTATGAATCCAGATGATTTTTCCTGTCCCTGAAAACCCTTTCTCTCGGTAATGCTCTTGCGTTGTTTATGTACAACAACTGAAACGCCATTTCGAGACACACTGAAAATCACTAAACCTTTAAAATACTAAACAAATGGCGCGAAATTGTACTTTAGCGATGAATGTTTCCATTTACGATGACAAATTAGTCGTCGCTAAATATTCATCGCTAAATAACAACTAGCGATGGCCAACGCCATCGCTAGGTTTTTGTGAAATCGCTCTTCGAAGTTTGATTTGGGGATTAGCGATCATCGCAAAGCGTTAGTGAAATCGGCCCCTGGTGTCTCCTGCCTTTGTATACGGGCATAGCACTGTGACTGGAGTGAAAACAAATTTGTTAATGCTTACATCAAATCTGCACTTACCACTGCTTGATGGGTCATTTTAAAGAAAAAATAAATGTCTGATCAACTTCAAAACTCTTACATTACATTTGAAGGGTATTGACTGCTAAGGCCAATGAAATTAGATTACTAGTTTCTCGTCAGCGCCCGCATGTGATTTTGACGCCGCACCAAAACATTTCATTGTTCAAAAATTTCATTATTTTGCACAAAATGAGGAAAATGCAAACTACTCCAAAGCGAAACGTTTCCATTTCAGTTGTGCAATCGTGATCTCCTTTTGTCATTTCCCATGATTTTGTCATCTCAACTTGTTCCTTCAAACACAAGCTACCCGGTATAACTCAATGGAATTTATACTGGCACCAAACCATTTCTGGGCGAGTTTAGAGCCTTATATAATCAGTTTCTAAATGGCAGTTTGTGTATGTGTAAAGGATTGTATTTTTCCTGAATTAAATAATATATAATGAATAATAAAAAAAACCTCACCAAAATTTGATAAATGGTTGACGAGAAACTAGTAATCTAATTTCATTGGCCTAAAAGGTAGTGGTAATAATAACAACATTTTTTTTAAAGACGGAGGCTCATCAATGCGCGACGAGCTAATTTGTGCCACGAAATTCACCATGCTCCATACCTTGCCCGAGCTCTTACAGTCCCGAATGGTGCAGGCGTGCTCGATGGCAAACAGTATGAGTATTAAGTCGAATCACTCGCGCGCACGTGTGTTTGTATACGTACATAAACCAATGATCCTGCACCGTCCGGGATTGTAACAGCTGACTGCACAACTAGTACAGAGTATTGCTTGGCGACTAGTGGATTTTGCTACTCGCGAGTAGTTGCAGCAATTACTCGCGACTAGTCGATTAATCGCGAGTAGTTGGCAACGTATCAAAAGGCAAAAAAAAACAAACCAAAAAACGTACATGTACATGTAGGCCTATGTGTTGAAATTGTCAGCATACATGTAGGCCTACACAATAAAATTCAGTTGCACACAGGCCGTCTCTTAAGTAAGGGGACTGTCACAGTGTAACAGTATAGCGGTACTCGCGGCGCCGCGATTAATCAAGTAGTTTAAAAATGCTTATCGCGAGTCCGAGTACCGTTTACCACTCGCGATTAATCGAGCTATTCGCCCAGCCCTAGTACAGAGCGCGGTGAATTTTGTGGCAAAAATTTGTTCCTCGTGCATTGACGAGCCTGCATCTTTAATGCTTTTGGTGAAATTGTGTCATCCTATCTAAATGTAATCGGTCCCACAGTCACACGTATTACTTTAGTGAGTTTACTGTAGCTCAATTTGTTTTGTTTTGTGTGTGTAACAGGCACATTGTTTGGAGGAACTGTACTGACCAAATGTGTGCCCAAGTTTTGGCTGATGCATATGATTATGCTGACTGCAGGAGCGTATTTCGTCATCACGGCCTTGGCCAAAACCGTTTTGATGCTGTATGTGGGTAAGTTGCACGCTGCAATGCATAGTTCCGAGATTGCCCAGTTAACCCCGCCCCTTAGATATTGTTGCTATGTGCTCACAAGCCATCGCAAAAAAATGGCGAGACTACGTACAAAGCAACGGGACTCGGCATGGAAAGCACAGATTCATTGGAGAAAACCCAAAGGTATTTATGTTTTGAGGTCGACAGTTACCGTAGCACACACTGAGCGAAGGGCTAGTAATGCAGGGATGACATATATTTCATAAAAATGCGCTTTCCTACCTTTGAACAGCGAATCGCCCACATTGAAACCAAAATTCACCCGGTCACTGGCGCATACAACATACAGAAAATCGCGGGATTGTTTGTGATGATTGCATCACTTTGACCTTTGTGGGCGCGCCGTCTGCTAGCTCTGTTGTGATTGGTCGCGGGTTCGGCTTGATTGACAGGTCGGAACTATGCATTGACACAAAATCTAGATAACCCTCTAAAAAGATTAAAAATTTTAAAGAAAACTCAAATTTTTTGATGCAGCTCACAAAATCAGCTGATACAATCTTTAGGCAAAACCCTTCACAAAGTTGCGATTACCTATTTTAATAGTAGTCATAACTTTGTAAAGGGTTCGTCAGTTGTTACAATGCGTTGCAAATCTTTCTGTGAAATTGACCCTTAAAGGCCCTGTATATGATCTGTTTTTAAGCGATTCTGCGAATAAAACCGTTATAAATCAAAAGAAAGACATCAACAAACTCATCCGAAGAAATTTCATCCACATTGCCCCGTTATTACTTCGCCCCATCGCCACTTCGCCCCACCTATGCCATTTAGCCGGCAGTCAGTAGAGGAAAAGAGTAGGCCTAATTAACTTACACATTGCCACTGGTTTTAGGAATTGATGTGTAAAAAAAAACACGTCTGTAATTGATCACGCTCAAATGACTCACTTTCTACAAATTCTGATTGGACTCAAAAATTACGCACGACAAGCCGTTTGAAACGAAAGAACGCTAGTCAGACTTGTCAATTTTCCTGTCACTCACGCCAATGCTGTCCCTTTGCTCTCGGAATAAGAAATACTGGGGTGATGCCCCAAATCAATAGGCCCGGTCCAACAACTCTTATTGGCCTACACGTACGGCATCTTAATCTTGCCTGTTATGCCAATGGTGTTTTTAATCAAGAGGTCAATTTCATAAAGCTGTTTAACATAAAAAACTTGCTTAATAAAAACTTTTGTTTGCTTTATAAAATTGGTTAATAGTCAAAATTGTATGCAACTTGTGTTTTAGAAAGAATAGCAGATATTTGTACAATACACAAATTGGCAAATTATTTTTATGCTGAACAGCTTTATGAAATTGGCCAGCATGCCCAAAGGTCAATAGGTCCAACAAGATTTAATATACATCCAATTCGTTTTAAGCCGAATTTGAGTACAGTTAATTAAAGCAAGAATTAAAGTTGACATGTTTTTGTTTTGTTTTTTCTGTGTTTAGTTTGCAAGCAATCGAAATTCAATTTTAATCCGCTTTTTTTGCCCGTTTTCCAAACGCCTTGTATAGTGTTGTTAAAAAGACATTCAGGAAAAAATACAGGACTGCACAGGTGGATTTGCGTGATATTTGGCACAAATACATAAAGAAAACCAGCCCCAATAGACCTGCACCAAAATTAAATCAGCCTGACAGATTAAATGACATAAACAAAAGGCGGCATGATTTACAGTGCAATTTCACGCAGCCGTCCATCAAGCTTGCAAACTTCGGTTACGGATTTGACCCATATATTAAGTGTCACGACTGCGCGGCTGCATGATGTCACAGATTTCCAAGTCGCTAGCGTGGGTGAAGTGGCTTTTGAGCGAAGTGATTTTACAGCGAAGACATTGTTGAAATTACTTGTAACGATTTTTTTAACACATAACTCTTCGAATTTTTAAAAAACATCAACTAAAAGTTAAGAATTGAAGAAAACAAGGAAGGAACAGACGCACCAAACGATTTGTTTGGCGTATGAAGCGGGACTCCCAATCAGAGGTTGGGGGTTCGAGCCCCACTTCGACCAACGTGTCTGTGTCCCTGGGCAAGGCACTTAATCCCATTTGCCTCGTCAACCCAAGCGATATATTGGAAGCTGTTATGGGGAATGCCACAATCTAACTGCTGATAGGGTTGTGCGCCTTGGCCGGGTTGCCACCTAGTTGAAGCGAAATGGTTCTGGTGATTTCCTGATGGCAGCGGTAATAATGGCAACAGCCGCCTCAGAATATGTCTACATAGATAGATGGCGCTTTACAAATGCTTGTGAATGTGATTATTATTATTATGGTCCGATGGCGAACTGGTTGCCTGCTAATTGTGCAGTGTCACATTGATGTATGGGTCGCCAACAAAGACTAGTACACTAACGGATGCATGACTACACTTCAGTTCTTGATTATACCTTTTTGTGTGACATTCTTACGTTTGACAATAAAAATTCCCCAGGTACCGGTAACGATCGTTAAATTATTTTAGAAACGCATTTCCTTATACTGATATATAATTGGGTCATTCCATGTCAATTCAACGAGCTTTTGGACCTGACCATCACGGATTGAAATGAAATTTAGTGTGCTGATTGGACTCCTTGAGAAACCCCGAGAACTGAAATTTTATGTAATTCGGTCAATTAATTTTTGAGATACGGGTCAACGAACTTTGGACTAATAGACAGCCGAAGTGTGACGTGCGTTGCCATGGCATTTGGATCTAAACTATCATGGCCGTCGGGAAAAGTACCATTGGAAAAGCACTGGGACACGGTTGAGTGATTTTTAGTTTAGATCCAATTGCCTAGGCAACCAACAAAAGGTGACGTATTCACTTCGGCAGTCTATTAGCATGACCTGCTATGCTTGGACAATTATATCTCTAAAAGTAATGGACCTACAGAGATAAACTTTACATCATTTTAAAGCTCTTGAAGTGGCCTTCATTTTATAAAATGACATCAAAATTGTATCTCGTACCACAAAAAAGTTATGTGAATTTATAACATTTGACCTTGATTTGCAAAAATGCGTATTTGTCAAAATGTGTAATTGTTTTTTATTTGTTAGCTAGAGATGTAAGGAACATTTCCAGAAAGATTTGGGATGGGCACTCTTACAGTTTTTGAGTTAGGATAATTTAAACATTAAATACCATGTAAATACCATGTAAATACCATGTAAATTCCATGTAAATACCATGTAAATACCATGTAAATTCCATGTAAATACCATGTAAATACCATGTAAATAACATGTACATGTGCTGTACATAGTATTTACATAAACCTGTCGGGGCGAGAAAGGGTTAAAATATAGCAGTAGAACCTCCATGACGGGTATAAAAGATGAGCAGAGGTCAATCAAGAATTACTTTTGTTAAATTATGTAGGTGTCGTCATCGGAATATTCATCTTTCTAATCTTCCCTCTGTCACGGAACAGCATGGCCAATTTAGTCGGTCCCAACGAACAAGGTAAATATTTTTGGAAATTTAAAATCTTGTTGAAAATTTGCAATCCTGTTAAAAAGCTTGTTGGAATATTGTGGCTGAGCGGTCTGGTACATTTTAGTCATCAGGCCTGTTTAATTCTACATGTCGTGAGTAGGAATCTAGACGGTGCCACGGTGCATGTGCCCTTGGGCAAGGCACTTCGCCACAGTTTGCTTTTCTTTACCCAACTGGGTAACTGCGCCAGTAGTGAAGGTGTTTGATTAGCCTACAAATGTATGAGCACCCAACAGCAGTGTTGAAGGACTCGAGTCCGACTCGAGCCACAATTTTCGAGACCATGATGACTCAGACTCGAACATGGTGACTCATGACTCACGAATCACATATTTCAGAAAAGAAACAAAATATAATTGGCGCGCTGAATACAGGATTCTTGGGGGGAAAAACAGTACAACGCGTGAATATGTACACTGCCCCTCCTGGCCGGCAAGAAGCGCACGAGCACGTCATCATTTCACATATTGTGTGAAACAGATTCAGTTTCATTAATTTGGCGAACAAGTGACTCGTAACTTGGACTCGAGGAAAGTGACTCGGACTTGGACTCAAGGCTAATGACTCGAGACTCGATATTGGTGACGGTGACTCGACTAAAATATTTCCTAATAGGCAGCCAGGGCTATATACTCCCCAGGAAGCTGAGGTTTAATGGAAGGATATAATTCAGCCCAGTGACCAGGGGTAACGATGTGAGCGCCCTACATGTAAGTACCTTTATCAAACATAGCAATTTCCCTATGAGTTCCAGCAGGGGGAGCCTAACAACAAATTATTGATATCCAGTACCGTGGGCGGGTTGTGCCATTTTATACTTATTTCAAGTCTGATATTGCGTATCACCCCATAAGGTATACTTCTCATAAATTTGTATAAAGTATGCGCGATCTCAGACTTGAAATAAGTCTAAAATGGTACAATTTGCCCCCTGTACCTGATACCAAAGAAATATTTTTCTTACGCTGCCCCCTGGTTCCAGAAAAAAATTAATTAAATTGTTTTTTCTTTAATCCTTGAAGGAGTTGTGTTTGCATTCAGCGGATGTCTCATGAGTCTGGCTGGTCTCCTGGCTCCTCTGATCTTCAATGCCATTTATTCCAGCACATTGCAGATCATGCCAGGATTTGTCTACCTGACTATGGCTTGTTTGCTTTCAATTGCCTGGGTTGTCGTCATGTAAGTAATACATGTAGTCTACATGTTTGGTAATTAACCTCCAAAAATGTCTGAATTATTATCTTTAAAGGGCCCCTTATTTAGGATTTTTATCAATGAAATCTATGCTTTAAAACCACTCTACTCAGTTAAAGTCATAAAAATCCTATTTGGAGCTTGCTTTGGGGGTTAAAACAAAGGTTCATGACCAAGGTCACTATGTCACAAGAGGCAAACACAGGAAAATCACATTGAACTGTGCACAAAAGATTCCACTTTTTTCTCAAATTTCCTGAAACTTTTGTAATCCATGGCTGTTTGAGTTTGTTTTACATGTTGCCTGCTGTACGCCATGACAAAACTGGGGGTAGAAACTGCAGCAATTTGCCACAAGTCCAACTTGAAGTATTATGTTTTTTCTTAACTTTTCCCTTCTGTCTTCCTTATGTGATGCACTCAAAACAGCGCCCTCTGTCTGTGATTTATTGCAGTGAAATCCTCAAAGTTGAAAAAGGCCACCTTTTATTGATTTTACATCCAAACGAACAATAGTACATGTATGTCTTGCTGAACAAGTAATCCGTCATTATGAAGCAAAGCTTAGGCACAAAGTTGTTTAGCATGTCACAGGCCCTTTAAGCTTACTTGTTATCAAGATGGTAATGGTAGTGCCCCATTCATGAGAAAAATGACAAAACTATTTGAATCTCCAAAGATCGCATGTAGGTGATTTTTGGAACCATTCATTCAAGCACAAAAACCATGCATGGATTTTTCAGGTTTTCTAAAGTATTACTGCATCTATGTGGCTGAAATTTCTACAAGGTAGTTTCTCCGACATAGGCTTTCAATTACCAGTGGAAATCATGCTGTTTTTAACATACATACTACCTTTTAGCGTGCATTGACAGTTTTAGCGTGCATTTCCACATTCACTTCCCAGTTTATATTGTCTAAATTGTACATATTTTTTTCACTTTTTGTTGCAGCCTGTTGCATATCTTTGAGCCAAGGCAACCAACACAATATGTATCTCTTGACCAAGGTAAGATGTTTTTCTATAAAAACATGTCTCAAGAGAAATTGATTTAACTTGCGTCGGGAAGACTAAATGTTAATTACCAGTTTTGTTTAGCCCTTTCCCGACGTAATTATTAACACTGTATACTAGGTGCTTTCTCAAGACACTATGGAAAAATTCATAGCGTGCTCGGGTGGGACTCGAACTTCCAGTGTTAATTATTACGTCTACCCGACGCAATCCCAGTTGCTAAATGATTCGAACCGGCCATTCAACACCAGCTAGCTCGGTGGTCGAGTGGTTAAGACGTCTGCCTTGTTTGCAGGAGGTCGTGGGTTCGAGTCCCACCCAAGCACGCTATGAAGTTTTCATAGTGTCTTGAGAAAGCACCGAGTATACATTGTTAATAATTACGTCGGGAAAGGTCAAAACACCGGTAATGTCTCAAGAGCGTTAACAAACTTACATTAAGATAATCTGAGCAACTGGTCCATACAATACCAAGAGTCGAGTTCTCAGGGACGGCACTGTCATCAGGCTTTTTATTTAGGGGAGGGATAGGGGCTAGGGGGTGCAAGCAAATTCTGCAATTCGAAATGCTGGGACATACAGAAAAACAGCACATTAAAACGATTGGATATACCACCTGTGCCTTATAGCTCAGCTGGTAGAGCATTTGCCCAGTAAGTCAGGGGTTTAAATCCCGATAAGGCCCTTTTTCTCTTATCCCAAGTTTGGTCGTTCCCATTTTGGCACATTTTTGTTATAAATTAAAAATGATTTCATTTCAGATGACGCAACAGACAACAGTGACGAGTTTGAATAAGGCAAGGTATTGTAAAGGGTCGAGGTCTTTATTTTAGAAGAATACTATATTCATAAAGAATTGATCGTTCTTTAAAATAAATGTATGTTTTGGATTTTGTATTATACACTCGAGGTACTTGGACAGTATATATCTATTTTTAAACCTTTATAGATGCTAACATATTTTTTAAGCAAATAAATTTTACTTAAAGCAATGTTCATAGTTTTCATACTGTATCCGGTAAATGCATTTTTAAAGGTATAATGCATGTCTAAAAAGACTATATATACTGAAACGCAAAAGAAACTTACCACTTGTTTAGAATGTAATGAAATTGTAACAGTTAAAAATAAAACAAACCATTTGCTAATTGAAACATTGGCATTTTATTGATTACATGTCAAGTTTTTGACCAAGATACACCATCTCATCAGTTTGTTCTACAGTAAAGAACAGAAGAGGGTGCGATGTCAGTCCCCTTTCAATAGCGTGTGTGGCCACCATTGATTTGGATACAGACAGTGCATCGTCGGCACATACTGCCTACCAGTCTTGGCATGTTGCTTGAAATGCCCATTTTGCACTGGCCTTTTTAAAGCCAACATCAAGACATCACGTGCAGCTCATTACAATCATCCCATACCCCTTGGGTAATCACTGACAGTCAAAACAGCT
Organism: Henricia sp. BOLD:AAB3569; assembly: GCA_037783545.1. Classification (NCBI taxonomy): domain Eukaryota; kingdom Metazoa; phylum Echinodermata; class Asteroidea; order Spinulosida; family Echinasteridae; genus Henricia; species Henricia sp. BOLD:AAB3569. The sequence goes on from JBBELK010001037.1 coordinate 666,747, forward strand.
GTTCAACAGCTGTGCCATGAAGTGACCATTGAAGGTTCAAGTGAACTTCAGACACCGTTTGGTCTGACAGTGAGGACGCTATTGTCCACAAATAAGTTCACACATTACTACACGCAGTGTTATTGTTGCTATTTAATGGTTTAAAAGGTGGTAAGTTTCTTTTGCGTTTCAGTATATAAATAACTTGTACGTTTGTAGTGTTTTAATTAAGGGTATTGTGTTAATAACTTCAAAGCAAATGCATGTACATTTTATCAACAAAAAAACACAACATTTTTACAGTGGTACTTTTCAGGGTAACGATCAAGGATTATGTATTTTCTTGTTTTAACTTAATACCAATAGGCCTAAATATTAAAAAGCTAGTATCCCGCGGCGACATTTTTTAAGTTTTTATGTTTATCATGGAGGTGTATGTGTCTACAACACCATCACAACTTGTTTTCCGCTAAAAACAATCGACAGCCTTTTGTTTAAAACGCAAATCAGTTCCGACCCTCTTCACCCGAAATTCTGAAACGCTCGAGGTCACTTGGTTTGTTGATAAACAGGGTTTTGACGTCATCCTGAGAAGAACACAAAACGGCCTGTGCAGTATTGAATGGAAAATATACGGAATGAATGTCATTATGCCTGTTTTGTCCTTGTAATTCAAAATACAAACGTGAAGAACACTTGATGTAATATGACAAAAATCTACTATTACCTTTTTGTGAAAAAAAGTGAAATTGTGGCTCACAATGAAGCTCTTTTGAAGTAAATACTGGTGCATTGCGACCGGTGGTTGTCATGCAACGAACGGCAATATACAGCGGTCCAAGTACAGCAGTGGTATAAGTCGGCTGGAGGGATATGTGCAAATGCTAGATTTTTCGTCAAGGGGGATATTAGCTCTTTAACAGCTCAACTCGAACGTATGTTGTTAATATTGTTTTATACGGACAAGACTAACGGGGCAATTTTTTATTTAAAGATTCAACTTGTTTTGATCTTTTTAGGGTTTTACGTTAGGCGTATTATATATGATATTCAAAGCTAATGTAAAATTAAAGTTTACCATATTTATAATTTTTTAAAATACATTGTATATGGGTCATTCCACGAGGTTGGGTACAAAACGTATGACATACAGATCTTAAATATGAGTAACATTCCAGCCCAGCTACTTTAGTAAGTATATTCATTTCATAAAGAAACACATGTTACACTACAATAGAAGTATTTACATCACATCGTAACAAAACTACAGACCTCCAAAATGTACTCGTCAGTGTACAAACATATGTGGTGTCCATGTCGCGTAGGTAAAACGAATATTTCATGATCTGTGAGAGATTGGTCAGTGAAAACAACATGATTATATTGGGACATCTAGCCATATTCAGTACAACAAATATTTCACCAGATAAATAATTCTCCAGTTTTTAGGCCTAAATAAAGGAACCGGCTTTTTTGTTTCCTCATCTGTCCCATTGAAATTAAAAAACATTGTACAAAGTTGGAGATTTTTGGCATTTTCCTTTTTTTGTTGTAAAAATACATGTACACCCAACCTCGTGGAATGACCATATGCATTTTCATATAATTTGGCACAACTCCACGCTCTATTGTGTGAATCCAGAAGTGTTTCAGTCTTTCTTCAATTAACAAAAGAGATGGTAAGTACAGGCCATCTTCATTTCGCAAGGGTCTTTGCTGCACACCGAGTTTCCCAAAACCCTTGCTGAAACGAGTTGAGCTAGGCTGTATTCAGGATATATATGAATATTGATTAGCAAGTGCACATGATCGCAACTGACCAATCACGCGTCGCGCATGTAAATTGCATCATAGCTACGGACGCTGTTGCCAACAGCAAGAGCCAATCACGCGCCTCGCTCCGTTTAGTGGTAGCGTCCACTTTTACTAGGGGGTGGGGTCTAATGTGTAAATGAACAGTCACTGTAAGGACGTTTTTGTTAATAGGCCTATCTGTATTCAGATGAACTGCTTTTAGCGAAATATAGTAAGTCTTCCTTCAGTTACGAACATTTATACTGCGTGCAAGATAAAATGACATGTACATAAAAAGATCTCCCCCACACAAATTGTGGTAATTGCGGCTACGATGTCGCGAGATACAACGCGCGAGATGATTGTTCGAAACGACTTCATTAAAAGGTCAAAAGTGCCGGGTCAAAACAATCCCTTGTATCTCATTGGTCGAACAGCCCGAGGCCCTAAAATTCAGCTCAACTCGATGCAGCAAGGGTTTTGTGGAACTCGGTGTGCAGCAAAGACCCTTGCAAAAGGAAGACGGTACAGACAGACAACTGACAACTTGGTGCTTTTGTCCCTTACTTTAACAACCTCGTGAGGGCGCTATGTATATTCATTTGCAAGGCACCAATCAGAAGTACTGAAATTGTTTATTGGCCTTTGCCATTCTGAGGCCGTACACATCCGATTTGCTGTGCCGTGCTGCCACACGTGTCTGGAAAATATTCTTCCACGTGACATTAAGTTTACCCGCGTTTACACGTGAAAAGCGTTAGTGTAAATCCAGTCTAAATAACTTAACCCCTGCTCGATCGGCGACAGTTAGCATTCCATCCTCGGTGAATGTAATCCCGCTCGGGCCGTTTAAACATCGTATGGTGCAATCAATGAATCTACCCATTGAGGTATAATGGTGTATTCTGCTCTGCTTTGAGTTAAATAAGAATATGCTCATATAAAATTCATCGGATGCATCACAACAAACTCCTCCACAATGCAACTTCATTTCGGGACGCACAAATGGCTTAATGGTGAACAGGATAGCGCCCTCTTCGTCCAAACAAATAGTTTGGCCCAACCAACCGCCACTAACAATGGCGTGGTTTTTGCTGTTCGTCGCGATGTAATTTGGTTTGATGTCGAGTTGGAATGTACGCAAAAGTGCACCGTCTTTGCGGTTGTGTTTTGTGACAACGTTTCTCGTCGTGTCGCCCAAAAAGACCAACTTTTCATCCTTTGAAATCGCGACGCTTGTTACTCCTTGTAAGTGTGCATGTTCATCAGATCCAGCCATATTGGTAGTCTCCGACATCAACACAATAAACTCTGAAGCCAGCGTGGTGTCTGCATTGTACGTCGTCACACGGTTTGTATTATCTGTGACTATTAGCTGACCGCTGGAGACGGAGGCTATGCCGCACACTGAAATGAAAAAAGTAGCACAAGAGTTATCAAAGATCGTTACCATTTAAAGGGCCCCCTTATTTAGGATTTTTATCAATGAAATCTATGCTTTAAAACCACTCTACTCAGTTAAAGTCATAAAAATCCTATGTGGAGCTTGCTTTGGGGGTTAAAACAAAGGTTTTTAGTTTTTATGCTAATGAAAATATGCATATTCATGACCAAGGTCACTATGTCACAAGAGGCAAACACAGGAAAATCACACTCAACTGTGCACAAAAGATTCCATTTTTTTCTCAATTTTCCTGAAACTTTTGTAATCCATGGCTGTTTGAGTTTGTTTTACATTTTGCCTGCTGTAAGCCATGACAAAACTGGGGGTAGAAACTGTAGCAATTTGCCACAAGTCCAACTTGAAGTCTTATGTTTTTTCTTAACTTTTCCCTTCTGTCTTCCTTATGTGATGCACTCAAAACAGCGCCCTCTGTCTGTGATTTATTGCAGTGAAATCTTCAAAGTTGAAAAAGGCCACCTTTTATTGACTTTACATCCAAACGAACAATAGTATGTCTTGCTGAACAAGTAATCCGTCATTATGAAGCAAAGCTTAGGCACAAAGTTGTTTAGCATGTCACAGCCCTTTAAACTCCGAAAGGTTAACTGATAGACGTCTGTCGAGAGTTACTCGAGACGGTGTGTTTTACCTTCGCTTTTCATGGTTGCGATGTGTTTTTGTTTTCCGTCTGGTCTGTACATTGCAATGAGTTTGTTGGACCGGTCTGCAACCACAATTTCCCCGCTCGGAAATGAAACGACGCCCAGTGTTTGCTCTGAAATCGGCTCGCCCGTTTTGATAATTTTACCCAGATGCGGAATCGTCTTGTACAGCGTCCAGTTACCTACTGTAAAAATAAACGATGTTGATTATTTTAGTGGGACTTTTACTCAATTTTAACTGACAAACGAATTGCTGGCGACAGGTTAATAATAACGACTTTTGTTTCAAAGTTTCCATATGAAATCTGGCATTTTTCAAAACTAGTATGCTTATGGCTTCGCATGTTTTGCCTAGTCATAGCCTCTGCCATACTTTGGCACATGCTATGACTACACAAACATGTTTATAATATGGAATTCAAGTAGTTTTAAAACAATACTTACCAAGGAAGCTTTATCGTTTTGATTTGTCAAAACTAGTCAACATTTGTTGGAAAAGCACCTCAATCTACGGGCTTGTTTTCGTAACCAGAATTATAAACCATGTTTCTGACGTTTCTGACATGAATCAACCAATGACCATGCAGATTCGATCGCCAAGAACTAAAGCCGATCGTTCATTGGTCGAAGCAGTGATTACGTAATTACTGGTTCAACCAATTAATTGATCTCGTCGTGATTGAGACGTACCTGCGGCTGTTTGATGTCGATTGAGAACTGCCAGTACTTCTGCCGTGTGAGGTCGTTTGGCCCAATCGGCATCCCAGCAACGTGAAATTAAACAGCCGATTTCATCACAACACGAATTGGGCAGTGGTAACCTTTCGTTCCTGTCACAAATTAACTTGAAAATATCCAACTGATTCTTCCCTGAGAAGGGTGCTTGTCCAGTCAGCATTTCCCACAATACCACGCCAAAGGAGTATGTGTCTGATTTTGGGGTCACTTTTGGACTGTCCGCCATATTTCCCATGGCTTCGGGCGCCATCCACGGCCATGATCCGCGAATGCTTTCAGTTTCCACTGTGAAATTAAACTCTTTGGCCGTGCCGAGGTCGCACAGTTTTAATGTGTCATTTTCCATGATGACGAAATTTGGTGACTTGATATCGCCGTGTTGGATATCTCTGGTGTGAATGTAATTCAAAGCTCTGGCGCCCTCAACGGCCCATCTCTTCCAAAGCCGACCCTCCAGAGCGCCACCAAGAGGCCGAGTAGACCGAATGAAGTCATAAAGGGAGCCCTTGCTGGCAAGTTCAGTGAGAATTATTTCATGTAGAGGTTCACGGACACATCCGAAAAAGTCGATAATGTTTGGATGTCGCAACTGAGAGAGGATTTCGACTTCTTTGAGTTTAAAACGCGAGCAGTTTTTGGCTGCAGCCTGACGAGCGCCCTCTGGTGATTTCCAGGTAACACGATAGACGGCGTTTTGACCCTGGCCAATTTTCTCATGTAGTGTGAGGTCTTTGTACTTTATTTCAAGTGAAATAGGAGGAATGTTGCCCATTTTTGTAAAACCTGAATCACGATTAAAATCAATCACCTGAAAAGGTTAATGACGGTCGATTAAATAAAATAAAGTGCAACCAGTCACAAGGAACAAGAATTCTGTTTACTGGTCGCCCCATATTAATTCTCATAATGATTTGAAGGCACAGGCTCGTCAATGCGCGCGCGTGTGAGGCCAAATTCGTGCCACAAAATACGCAGCTCCATCCATGCCTTTGCTATGGAGCTGCGTAATTCGTTGCACAAAATTGGCATCGTGAAATTTGCAAGCAGGGTACGGCAGAAAAGACCGCGTTGAAAATTGCAATTATCTTCATGAATGAAGCGTACGTACTCACCGTTCATCCAATGTTTGCGTGCGGGCGCGGCCTCTAAAGGAAAGCTGCATGAAATCACGTGTATTGTACAAGGTTCACCTTTTTCTCGAAAGCAATCTATGTATGAACATTTGCTATTAAAACGCACTTTAGGCCTGTACACTATACCATGGAGGAAGGAAGTTGTTTCCCTTCCTCCATGCTTAAACAAATAACGGAATTTTGCCCTCATTGCTCAGTGCGCATGATCGGTATGAACACATTATAAATTTATTCGAGCGCCTGGGCTGCGTTCCAAACACGTGAACATTTGTTAACGTTGGCGCCAACATTTTGCTCGATGTGGAACGGATTGTTTGCCAAAATACATTGTCAAGATGGCGGTGCCTACAGTCCCAGCACTCGTAGTGACGTTGTAATGTGGCTCTCCACTGCTCACACAAATTTTGAGGAAATGCGACACGTTGCTATTGATTGTGCATCGCTAGCAATAAGGTAGACAACCACGAAAGGTGCAATTTTTTTGCTATTTTCAAAATTGCAAACCGTCGTCTGTCATCTTTCATGTCGCGTGCGCCATTTTGAAATGACTCGCGAACATCGCGAACAACTTAAAAGTTTGTTGGCCAACGTTGGCGAACGTTGGTGGCGCACAATACGTTCCACTCGAAATTGTTGGCCAACGTTTGCCAACGTTTGCGCGGCGGTGTTCGTGATATGTACGTGATGATCTTTCAATATATATATGTGCGTAAACGGAATTGTGGGTAGCACCAAGCTACATAGATGTCAAACCAGTGAACTGTTTCCCTGCACTTTAGCAATGGACGTTTCGGATTACCAGCCAATGAATGTATAGACCCAGTTACCATGTTATGTCTATTTGCAGAGCCTAAGCAACATCCATGTGCCCGAAAAGCTCAATGTTTGTCTCGTCTGACCCACACAATCGATGACCAGAAGCTTGGATCCTTGTCCAGGTGTGCTTTAGCGAAGGCCAGACGAACTTCCCAATGTCTTTGACTCAGGAGTGGCGTCTTTCTAGGTCGGCGGCCAGGGAGACCTCCCTGATGCAATGTGCACTGAAGTGTCTGCCTGGATATCTTGGTCCCAGACTCGCCAAGGCTGTTCATGAGACCCCGCATGGTGATACGGGGATTGTTGCTGGCTTCTCGGCACATCTTTCTTGCCAGACGAGGTGCACAGACACCTTTAAGGTTTCTCACTGTGTGGACTTCCTTGTACTTCCTAATTATGCTCTGAACGGTGAAAACTGGCACTCTAAACTGCTTCGAAATGGCTTTGTAGCATTTCCCTTCTTTGTGGCCATTGACATTTGACAATAGCCATGCGCAAGTCCTCACTGAGTTCTCTTTTCTTTGCCATGCATGCTGACCAGAAACTGAGAATGAAGGCATCAACTCCCCTATACTTTATAGCCTACAAGCAGATTGCTATTCTATGACATTCTGTGATTTAAATTTAATTAAACAGACATGTTAATGATTCAAATCTTATGTAAACATATTGGGATAACTGTTGAACAACAAAAAGGAATCACTGGAATGTTGAAAGTAGGTGCATTATCACCAAAAATTTCCTAAATGCTGAGATTTTGTAAGGGGTACGAATAATTTTGAACAGGCACAAAAAAGCAAATCTGGACATTACTATTGTTATAAATTATGCAAATGATGCTGAGCCAAAACATGTGGTCTTGTGCAAGGCAGCAACTAACTGTCCTAGGACACAGTGAAAGTTCCTTCACAATAGTCTTTGGGATCGAGAGGAAACAACTGTATGCATTTCCGTACAATTTGGCACAACTCCTCACTCTATTTTGTGAGTCGAGAAGTGTTTCAGTCTTTCTTCAATTAACTTGTTGCTTTTGTCCCTTACTTTAACAACCTCGTGACGGCGCTATGTATAGAATATGAATATTCAATTGCAAGGCACCAATCGGAAGTACTGAACATTTTCATTGGCCTTTAACATTCTGAGGCCGTACTCATCCGATTTGCTGTGCCTTGCTGACACACGTGTCTGGAAAAATTATTCCACATGACATTTTCCCGAGGCAACGCGCGTTAAAGGCTATGTCACGGTTTGCGCATGCGCCAAATCCTTTCATATTTTGACATACGTGCGGGCTCACATAAATGTAGTGCAATTTCGTTACACAACGCCATTGGTGCGTGTGCTATAGTTGTGTACATCGTGTACTTAGCACGTGCCGCATGGGCAGTGTGTTCGTTCATGAGTGTTTACAATACGCAGAATTCAACTACATTGTACATTGTGTGCGCGCATTTGTTCGATTTGGCATCGCGCGCTCGCGATTGCGCCATCATTGTCTGGAAAAACAAAATCGTACAGCGGTGGCGGCCACTGTGTCTTTCCAATTCCAAGGACAGAAGGTATGCTGTAAAATTGCTGTCAGGACCAAATAAGCATGTCAGTTTTTATGGAAAACAAGGTTAAACAAATTGATTTATACAACCATGTCATTCATATCATTCGATGCCGTTTCTGTCATGTTTTGTCGAGTTTTTTGATGGGATGAAAAAAACTCTTTTTAACGACGGCCGCACACCCGGTGATGTCGATGTTTGGCGGCTTAAAAATACGGCAAAAAGTGCGATTCCAAGTAAAAAGTAATGCATCAGGACATCCTGGACGTTGACAAGTACACCACTACCAAAATTACTAAAGATTTATAGGAGATGGCAAAGATTGAATAGGATATGCAAAACCCGGCGACAAAACTTGAAAAAGTTAGCCACACTTTTTCAAGTTCTGCTGCGCATGCGCAAACCGTGACATAGCCCTTTACGTTTACCCGCGTTCACACGTGAAAAACGTTAGTGTGAATCCAGCCTAAATAACTTAACCCCTGCTCGATCGGCGACAGTTAGCATTCCATCCTCGGTGAATGTAATCCCGCTGGGGCCGTCTAAACCTCGTATGGTGCAATCAATGAATCTACCCATTGAGGTATAATGGTGTATTCTGCTCTGCTTCGAGTTAAATAAGAATATGCTAAGATAAATTTCATCGGAAGCGTCACAACAAACTCCTCCACAATGCAACTTCATTTCGGGACGCACAAATGGCTTAATGCTGAACAGGATAGCGCCCTCTTCGTCCAAACAAATAGTTTGGCCCAACCAACCGCCACTAACAATGGCGTGGTTTTTGCTGTTCGTCGCGATGTAATTTGGTTTGATGTCGAGTTGGAATGTACGCAAAAGTGCACCGTCTTTCCGGTTGTGTTTTGTGACAACGTTTCTCGTCGTGTCGCCCAAAAAGACGAACTGTTCATCCTTGGAAATGGCGACGCTTGTTACTCCTTGTAAGTGCGCATGCTCATCAGATCCAGCCATATTGGTAGTCTCCGACACAATGAATTCCGAAGCCACCGTGGTGTCTGCATTGTACGTCGTCACCCGGTTTGTATTATCGGTGACAATGAGTTGACCGCTGGAGACGGAGGCTATGCCACGCACTGAAATTAAAAGAACCATTATAGTTACCAATTACATATATACCAAAGTTAGTTTCCTAATGCCGAATAGGTAAATGATAGACATTTATCAATACGATATCATTTACCTTCGCTTTTCATGGTTGCGATGTGTTTTTGTTTGCCGTCTGGTCTGTACATCGCAATGAGTTTGTTGGACCGGTCTGCAACCACAATTTCCCCGCTCGGAAATGACACGACGCCCAGTGTTTGCTCTGACATCGGTCCGCCTGCTTTGACAATTTTATCCAGATGCGGAATCGTCTTGTGCAACGTCCAGTTACCTGAGCATAAATGAACAGTGTTCAATAGATGTTACTCAACTCAGACAACACAATAGGTGACGGCAGGTTAATCCCGACGACTTTTGTTTCAAATTTAACTTTTTGGAATGTGGGCTTTTTGAAAACCATGCACTTACTATGGGTTTGCATGTTTTGTTTAGTCGTAGCTAGCATGTGCGGCGCCGATAGTTCGTATGTTTATAATATGGAATTAAAGCAGTTTCATAACTATGCCAAGGCAGTTTTGCCGTTTTTATTTGTCAAAACTGGACTAGTCTAAATTGGTTGGAAAAGCACCTCAATCTAGTACGGGTTTGTTTGTGCGACCGTAAACAGTTTCTGACGTTTACTGACGTGAATCAACCAATGACCATGCAGATTCGATCGTCAGGAACTAAATCCGATCGTTCATTGGTCGAAGCAGTGATTACGTAATTACTGGTTCAACCAATGAATTGATCTCGTGATTGAGACGTACCTGCGGCTGTTTGATGTCGATTGAGAACTGCCAGTACTTCTGCCGTGTGAGGTCGTTTGGCCCAATCGGCATCCCAACAACGTGCCATTAAACAGCCGATTTCATCACAACACGAATCGGGCAGTGGTAACCTTTCGTTCCTTTCACAAACTGACTTGAAAATATCCAACTGATTCTGCCCTGAGAAGGGTTCTTGTCCAGTCAGCATTTCCCACAATACCACGCCAAAGGAGTAGATGTCCGATTTTGTGGTCACTTTTGGACTGTCTGCCATATTTCCCATGGCTTCGGGCGCCATCCACGGCCATGATCCGCGAATGCTTTCAGTTTCCACCGTGAATTTAAACTCTTTGGCTGTGCCGAGGTCGCACAGTTTTAATGTGTCATTTTCCATGATGACGAAATTTGGTGACTTGATATCGCCGTGTTGGATATCTCTGGTGTGAATGTAATTCAAAGCTCTGGCGCCCTCAACGGCCCATCTCTTCCAAAGCCGACCCTCCAGAGCGCCACCAAGAGGCCGAGTAGACCGAATGAAGTCATAAAGGGAGCCCTTGCTGGCAAGTTCAGTGAGAATTATTTCGTGTAGAGGTTCACGGACACATCCAAAGAAGTCAATAATGTTTGGATGTCGCAACTGAGAAAGGATTTCAACTTCTTTGAGTTTGAAACGCGAGCAGTTTTTGGCTGCAGCCTGACGAGCGCCCTCTGGTGATTTCCAGGTAACACGATAGACGGCGTTTTGACCCTGGCCAATTTTCTCATGTAGTGCGAGGTCTTTGTACTTTATTTCAAGTGAAATCGGAGGAATGTTGCCCATTTTCGTAAAACCTGAATCACGATGAAAATCAATCACCTGAAAAGGTTAATGACGGTCGATTAAATAAAATAAATGGCAACCAGTCAAAAGGAACAAGAATGCATAGTTCCGACCTGTCAATCAAGGCGAACCCGCCGACCAATCACAACAGAGCTAGCAGACGGCGCCCACAAAGGTCAAAGTGATGCAATCATCACAAACAATCACGCGTTTTTCTGCCCATACAGTTTGTATGTTGTATGCGCTAGTGACCGAGTGAATTTTGGTTTTAATGTCGGGCGATTCGCTGTTCAAAGGTAGGAAAGTGCGTTTTTATGAAATATATGTCATCCCTGCATTACTAGCCCTTCGCTCAGTGTGTGCTACGGTAACTGTCGACCCTAAAACATAAATACCTTTGAGTTTTCTCCAATGAATCTGTGCTTTCCATGCCGAGTCCCGTTGCTTTGTACGTACATGTCGCCATTTTTTTGCGATGGCGTGTGAGCACATAGCAACAATATCTAAGGGGCGGGGTTAACTGGGCAATCTCGGAACTATGCATTATGTTTACTGCAGTGCATGGTCGCCACTTATTCCCATAATTATTTGAAGGCACATGCTCATCAATGCGCGCGTAAAGCAGGCCTCCCACTGTGCGATTTTGGCCACGAATGTCCTACGAATTGGTACGATTATCGGAGACTGCCTATAGACTCTACACACAATCGTACCCAATCGTACCTAATCGTAGCTAATCGTGCCTAATTCGTGGCCAAAATCGCACAGTGGGAGGCCTGCTTAAGGCCAAATTCGTGCCACGAAATACGCAACCCCATGCCTTTGTTTATGGAGCTGCGTATTTCGTGGCACGAATATGGCCTCACGCGCGCATTGACGAGCCTCTGCCTTTAATAACCACCAAATCGTGCTAATATTTTAAGAGGAAGTGGTTTTACTTTTAAATTTAAGGAGTGAAAAACATGAACATTTCCTTGAAATACTTAATTAATTCCATGACAAACTGGAGTACAACCTAAGTTATAGTTTGGTGGTGAATTAATTTGTGCCTTTCGTTTGATGAAATAGTGTGAATTGTCTTTTTAAATTGGCACCATGATATAAGCTGTTGTTATCAATGTGCTTCCTCAGTCTTCAAATGTCAACCTATACATCTCAATTAAAACTCCGGATCTGCACCCAAAAAAATGACATCTTTGCTCATTTAGAAACTCGATTACGGTATCTAAAGAAGCAATAAACAAACGATACCCACCACTATTTTCCAATACGCTTTCAACGTCCTGCCTGCTGCTGCCGTCAGCGATGCTTTTGTGGAGAGAAATAAAGAAATTGTCATTAATAGCAGTGGTAATTTAGACACCGTAATGTATTTAATCTGCCAAGATGCACCGTTTAGTACCGTAATCAACGCAATATATTCTAATAACCATTGAAATGAAACGACCATTTACCGTTTATCTTAAGCAGGCCTCCCACTGTGCGATTTTGGCCACGAATTAGGCACGATTAGCTACTATTAGGTACGATTGGGTACGATTGTGTGTAGAGTCTATAGGCAGTCTCCAGGCCCGTAACCAGGGGGGGATCGGGTGGATCGGACGATCCCCCCCGCGGAACAGGGAGTTCCGCTGTACAAAAAAAAATTCAATATTTCGAATAATTCAATTTTTCGTCGCACAATATAGCCAGTTGTTATTGTATTATGTTGTTGTATATCACACAGTGATCATATCTGAAAGGGGGTCATCTACTTTTCCATGCATTCTTCGTTATGTATGCAATGTTATGTATAGCCGGCATTTTACTGTTTCAAAACTTGTGCCTGACGGCACTATTCGATCCCCCCCGCAAAACTGGCTGGTTACGGGCCTGGTCTCCGATAATCGTACCAATTCGTAGGACATTCGTGGCCAAAATCGCACAGTGGGAGGCCTGCTTTAGATAGAGCCGTGAGATGTGGATACGCATCGCATATAGCCGTGCGTTGCGCGCGCTGCATGCATGTCCGCCATAATGTTATGCAGATGTTAATGCCACCTATGCATAATATATGTCGCCGGCTGCATCATTGATGGACGGTGTTGCCTCAGTGAAACAGAAAAGAAAATAAGAAATAGCACTTTAATTTGCAAGCAAAAACCGCGTTGGAAATTGCAATTATCTTCACGAAGCGCGTACATAGTACTCACCGTTCATCCGGCGCACAATGTTTCGTGCGGGCCTCCTACGGTAAAGCGGGCCTCCCACTGTGCGAATCAATTTTGCCACGAATTCCCTACGATTGGGTGTAGAGTCTACAGACAGTCTCTGAGGTAATCGTACCAATTCGTAGGAAATTCGTGGCAAAAATCCGTCGCACAGTGGAAGGACGCTTAAAGCGGGCCTCCTACTGTGCGATTCTTGCCACGAATTAGTACGATTAGCTACGATTTGGTACGATTGTGTGTAGAGTCTATAGACAGTCTCTGGAAATCGTACCAAATCGTAGCTTATCGTTGGAAATTCGTGGAAAATATTGCACAGTGGGAGGCCCGCTTAACGCATGAAATCACGCGTATATAAATTGTACAAGGTTCATCTTTTTCTTGAAAACAATCTATAAAACTATGAACATTTGCGATTAAAACGCACTTTAGGCCTGTTTTCTTCCTCCATATGCTTATACCACGGAGGAGGAAGTTGTTTTCCTTTCCTCCATGCGTATAACAGAATTTTGCCCTCATTGCTTATTCGAGCGCCTAGGTACTTGTTGCCAAGTGGTCACATTTGAGATTTCCAGTTTTCAATAACAAACTTTAACAAAGTCAAGTTCATCGGAGCGTCAGTCAAATATGGGTTTTATTGTATATATAATTAGCTTCTTTTTTTTCGGTAGCTTTTCGTTACAAGTAAATTTCCGCTGCACCGTGCATATCGTAGGCTAGGTCTACGCAGCCCGATATGTGACAGAGGGTACGCGCTGCCCTAGTCCATGATTGTTCCCCCATTGTCTCAAACATCCAAGGAAATTCAAAGAAATCCTGTTAGGTTTTAGGAGGCTTGGTACATTATAAAATGGAAGAGTGTGTTGGCATATGCAGCACGATATGTGGCAGAGGTATGTGTTGGGGTATTCGGGCAGCAGGGGGGCGGGGGAGGGGGGTGCTGGGGCGGGGGGCGGGGGGGGGGGGGGGGCGGTGGGGCTGGGGCTGGGGCTGGGGCTGTCAGTTAGTCCTTGTTATATCGATGCTGGGTATATTTTATCTCGAAAACACTGCACTGGATGGCCCGAGCTCGACCCTTGTGTTGTTGAAATAGCGCCCTCTTCGAGCTAAATGAGCAACCGCGATGTGATTTTAACGGTAATGTCAATTCTTTGATCTTGACATCACCCTCAAATTTTCCTACATCTTATCTCTGTCGTTATTGTTCTTACACGGAATGCATGACAACATGAAACATATGGTGACATAATTATGATGATAAATTTACAGGTGCATTCCATAAATGCTGTGGCGAAAACAATGAGAGTTCAGTTAATTAAATTATGACAATGTGTGCCCTTTAATTTATGAGTCATGTTTAGATCTGGTAACCGCCGCGCGAAACCTTCAACGTCTTTTTCAACAGTGAAATAGAACCAGACTAATTTTATCAAGAAATCTGATACCCAGACGCAGATAGTATTTTGTTTACGCGACATTATTATGGCACCACTCTGAATTCATTTCCGTCAGAAATCGCAAGTGACAGCAGCATTTCCGTTATTTCCGGGTATAAATCAGTTCAATTCCCTGGGAATTTACACGATATTTCGCCAGATATGGTGCGATGGAGTCAAATGGGACATGATGGATGACCGACATGACCGAAGGTGGTGTAATGGCTGGATTTTACGGCTGGTTTTGGTCAGTGCAGGGTTTCATTTGGTGAGGTCTCGGCCGATTTTACCGGACCGTGATCGGGATTCGGGATTGTTTACAAAAGGTGGGTGTTTTATTTAATTAACCGAGTTTTCCTACGACAGAATGCCTTTAGATTGGAACTTGTATGATAATTGAGCAGTTGACCATTTCCTGTCAGACATATGAAGTATTAGTAAAATACGGTAAGTGCAGATTTGATAGAACATTTTGAGTGAAAAAATTGTATTTTTCATGGAAACACTTTTTTCAGCCGTCAATTTTGCCTACTTAATTTTTCTCTTCTGGATTTTGTGCAAAGTTCTGTGATATGTTCAAAAGGTAAGGTAAGAGTTGAGCAGTTGGTCAGATGTTTTTTTGTTCTTTAAAATCATTCAGCAAGCATTCGTAAGTGCAGATTTGATGGAAAAACCAAAATTTAGGAGTGAGACAATTTTAAGATTTCGTGAGGAAACACTTAGTTAGAATTGTTTCATCCATTTTCATGTGTTTTGTAAGGTCTAAAACCGTGATCAACTAATCATTTCTTTCCGTTCAAAATTGACGTGGGGTTTTACTTTTTCATATTTGGTATTTGCAAAAGCAGCTATGGTATTTGCAAAAGCAGCTATATAAATTCATGTAGGGTAAAAGTGGGGGTATTCGACCGGATAAGGTTCATTTGAATATAAAAGTTGCGTCCGAGGAGGAGCAAGGCAAAACTTTTCAACAATCACATGCCGAGGTAATTGCCTTTCATTCTGCATCAAGCCCCAAACTGGAGGACCGATGGATGAGGTGCAGCTTGGCCACCAAGATGAGGTCTTAATGATGTGGAAATCGACCATAGTGGTGCATTATTCGTCCAATGCAGTTTTATTGCAGGAAATTGTAAATTGTGGAGCCGAGTGACAAAATATATTGTTTGTTTATTTAACAACGTGCACATTCACATCATAAAAACTTTATTAGATTTGCATAAGTTTACTGGGACGAAAGACAGTTACAACACATTCGATAATACAAAAGACACACAGGCTCGTCAGCAATGCGCGCGCGTGCTAAATTCGTGCCACGAAATACGTAGCAAAGGCATGGAGCTGCGTATTTCGTGGCACGAATTTGGCGCGCGCGCATTGCCGACGAGCCTGTGCCTTTAAGGGATCGAATATCCAAGCACTGAAGTGAAATAGTGATGTGTTTTTCGACTACCATTGTTTAAAAACAAGACAGCTTTTTCTACCGGCAATTTCTTACTGGTCAAATGAGCAGCATGCAAAATGACCAAAGGTTCATTAAAAATCACCATTCCATCCAAAGGAAGTCCAAACTGATGCCAGAGAATAGCGTGTACTTCTTACTGGATCCCATAAGGTGATCACATTATTCACAACGCTTCTTCATTTCATGTTTCAAACTCATTTTATTTTTTATTGTTTGACCTACAATGTATATTGGGTCAGTACCCAAATCGCCATTGATGGTGTGACTTAAACAAGACAGTCTGTAGGTTAATTACGATTTTAGCATAGTTGTTTGATATTGAGTACATTTTTAATTAAAGGGCCCCTGAAATGGTGTTTTTATCAATGGAATCTGTGCTATGGAACTAGTCCATTAATTTACAATCATAAAAACCCTACTTGGAAGTTGTTTGGGGGTTAAAATCAAGGTTTTTGATTTTTATGCTAATGAACATTTACGTATGCATGAGCAAAAGTGGTGATGTCACATTAGGAAAACACAGGAAAATCTCATTCAACTGTGCACAAAAGTTTCCACAATTTTCTCCAACTTGCTAAAATGTTTTTAACCCATGACGGTTTAGGTTTGTTTTACATGTTGCCTGTTGCAAACCGTGAAAAAACTAAGGCTGGAAACTGCAGCATTTTTTCACAATTCCAGTTTGAAGTCTTATGTTTTTTCTGTGCTTTTCTGCTGTGTGTTCCTAAAGTGACATGCCCCAAACGGCACCCTCTTTCGGTGAGTTTATGTGAAGAAATTTTCAAAGTTGAAAAATGCCAAAATGAACAGTAGTATTGTCTTTCTAATCCCTCATATGGTATGCAGCAAAAACTGTGCATAAAGTTATTGAGCATTCCCCTCGTGGTCGATTATACCGGTACCCCGCTTACCCTAGTAAACTGCCACGGTACATTTTATGTTTTTTATTCACAGATCTGACAAGTGAACACACGTTACCAACTGTATTTCTGGTTGGCATAGCAACAGTAGCAAGTCTGGTACTTGTGCTCGTCCTTTGCGTCTGTGGGGAAAAACCTCAGTAAGTCTTTGTACTACCAAGTTAAAAACACCTTAATAAATGCCTAAAGTTAAACCGTTTAATCAAGTGTCAAAATTTTAACTGTAGAATATTGGAACTCGTCACGTACTGTTAAACAAATTGTCTCCTTGGAAAAAATCCAGGGTATTTTTTCCTTATACATTGAACAAAGATTTGAATAAAATTACCTCCTGGAATCAACAGATCATCCAATTTTAATATATACTTCCCACTTGCACTTTTGTCGCAAATGTCGCATTTCTGAGATAAATAAAATGACTGCATAAAGTAACGCACAAAATTATGCCGCAAGCGGTCCGTGCTTAAGTGCGACAACAAGGGGCACTGCACGCGCGCAATAATGGTTATCTTGTGCACTAACTGAATGCAATTTTTGAAGGAGAAAATTTGATTTTTCTACAGAAAAGCAACATTTGCGACAAAAGTGCAAGTGGGAAGTATATCTTAAAATTAGATTATCTGTTGATTCCAGGAGGTAATTTCCTTCAAATCTTTGTTCAATGTATACGGAAAAAATACCAAATCCAGAAGAGGGTGTGCAGAGTAATCCTCAGTAATTATGACTCTTAATGAGTGTGTGTTAGTTACCCTATCTGAATGTAGACTTGCACACTCAGTTAAATTTGCTAAGTCCCTATCTCACAGTCTGTAGACAGACTAGTGCATTGACTGTGTGTACATGTACCTTGGGTATGGATGGTTTTGAAGTGACCGTGCAATGTTTTACTATTTTTATTGTGTTCATGTGATTTTTGTTAATGTTTTAACTCGCAATTTGGCTGAGTTGGCCACAAAGAGTGTGAATAAGGGTCATTCCATGTCAAATCAACCAGAGGTCCCCAACTGACCCTCTCAGATTTTCATGAAACTTTGTCAAACTGTTCCCCTATGGCAAAAATGAACACACACCAAAAATTAATTTCATACTCCATACCGTTTCCGAGATACGGCCTCGTGAAATTTGCTCAAACCTCCCCCTTTTTGAACTCCGTCCACGCGCTGCGTCGCAAAAACGCGTTGCCGTGCTATTTTTCCAACTTTAAGAGCAAATAATTTGATAACGATACCAGCTATAGGGCTGAAAATTTGTATGCCTACTAACTTTTGGCCCTAGATTCATGCTCGTCATGCATGCATATGAGTGTACAGCATCAAAATTTAAAACATTTATCAAGATAAGTTGCTTTGAAATTAAAATAATTATTTCTTATAACAAAACAAGAAAAAGTCAGTCTGCCTTGACTAATCAGGTGCCCTTTAAACTGCGATCATGTGATTCACTTGTTGTGCTGACAGGAAACCGCCCCTTTATGATCTGGTTAATTGTCAGACTGCTTTGACTCATGCTAATTAGCATACACCTGCTTGTGAGATGTCATCTGTGGTTTTGAGTTCAATGGGTCAGGGTTGATTACAGGTATATCAATGTAGCAGACAGATTTTTAATGAAACAAAACAGTATAGATTTGTGAAGTGTTTAATTAATATTTATAATTAACTTCAGATTAAGCACTTGAAAGTTTGCCATTTTTTATTATTAATTGCTGCGATTGATACAAAGAGATTCATACATTTATAATCTGTGTAGCATTCTTTCAAGCGACATCTCCGTAAAAAGTTAACAACATTGGCAATAGACCGATCCAGTAAACTCCGCCCATTTCAGGTTCAGGTAGTCAAAAAGTAGATCGCCATTTTGTGCACAGAGCTACGGCGAAATTCAGCACGAGTGACGCAAAAACACCATAAACATCATTTTTATCAGCGCTTTATAAATGTGTTTTTGTGTAAACGGGAAAAACTCACCACAATTAGCTTGTCGTTTTGCTATGTTGTGCATTCACTGCATTCTAGATGTGTGTCAAGATGTTTTTGTTTGATCGCGCGCGTTACGCGTAATGCAGGCGTGTTGTACAGTACATGTACGTGCACGCACACGACCGGATACTTAAGTGCACATTTTGCTTTCGAGCGTGCAGTTTCTGTGTGCGTGTGCATGTTTCAATACATGCTGACCAGGGCGCGGACCAGTGGTTTGGGGAGAAATGGCACTTGGGCGAAATGGTTTTGGGGCGAATTGAATTTTCGTCATGAGACGAAAACTAATTGAGTGGCTCATTTCTCAAAGACTATAGCACTTCAGACAAAACCATTCCAGGGGAAGTTTTCTACGGTCATCATGTTTATATTGTGTAAGTTAGGCGTAAATCTTTGAACATTTCTGATTTTCGAGATTACCAATTGCCTTTAAGCTGCTAAAGTATTTGCACTTTGATTTGTTATTGTTAAAAACAGAAAGGAACAATCGAAAAGAAAACCTGATGGTGAGACCGCAGAAACACCAAACAATGGAGTCACACCAGTAAGTTTTGGTTTTGGGATTAACCAACTGTATGTGCTTTCTTATTTTGATAAGGCCAACAAACAAAAAAACTCTGTTTGATGTAATGCGTGCGTCACTTTCAACCCTGTGCGTCAAAGCTTTTTTTTTCATAAACCCAAAAAAACTATCGGTACCGCGCTCGTCACTTTCAACGCTGCGCGTCAGAGTTTTTTTTTTTAGTGTTTCGATTAAAAACATGCGTGTATGCTTCATGTCAACTTGACTTTATTGCTTGGAATCCACTTAGCAAAAAAAACAAACAAAACTTGTCGCCGCGTCATTTTGGGAGACTTCAACTTACATGTACGCTAAACATAGTTCTTTTTTTGTTGGCCTCAAATTGCTTTTGTTTAGATGTAAGCCAAAGCTGAAACCAAAAGTCTTACTGGTGAATGTGTGTTTATTATTTTAACAAATGTGGTGAATTTCTGTTTTACTTTCTGAAATGAGAATGCTGTTTGGGTGAGAGTTGAGAAGTTGATCAGAATATTATTTTCCTTTGAAATAACTCATCAAGCACTGGTACATGCAGATTTGATGGAAAAACCTAAATTTAGGAGTGAGACACACTTTAAAAAATTTTCAGCTTGTCTGATATCTTTTGTACACTTGAAGATCTAAAACCATGATCAGCTAGGTACTCAATCTTTTCCATTGTTTGTCGTCACAGAGTTACTTTAAGAATGTTTTATTCTCAATTTACGGGAATGCTGAATTGGGGTTTTTAATTAGGGATTAAAAATTATTATTTTTTAAATTTTATTTTATGCAAGTCGCCCATTACAAGGCCGACAGGCCACTCGAGGTAAGGGCTACCCAAGTTGATTACGGAGAAATCAGCCCTTCACACCGAAACAAGACCAGAATTATCAGTCTCTTTATGATACGAGTGGGGCTGGGAGGGGTAACTAGTCCGAATCGAGACAACCAAGTTGCCTTTATCCCTATTTGTTTGGCCAGTCTTATACATACGTTTAAAACTGGCTAGGGGCCTGGACGCTGATAATGCCCGAACCGCCAGACTGGCCAAACCCACTTTTAATCGCATTCATAAATACCTTTTTGTGTAAATCGGTAAAACTCACCAAAGTGCCATGTTTTGCATTCACTTTTTCCCTCCATCGCATTGTTCGTTGAAACTCCTAGTTGTTTGTTCGATCTCACACGTTACGCGTAATGCACACGTAATGTACCGGTACGTGCACGCATACGACCAGGTAGATTTTGTCACAGTGCACATTTTGCTTTCGGGAGCGTGCAGTTTCTGTGTGCGTGTGCATGTTCCAAACGCGAGCCAGCCGGCCGGTCTTTATCACTAGTCTTTATCATCTGTTTAAGACCAGCCACGTGATGTGCTCTCATCTAATAAGGATGCGTAGAATGTGTAAGGTATTTATGAATTGAACTTGAAATCCCACAAAATCTTACCCTCTCAAAATATTTCTCTTAAAAGTTGTTTGGATATCTTCAGTAGGGGATTGATTTCACAAAAGTTAAGACGAGTTCAAAGCATCCACGGTCCCAAGATAAGAAGAGTGACCCTTCCTAAGACGCGTTTTAGCGCTTATCGTCCCCAGGCATGTCCTTATTTGGGAAAAGTCACAACATAGTTTATTGTCTTAATCATAAAAATACAAAAAAAAAATTTGTGACTTCGTCAAGCCAGCGCAACCTGTAAACTAAAAAAATTCCAATTTGATTTTCAGAGTCCATCTCCCGTCCTCGTGGCGTCGGACATCGCGCTCCTTGTGCCACAAACCGAGGAATCAGTCCAGTGCACATCAAGCATCCAATCAGCATCGTCCAGCCCCGGGGGGCAAGATGACCCCCTCATACGATGCTCAACCATCGAACGTCGATTGCCTGAACTCCCTCCCACTCCAATGGCGCTGGCCACGCCCACTAATGAGGATGACGAAGACGATTACAATCGCACATATGACGTCATTGGGGACACTAACGCTGTCAAAGCGTCACCGATAAAGGATCGGAAAAAGGTTATAAGTGGGACTATCGAGGAAACCGAAGATGAACAGTACGCTTGCGTCAATGATAATAATGCTGATCAACAACCGCGCAAACCGACAAATAATGTTACCAATAGTGTGGAGTATAACAGCATCGGTGTGAATGGGCAGGACTTGAATTCTGACGAGGAGGACGAGCAGTACGCAAGCGTTGTGATAAACGATAACAGCGAGACTCAGAATGCGTCTTATGAAACCGTTTCTACCAGAGAAGAGCGGGAGGGTTATGCCAGATTGCGCACCGTTCAGAAACAGGCTCCGAAGCAAGATATGTCAGGCGATGGGGACAAGAATGGTTACGCCCGCTTGAGGGATGTTACCTTGGAGAATAATGCAGGAGGCCGAGCCATGGGTGGGGCCGTGGGTGGAGCCATGGGCGGGGCCGTGGGTGTGGCTGTGGGTGTGGCTGTGGGCGGAGCAACAGAAGATGAAGAGGAGGTACCTCCAGTACCCTACAAACCACCTGATCTACAGAATGACGAGGAGAACGACGCCTCAGAAGTTCAAAGGTCAGTAACCTGCAACTTTTAAAAAGCTAGAGTACACGTTTACAGTGACCCCAATTTTTTTTTCCGGGTTGACAAGAAAAATCTTACTAAAAGAGATAATAACAATGATACCAAACACCACATGATTTGATTTCAGTCTAAAATGGTATTTTGTGTGAGAAATTAACTGAAGGTGGTTTTCTCAAAAACATCTTTTGCAAAAGACTTTTTTACCATTCAAACTCAAAGTACACTACCCATCAAAACTTTGGAAACACCTTGAACCTTTTAGGTTTTTGAGCAGGAAGTATTATTTTGTTTATTCATAATAAACCAAGCTATTAAAGCAAACGGAGGTGTAAGGGGTATCTGGAGAGAAAGCAGTCATCTGGAGTGCTGTCCATCATGGAATGGCCTGCCCAGTCACCTGACCTCAATCCCATTGAGCTGCTCTGGGAGGAGTTGGATCGTAAGGTCAGAAAGAAATGCCCAACCAGCCAAGAACACCTCTGGAGAGTCTTATAAGAGGCGTACCAGTATTTCCACTGAATGTTTGAAGAAACTGACAATCGGGATGCAGAGATTTTGTGTGTAGCTGTCATAGCTGCTGAGGGGGGATTCTTTGATGAACATCAAGTTTAGCCGTTTCTTTTTGCATGCTCTCTGATTTGTTGATAAAGCCCACTGCTGAGGCCGAAGATGGCACTAAAATTAACATGTATATATTGCTTTTTGTTAGAATACATACACATGTACATTTGCTTTCACAAAATTAACATTCACAAAATTATACGTTTTCTTCTCAAAAACCTGAAACTTTCAAGGTGTTTCCAAAGTTTTGATGGGTACAAATGCAGTGTATTACTGCACCTAATCTATAGGGCAGTTTTATCAACATGGGCTTCTAATCACGAGTGGAAATAACGCCCCTTTTAACAGTTAACCAATCACGTGTTCTACCTTTAAATGTACTGTACATTAGGTGAGTTCATTTAGCATCCACGAACGCCACTTGTCAATTTTGCCCTTGATGTTTTTTTCTTTACTTAAAGGCACAGGCTCGTCAGCAATGCGCGCGCGCGCCAAATTCGTGCCACGAAATACGCAGCTACATGTACATGTACATAGCAAAGGCATAGAGCTGCGTATTTCGTGGCATGAATTTGACGCGCGCGCATTGCTGACGAGCCTATGCCTTTAAGAACTTCGAGTACCGGAGCATCAGGAACCTTAGCTGGCCCAGTCGCTGGTGTCACGGCAAAGATAACCTGCCCCCAAACATGGCCATGAGTGCAGAGGGTTTATGTCTCATAGTAGGCACATGTTTAGTTGTATTGAGTTTTGCCTGTTTTTTTTCGGACCTTAGAACTTCAAGTACTGGAGCATCAGGTGCCTTAGCAGCAGCAAATGCTGACTCAGTCGCTGGCGTCGCTGCTAATATTGATGGAAATACAGCTTCAGCGCCGACTAAGAAGCGAGAACCGCCGTATACGCAGGTTTGTAGTACAAAGAAATATTTTTTTATTTATTTATTTATTCCATTTATTTACCCAGGGTGTGCCCAAACAGTTTACAAAAACTTCACAATCACAACAAACGAACTGGAATAAGATACAACAACTACAACATCAAAAATTCACACAACATCAACACTCGCACAATTGGACAAAACTGATGGTGATTGCCCTGGGTGATTGCACGTTGCGGTCTAGCGAGGTGTGCGCTGTGTGCAGCTATAGGCGCGTGAAGTGTACACCGCTATAGGCGCGCTAGGGGCATGCAACACGTGTCAAGTACAGTACAACAAGGTCATGACCTGATTAGTATTGTATCGGGTTGCCGACTTTTTGTTTCAGGGATCGCCACAGTTGTTGCAAACAATATTTTCGCGTGTTGTTATTTTCGCGGGCTCTGTCTGGTGCGCGAAATGCGCAAAAATAAAACCACCGCGAATATTTCAGCTTTTACAGTAGTATTCTATAACGTGTGGGCAAGTTGAAGTGCCAAATCAGAGCCTTGAATGAGCTTAGTAATTTATTCCAATTTTATGCCGTTAAACGTCTGAGTTTATTGAGTGAATGTTTAAACCCTAAACTTGCTACAGGTCTCAGCTAGAGAGAGTCTGGAGGTTGTACGAGCCCGAGAACAAGCTGAGAAGAGGGCCCTCAATGCTGCCCATTACCAAACCATTGAAGAAGACAGGACACTAGACGCAGATCATGATGGGATATATGAACCAGTCGATGATCAGCAGCTTGACAATCAAGTTATGATGTCTCCGCCTCCACTTCCTGGTGATAGACAGGTGAGCAAATCCCGCCTCTTATGAATATTCATGAAATTATGTAAATCAGCTGCTTTACAATCAAGTTATGATGTCTCCGCCTCCACTTCCTGGTGATAGACAGGTGAGCAAATCCTGCCTCTTATGAATATTCATGAAATTATGTAAATCAGCTGCTTGACAATCGTGTTATGTCTCCGCCTCCACTTCCTGGGGATAGACAGGTGAGCAAATCCCGCCTCTTATGAATATTCATAAAGTTATGTAAAACAGCTGCTTGACAAGCAAGTTATAATGTCTCTGCCTCCACTTTCTGGTGATAGACAGGTGAGTAAATCCTGTCTCATGAATATTCATGAAATTATGTAAATCAGCTGCTTTACAATCAACTTTTGATGTTTCTGCCTCCACTTCCTCAGGCCAATTTCATAAAGCTGTTTAGCAGAAATTTTTGCTTAATCAAACATTTGTTTGCTTTATAAAAATGGGTTAATAGTCAAAATCGCATGTGAATGTGTTTTTCAAAAGAATATCTGCTATTCTTGCTAAGAACACGAGTTGACATAAAATTTTGACTATTAACCTATTTTAATAAAGCAAACAAATTTTGGATTAAGTAAATTTTTTCTGCTAAACAGCTTTATGAAATTGTCCCTGGGTAATTCTTGCCCCATATGAATATTCATAAATTATTTAATGCGCTAATTTATGAGTGAATCGATGTTCAATTTTCAGAATCGATAGCTGCATTAATTCAGAAATATGAATTATATGTATAAACAGAACTGTACCCTTTTACTATGGATAAACCTAAACTAAGAATTTTTTTTTAAAGTTTGGCCAAAGTAGGTCTACTAGCCTGTTTTTTGTGTGTGATAATTCCTGGGTCACGTTGTAAGGTCATCATTGAATGAATCAATTTGTTGACGGTATGTATTTCGTACCATGATATTCCCGTTTTCCAACATGTTTTATGTGTCACATGCTAACTTCCTGGTGCAAACATAGGCCCAGACAGTGAACAAACACAATAGTCTACAGGAAAACCAGTCAAATGAAATGGATTTAAAGGCAGTATACTGGTACATGATTGGTATCTCGAAAATCAGAAATGTTCACAGATTTACACATAACTTACACAATATAAACACGATGACGGCAGAAAACTTCCACTGAAATGGTTTTGTCCGAAGTACTATAGTCTTTGAGAAATGAGCAAAACAATTATTTTTCGTCTCGTGAGACGTAAATTCAATTCGCCCCAAAACCATTTCGCCAAGTGCCATTTCGCCCCCAAACCACTTCGCCCAAGTGCTATTTCGCTCCAAATCACTTCGTCCAAACACTACATCGCCCAAATGCCACTTCACCCCAAAACCACTTCGTGCACAGGCCGTGGTTCAGGGCGAAATGGTTCAGGGCGAAATGGTTTTGGAACGAAATTACTGCAAACCCTTTTTTGACTGTTTACTAAAAAGTTAGACGAGGTACAGAGCTGGTTTTTGCTCAGGTTGGTTTTAATCATGCATATCTTCAATCACACAGGGGGATAAAACTATATGTAACAGTTTACCAATCATGTATACTATCTTTAAGCCTTGAAGAATTTCCAGCACAAACAAAAAAAATTTTTAAAAAATTTTTAATTTGAAACCTTCTCTAAAGTCCCCAAATGCTTCCGTGTTCAGTTTACTTTTCTCTGAACGATGGGACATTAACGATGTTGGCTTTAATTTTACACTGTATGAAACAAGGAACTTAATGTAGTTTATTGTTTTGGGAATCCCCTAGAATATACAGTGGCATTCAGGGTAGGTATAGGACACTGTATATCGTGATTCCATTTCCTGATTCCTGTGTATAACAGAAACTGTGTTTATTTTTACAATGTTATCAAGAGCGAAAGTTGTTATGTTTTATCAAAAATGGGTGGGGATTTTGACCCATTTAAAAAAAAATGTATGTGCATTTGTATACAAGACGCGCAGGTTTTGTACCCCCGGGTTGCATACTCTTGCAACAATGCCCCTTTAAGGCACTCCCTATAACTCCTGCGTACAGTGGCCCTGTTGAAAAGGGCCCCATTTGGCGGTGGGACTAGCGACAGAAATCTTGTCGCCTCTGCTGGACCAATCAGGACGCTTGCAGTGCATTGCAACACGATTGCAGGCATTCAAATGTAACGCACGCAGATTGTAAACACCGTGCATGCATGTGATACATGTACTCGGTAATGCTGGCTGTTGTCCGCGTCGGCGATTGGCTGCTATTTAAAGCATACTGGGGAATCCGTTCCATTACATTCGTCAGCATGCATCCCTGTTATCAATTTGAAAAACTGCGGAGTAAATAAGGTTCGTCGTTTGAAAGTTTGGTAGGAATGGGACAGTCATAAGGAACGGAACCCAATACAATTTCTGGAAAGTATAGAAATTGTTTCTTTTCCGCATAACATGATCGAATTGATTAAATTACATCAAATTGACTCGGGCGTGAGTTGGCTCAAGACAACAGCCGGCTCGCTCCACAGATTTGCGTGTATTTCCTCAGGGTATTGTCACGTCGCTTTGCAGAGTGGAAATTCCCTGAGATCTCAGGATGCCGGGTTGGGGATTTTATAAATGCGTGTGATAAGTGCATAAGATCTGCTATTTATATCCTGTTTAAAACTTCAAGTTCTTTTTGATGGAGTGCCAATAACTATGAGTGTCTGTGTGTGGACACGCCTTTAGTTGGGTACCGTGGCGGAGTGGTTTGGATCACTGACTCACAATTGACCGTATCGAATAGCCGCCATTTCGCGAGTCACTTTTTGTTACTTAAATCGTTCAACAATGGAAGCACTATGTGTGTTAGGCGCAATCTTTATGCTCGGTCAGAATTTGCGCAAGCAGATTTTGAAATTCACCCAGTTCAAAGATTGCGCATCGCAAATTTTGATTCCGAACGCAATTTCAGAATCAAGCGCAGTTTTAATTTTGGTGCGCAATCTGATTCAGTACCTCCAGCTTAAAATTTGCGCACGCAGGTTTTAAATTTGCTTGCGCGAATTCAGAATTTGTGCCGAGCATGAAGATTGCGCCCAACTAGGAACAAAGAAACTGCCCCACGAAATGGCGGCTATTCGATACGGTCTATACTCTGGTGCAAACTTGGGGTTGCAGGTTCTATACCCGGCTGGGGTACCGGTGCCTGTGAGCAAGGCACTTAAACACACTTGCTCCATCCTTCAGAAGGGATGTAAAACCGTTGGTCCAGTGTGTTTGGTAACGCATTTTATAGATCCCAGAGCATTCTTTCCTGAAGAGCAAGGGGATTCCCCAGTGTCTCTGGCCATTTCTAAGTCATCGTGGGTTTCCTCACATTTGCGAGCGACAGTGCAATGGGCGCTTTTGAGGAATCCTTGGTTTCAGTACCAGAAAGAAGTAAGAAAATCATCAATAAAAAACAAAGCAGTTTTCTGTGGTGTTTCAGATCAAATATATTTTGACAAAATGGAAAATAATTTGCTCTAGTTATCATAGCGGTCTAGTGCATCGAACTCAAGTTCCTGTGCCAAATACTGGAATGTGGGTTCGGATCATTACCACGACAGGTTGTTGCACTTGTGCCCTTGAGCAAGGCACTTCACCATGCTTGCTCATAATAGGGGCAGAGGCAACTTAGTTGTCTCGATGCGGACTAGTTACCCCTCCCAGCCCCACTCGTATCGTAAAAAGACTGGTAATTCCGGTCTTGTTTTGATGTCAAGGGGGCTGGTTTCTCCGTAATCGACTTCGGTAGCCCTTGCCTCAAGTAGCCTGTCGGTCTTGTAATAGGCGACTTGCTTTAAAAAAATACAGTAAGCTTAAAAATGTTGGCAAATTGGGGCTCAACTTTCTTTAAACCTGTTTGATTTTGACGGCAAGACCTTTATTGTGACACGTATTGTGCCAAGATGAGTCATTTCAATGTGGGGGTTTAACCAAAAACTTCCCGTAAGTAATCGGGTCAAAGGTCATGGATGACATGTATGTGCACTGTATGTCATCTTTTTTTTTTTTGTGGGTAGACAAATTAGTCTATGCCCAAATTCCATGTGCTGATTTTAGGCGAAGCTTTTGGGGATATGGAGGTTGCCACAGGCAAAAAAAAAAGTTTTTACTTTTTTTGTGACTAATTTTAAGGACTGAACAGCAGGGCTTGAAATTCGTCACTGAAAGGGCACTGCCATTTCTGTTTTTGGAGTCGTCTTTTGGAGTTTAAAAAGGGCACTTCCATTGGAAAATGAAAAAGTCTATGGGAGGATTGCAAAAGGGCACCAAGGCCAAGAGCAGGGGCAACAGAGGCAATGGCCTCCGTGGCCTCTGTTAATTTCAAGCCCTGAAACAGCTGTTTTTATCTTTTAGGTTTCCTGCTTCATGGAAACCTGGAAAAACTGTAAAATGTGACACTATTGTTACTTTTTTCCCGATTTAAATTTGACGTTTCTTTTAATATTCTTGAGGCTTAGGTGCTGTCCATAAAGTATGTACCGGTATGCATGAAATGCTGACTTTTTAGACCTCCCCTCTCCCCCTGTACAAATGTATGCACTTTTTAGCAAAATTTGTGACATCATCTATTGACTTTAACATTGGCGCACGCATGTGTGTGTTCCGTGGGGCTAAATATCACATTGTCCGGTAGACTGTCCATGGTGGAACTCGCTTCGGTTCCTCTGACTTTGTGTTAAAATTTTATGTTCGATTTTTCAGGGTTATGTTTAACTTTGTTTCATAACCTGAATAAATAGTCTCTATTGTCAAATACTCATTAATATTTGGAAAAAAGATCAGAGCTGAATTTGACGCAGTATTGCAGTAATAAACTCCAGGAATAAACTATCACACGGTCATACGGCTGGAAATAAAACTAAGAACACGTGATTTATCCGAACCAGAATCTAGTTCCGATAAATCATGTGACGTTGATTTTTTTTAATGCTGAAAAACAGCCAAATTTGGTGGTTTCTTTTCAGGTTCTCTTCAGTCTATTTCGGAAAGATTTTCAGAATCATGTATGGGTCTATTTCGAGCCCAAAATATCCCAATAAAGCCGGTTTGTCCCTTTAAGTGGTTAATAAAAGAAAAAGTGTGTTGAGGACTCGAGGTGTAGAAAGAGTTCCTCTGCCAAATATCATGCTCGCTATTCTAATATTTTTAGTGAAATGTCCAAACTTGATTTTTTTTTTTTTAGGGTGCGTCTAATGAGCCTTCTGCTAGTAACAATTGGCAGATGGTTAGAGGGCCTCGTGTTTATGAAGAAATCAACGAAGAAACAAGACCCAAACCACCCAGCGCTGGTGGGGCAGGTGCGTCAAATGATAGTCTTGGTGAGTTAAAATATCCACAAGGTGTTAAAGTTTGTAAACATCATGTTAATGCATAGTTCCGACCTGTCAATCAAGCCTAACCCGCCGACCAATCACAACAGAGCTATCAGACGGCGCCCACATAGGTCAAAGTGATGCAATCATTACACAATACGCCATTTTCTGCCCATACAGTTTGTATGTTGTATGCGCCAGTGACCGGGTGAATTTTGGTTTCAATGTCGGGCGATTCGCTGTTCAGAGGTAGGAAAGCGCATTTTTATGAAAATATATCATCCCTGCATTATTAGCCCTTCGCTCAGTGTGTGCTACGGTAACTGTCGACCCTAAAACATAAATACCTTTGAGTTTTCTCCAATGAATCTGTGCTTTCCATGCCGAGTCCCGTTGCTTTGTACATTACGTCGCCATTTTTTTGCGATGGCTTGTGAGCACATAGCAACAATATCTAAGGGGCGGGGTTAACTGGGCAATCTCGGAACTATGCATTAAGGTTTGTTTTGCCTACCTGAAGTAACTTGATTTGTTATAATTCTTTTTTGTTGAAATATGTGACTTGTGAGTCACGAGTCACCATGTTCAAGTCCGAGTCATCTTGGTCGAGTCCGAGTCATTTTCCAATGTGACTCAAGTCGAGTCCGAGTCGTGCAAATCGCCAAGTCTATACCGCCTAAGAATATGACGCAAGTTAAAGGGCCCCTTATTTGGGATTTTGAGCTTGTTTTGGGGGTTAAAACAAAGGTTTTTAGTTTTTATGCTAATAAAAATATGCATGACCAAGGTCATGATGTTACAAGAGGCAAACACAGGAAAATCACATTCAACTGTGCACAAAAGATTCTACCTTTTTTCTCAAACGTCCTGGAACTTTTGTAATCCATGACTGTTTGAGTTTGTTCTGCATGTTTCCTGTTGTAAGCCATGACGAAACGGGGGAGAAAACTGCAGCAATTTGCCACAAGTCCAACTTGAAGTCTTATGTTTTTTCTTAACTTTTCCCTTCTGTCTTCCTTACGTGATGCACTCCAAACAGCGCCCTCTGTCTGTGGTTTATTGCAATGAAATCTTCAAAGTTCAAAAAGGCTACCTTTTATTGATTTTACATCCAAACGAACAATAGCATGTCTTGCTGAACAAGTAATCCATCATATGAAGCAAAGATTAGGCAAAAAGTTGTTTAGCATGTCATAGGCCTTTTAAATCAATTTCTAAATACAATGCAGCTGCTAATAGGGAAAGACTTTATCATTTGAAACTGACATTCGTGAGCAGTTTTTACCTTTTTTCTTTTTCATTTTTTGTTTCAGATACTGATGACATTGAACCCTATGCAGTGACTGAGAAACGCCCTAAGCCTGGTATAAAAGTGATGAATTACGTAGCCAACGCAGCGACGTCTGAATCCAACTATGCTAAGGTTAACAAGACCAGCAAGCACAATGACCAAACCAATAACAATGCAGGGACTGAAGTCAGGACACCAGACCCTGCGTCACCCCCGGTAGATGAAAACGGTTTGCCGCTCTATGCCGTGGTGTCAAGGGTCGCGAGTCGCAAAGGTCGCGAGTCAAAGGTCATATTGAGAGAAGAGGTCGCAGGTCCTTCAAGACCAACTCGGAAATCGACCGAGGACAACTACCAAGCGGTTGAGGATAGTTACCAGTCCGTCGACGATAGTTATCAGTCTGTTGGCGACATGCCAAGTAACGGTGCGTCCGACGCGGTAGCCATCGCGGGAGGAATGATACGCGTAAATGAGCAGCCCACTAAAAAAGAATTGTGGACGAAAAGAGAACACATGTACATTGATATGGAGACGAACGAGCCCAGCTCACCCACCGAACCGAACCAAAGTCCGTCTGAAGGTCATCAGGTCAACCATAGTTATGAAATGGTGAGTGTAACCGCGCCAGTCAGCAAAAAGGACAAACAAAAACAGGCTAAAAAAGCGAAGAAAGAGGCGAAACGTGAGAGAAAATACTCGAAAGGCGAAAAGGAAAAGGGCAAAAAAGGCGAGAAATATTCTGAGAAAGAGGACACAGTTTGGCGGCGTCAGGCATCCATGGAAGATAACGGGAACAGTAACAACAATACGGAGGTGTTTGATGATTATGAGAACGTTGAGTTTCCTATTGAAACAAGGCTGTAATTGGCCGAGTTACAATTGGTTATTGGTTAACTCGTTCTCGCGCCCGAACGTTGGGAACACGACCCGAGAACACCGCATTCGGAACAGGATCACACACCACCTATCAATCAAGAACAAGTTACCCGTGTCAAGAACTCGATCTAATTTGCATAGGACCCGAAAGCGAATGCGTCACCTTTTGTTAACTGTCTTGGCAATTTTTTTGTTTTTAATTTAGATTGCAATAGACCAGTTGCGTGATAGATTTGCATAAATCCTAGAGTCCTGCCCTCGCGCTATGGCGCTCGCGTACGAGTGAGTCAAGCACCAGACTATCTGGCAAATCGGGCCGTTTCCAGGTGGTGCAAACTGGTCCATAGTAACCGGCGCGAAAGTCTGTGCGGTACCTGGAATACCTCGCACATTACTCTATGCATTTTTAAGCTGGACCATCCGAATGTTGAAACGAACGTGTTAAAACATGTACTCGTCGTGAATTTTCGTCAAAATAAAGAAATAGTGTGTTTT
This sequence comes from Henricia sp. BOLD:AAB3569, assembly GCA_037783545.1. Lineage (NCBI taxonomy): Eukaryota > Metazoa > Echinodermata > Asteroidea > Spinulosida > Echinasteridae > Henricia > Henricia sp. BOLD:AAB3569. The sequence goes on from JBBELK010001037.1 coordinate 698,940, forward strand.
TTGACTTGAAATCGAAACTTTGAAAGCTGGAACGTTTCCAAACTGCAATGATGCATTCAGGAAAGTGGAGAAACGATTTTGAGTTATGTGACTGGTTTGAAGTTGCCGATCAACATGTTCAATCAACATGGTCCAGCTTAGAAATACATACCGGTAGAGTAATGTGCGAGGTATTCTATGTACCGCACGTTTGTCGTGTACCAGCGTGCACCACCTGGAAACGGCCCGATCTGCTAGGTATAGCATGGTGTTTGACTCACTCTTATGCGAGCGCCATATAAACTCCTAAAAAAATAGTTCGGAAAGTCAAGTTTGACTGACGATTTCTCTCTTATTGCAAAATAATTTTCCTTCAATTTTATATCATTGGAAAGCCCTGTTATTCCTCTTTACGATGATGTGTCATTTGTTATGATTAAGCAATTGGGGGATGTGCAGCACAGCTGAATACGGGGGCGGGTGTAAAGTGAAATGTCACAAAATGCATTGCTATTGTCATGCAGTGCATTGACACATTCCCATCCTCCAAGCAAAAGGGGAATGTACTGCATGACAATAGCAGTGAATTTTGTGACATTTCACTTTCCACCCACCCCTGTATTCCGCTATACTGCACATCCCCCAATTGATTAATCATACCAAATGACACATCACTGTAAAGAGGAATAACAGGGCTTTCCAATGATACCAAATTCAAGGGAAATGATTTAGTAACAAGAGAGAAATCGTCAGTCAAACTTGACTTTCCGACCTTTTTTTGAGGAGTTATATAGCACAAAGGCAAGACTCTAGCCTTATGCAAATATAAGGCGTGAATTTAGGATTTATGCAAATATATCACGCAACTGGTCTATTGACAATCAAGAATGTCTTTCTTAATGTTTTTTTCCCCCAAATTAATGTATCAATAATTTTTATTGTACATGTAGGTTTCTTTTAAAAGGTACATGTATGTTTTAGCTATGCCTACTTTCTGACATATACAGAAACAATTTAATAAGTTGTCGAAATTTACTTTTTACGTGTGGAATTTTGACTTGTATTTTGTTTGTTTCCCTCATGTATCATAGGAGCATCAGAATGTGTACATGTGAGTCTTAGGTATTCACGTGACTTGAAATCCTCGTCGTTAAGAGTTGTTTTGTTTTTGCACAGTGAAAGATTTCGGGATCTGGATTTGTATCTGTAACGAAACATATGCGCCTTTAAAGGCCCTATGTATCATTTGCAAGATAACACTTTTTACAGATTCGTGGAATAAGAGTGTAACATATCTAATGAAGAATGTTGGTAAACTAGCCTGAAGAAATTTTAGCTACTTAGATGCATCAATGCTTCAGAAAATCTATATATGGATTTTGTGTACAAGTTAATGGTAAAAAAGTCCCGTGCACGGGACTTTTTTAGAGAACCACCTTCGGTTGTCAATTTCCAATTTTGGACGGAAATAAATTCATGTGGTGTTTGTTACCATTGCTATCAACACTCTGAGTAAGGTTTTTCTTGTCAACTCATGAAAAACAAAATTGGGTCATTGCAAATGATACACTGGGCCTTTAAAAGTCCTCTAGTTAGTATTGGAGGGTGTGTTTACTCAGAGAGAATGGTGTAGATAGATAGGGTAGAAAGTCTTGACAACGCCCTTCGGAATTTAATCTGTTGTTGGAGCAGCCATTTATTTCCTTTAGATTATGTTACATGTACATGTATGTATCCACTTTATAAACTCCTCAAAAAAAGTTCGGAAAGGCAAGTTTAACTGACGATTTCTCTCTTGTTGCAAAATATTTTTTGTTTTAATTTTATATCATTGGAAAGCCCTGTTATTCCTCTTTACGATGATGTGTCATTTGTTATGATTAAGCAATTGGGGGATGTGCAGCACAGCTGAATACGGGGGCGGGTGTAAAGTGAAATGTCACAAAATGCATTGCTATTGTCAAAAAGTGCATTGACACATTCCCATCCTCCAAGCAAAAGGGGAATGCACTGCATGACAATAGCAGTGAATTTTGTGACATTTCACTTTCCACCCACCCCTGTATTCCGCTATACTGCACATCCCCCAATTGATTAATCATAACAAATGACACATCACTGTAAAGAGGAATAACCAGGGCTTTCCAGTGATACCAAATTCAAGGGAGATGATTTAGTAACAAGAGATAAATCGTCACTCTGTCAAACTTGACTTTCCAAACTTTTTTTTAAGGAGTTTACATTCTGAAGGATTAAATAGCAGTAAAATCAGATTTTGCTTAAGTTTAGAATTTCAGTTTTTGGGCGGAATGTGTAGATTGTTTTACGTAAACGTGAACCACTATAGAAAGCGTAGATGACATTTTTGATATTGTTTTCAGTATATTTTAACCTGAATTACAAAAAATGTACCATAACATGTACATGTACGTTATGGACAACATAGATGACTTTTTAATAGGTATCATTTAGGGATGGGACGGTTAACCGTTTAACCGAAAAGAAAAGAAAGGCCAGTTTTGCTAAACGTTTAAACGAAACCTAATTTTTAAGACTTTACAGTGGTTTTCAGAGGGTTATTTGTAATGATTTCAGGAAATTGAAATAAATTTATATGGGGTCGTAGTAAAATTTTGACCAGATAAAGGTTCAACGATTATTTTGGGGGTATTGTATACATTGCACATGCATCTATAAACACCAGCAACAATCTTTAAGCCTATCGGTAGCGTACGTCGACCTTGCAACTGGAAGCAACTAGTGGCAACTGGTGTTTCCAGCAACTGGGAGCAACTGATCAGTTGCTCAAAAAGGTCGATGTACGCGCACTTGCAACTACCGGCAACTGAAAAAATCCCAGTTGCCACGAGTTGCTTATGTTCTACTTTCTGGCAACTAGTTGTACCCAGTTGCGGTCAGTTGCGTTGATGTACGCGTACTTGCAACTAGTTGCTGCCAGTTGCTCGCAAGCATCTGATCACGTGCGCGCACATCAACAGCAACTGCAAGCACTGTTGCTTCCAGTTGCAAGGGCAATGCACTCTGCACTTTACCGAGTTGCTGTGTCGATGTGCGCGCTCTGGAAATGTAGATATACTGTAGCTGGATGCTCCCAGTTGCCGCTAGTTGCAGAACTAATCAGTTTCTGTCGATGTGTGCACTATGCACACATCGACAGCAACTGATCAGTTGAGTTGCTTCCAGTTGCAATGTCGATGTACGCTAGGCTTAAGTGTCGGCCGAACGGTTAACCGACACTTGAAAGAATTACAAACCGGTTTCTGAATTAACCGTAAATTCCCATCCATAGTATCATTGATTACATATAGAATTATGGTGACAATATGTACATTATACAACTGCTGTTATACATACTTAAGAGGAAAATAACAAACTATTTTCTTATTTTTGTTTAAAGGCAGAGGCTCGTCAATGCACGCCAAATTCGTGCCACGAAATACGCAGCTCCATGCCTTTGCTATGGAGCTGCGTACATGTAGTTCGTGGCACGAATTTGGCCTCGCGCGTGCATTGCAAGTGTCTTAAGCTGTAATCGTCCCAATTACATTTTGTGTAAATACAGAACCATAACCTTGATTAATCTGTTCAATATTCAGATTTTGTGATTTCATATTACATTTTTTAAAATCTGTAAATGTTGTTTTCGTTATATAAAAATGCCTCTGCTGCTTGCTCACAAAATTTAGTCTTACAGAATTTAGTCTCAGAATCAGTTTTTAAAACTTTCAATATCTTAAATGTGTTTGTTTTTTGGTAATATCGTAATTATATTATTGTTTATATTTGGAAAAAAACTGCCCCAAATTAGTGACATAAAAATGTTATGTACATGTACCTTGTGATTTTTTGTTGCACATTTCAGAAAATATCCAACAAAAAGTAAAATAAAGGTATTAAATTGGTAAAACCAAGTCACTTCAGCATCCAGGCCCCTATCCGGTTTTAAACAGATTGTTTAAGACCTGCCAAACCCACTTTTAATCCCATTCATAAAAACCTTCTTTTTTTTGTAAATCGGTAAAACTCAACAAAATTAGCTTGTCAATGCATTAACTTTTTTCGCTTATCTTGTTTGTATACGTTCACTGCTAGCTGTGGGTAGATTTGTTTGTTAGATCACGCGCTTTACGCGTATAATGTGTTGTGTACGTGCACGCAGACGACCCGGTAGATGTCGCATGCACAGTGCAAATTTTGCTGTTTTGAGCGTGCAGTTTCTGCGTGCGTGTGCGAGTTTCATACGCCCAATAGGGCGCAGGCAGAAACGCGAGCCAGCTAGTTTTTAACACTGGTTATTATCATTCGTTTACAACCGACCACGTGATGTGTTCTCGGCCAATGAGGAATGCGTAAACTGGTACATGTTTATGTATGGCTCGTAAACGACTTACATGTACCTACCTACCTTGTATTATCAGGAATGCATAAGAAATTGGGACCTGCATTGTTTCGCAAAACAGCACCGTAGAAATGAATGAAAGGACTTGTATTAATGACAAATTGTCTATTGTCGGAACAACTCACAAAGATAAGGCTTTTCCCAATGAAAGTAATTTCATATAAAGTATATTTTTGTACATATTCCATTTTTGTGTATATGTGTAACGATTTCTCCACTACATAGAATAATACTCGGAAAATCTTTCATTTTAGTTGCTTGTACATCTAAAAAACTTGCCAAATGCTTAACTATATATATTTGATTATGTTTTGGTAATATTTGATTTTTGTTTAATTTAAATGTTTGATATGTTTCGCAATTTTTACCCAGACGATATGATTTTTGTTGCACTCTTCCAAAAATGAAACTTGACAAAGGTGAAAATAAGCTACTGATATTTTTGACTATTGTTTGTGACCCGCTCTGGAAAAAGGTAGTTTAAGTCGCGCAGGCTGGGTCGAATTTTCGCGACCATAAGAAGAAATCTGTGGCGGATCCACGCTCATTAAAATACCAAAACACAATGGAAATTGCAGGCGGAGCACGGACATTCCAGGCGGTATCTGCCAGGAGTTTCCATTGTGTATTTTAATGAGCATTGTATCTAAAGAAGTAGGATGGCACTCTCAGAGCGCCATGTTAATGAAACCATGTTAAATTTTGTTATTGGAAGAGTATACATGTATATGCTTGTGGTAATTTTACTAAAGACAGATTTCAACTTGTTTACATTAGTGTAATGCACCTATCAATTGTTTCCCCCACCCCTCCCCCTCCCCGCGCTGCCCCACCCCCTAGGTGGGGGTTTGGTCACGTTTTTCATGCCCCAGGGTGGGCATTTGACCCTTTAAAATAAAATTGTCTGTATTTGTTTACAAGACGCGCATGTTTTGCACCCGAGGGTGGGGATTTTTGTCGCCTAAATGTTGCCCCAGGGGTGGGGATTTTGTCACAAAAAAAGTGGTGGGGTATCCCGGGGAGGGGAGGGGAAGGGGTGGGGGAAACAATTGATAGGTGCATTAGTGTAAGTATTATTACCTGTATAGAAGTACATGTATCATACAGTTATATTTGTTTGCTTGCTTTCTTTTTGTTTTTAATAATGTAGAGTTGACGTTGTCTTACATGCAGATAAATATAGACGGGGGCAGCGATGGGGGAGGGGGTGGGGGAATGGGGGATGGGGATGCAAGGGGGCGAGGTGGAGAAAGAAACGATTGATAGGTGCATTATGTAGCAGCATTCTTATAGGGTATTTTTTTGTCATTTGAATTTCCCAACTTCCAGAATATTTACACGGAGCTAGTACTGTATGCATATAACGTTTGTATTATGAGCAATTTTTGTTTTAATCAGGCAGTTGTAGAAACATTTTAGCACTGTAATTATGTAATTCTGTCTAATAATGGTGCTACAAAACTCATGGTCAATAATTCTCACAATATCACAACAGTAATTTGAAAGGTCAAAAGGTTAGAAAGACTTTTATACTCATTTTGTTGGTTTAAAATGAAAGATGGGGGAAATTGTAAGAGGTTTAAAGATAGTATACATGATTGGTAAACTGTTACAAATAGTTTTATCCCCCTGTGTGATTGAAGATATGCATGATTAAAACCAACCTGAGCAAAAACCAGCTTCATACTTCGTCTAACTATTGAAAAAAACAGTCAAAAAAAGGGTTTGCAGTCATTTCGCCCCAAAACCACTTCGCCCTGAACCATTTCTCCCTGAACCACGGCCTGTGCACGAAGTGGTTTTGGAGCGAAGTGGCATTTGGGCGAGTTAGTGTTTGGGCGAAGTGGTTTGGGGTGAAATGGCACTTGGGCGAAGTGGTTTGGGTGCGAAATAGCACTTGGGCGAAATGGTTTTAGGGCGAATTGAATTTACGTCTCATGAGACGAAAAATAGTTTTGCTCATTTCTCAAAGACTATAGCACTTCAGACAAAACCATTTCAGGGGAAGTTTTCTACGGTCATCATGTTTATGTAAGTTAGGCGTAAATCTGTGAACATTTCTGATTGTCGAGATACCAATCATGTATACTGCCGTCAAAGTTGAAGTTTGCAATAATGTACAATACAAGGAAGTGCACCACTTCAGTGGCAGACCCAGCCTCAATAAAATACAGGAATACAAAGGAAAAACGGGGGCTTCATCCCCCTGAAATCTATTGTATTCCTGTATTTTAATGAGGCTGGATCCGCCATTGCACTGTGTGCAGCTGCATGGTAATCCTTCCACCAAATCATTATTTCGACCGTTTACTTAGTTTTGTATGTGTTGCCCGTTTTACCAAAAAAATTATCAGCTAAGTAGTATGGCAATAAATTTACATGTCTGATATCCCAGATTTAAAAAAAAGTATATACCGATATTTTTCATTTATAATTCATTTCAGACTATTTCTCTTTGTAAGAGCATTATAAGCTCCTCAAATTTGACCTTAAAGGCACAGGCTCAGCAATGCGCGCGAGCCAAATTCGTGCCACGAAATACGCAGCTCCATAGCAAAGGCATGAAGCTGCATATTTCGTTGCACGAATTTCGCGCGCGCATTGCTGACGAGCCTGTGCCTTTAAAGATCATTTTTGTATATTAAAAAGAAAATTGACATAACTTTAAAAGAAGAATGTTAATTAGTAAACTTTTCTGCAGACATTCATCTGCATAGTTGCATCAATGCTTCAGAAAAAAATACAAAATCCATGCATGGTTTTTGTGTGTCAGGTGAATGGTTTTTAGAATAAGTATGTTAGCAGTGTTGTAGTCAAGTCCATCACAAGTCCATGACATGACAAGTCCCGCACAAGTACATCACAAGTCCAGTAACAAGAAGCAATGGATGAACACGCACAAACGAATGCCTTTGTTGGAGTTCATTTGAATAGCTTGTGACGTGAATTAAGACCCAGGAACTTGTGGTGGACTTGTGAAGGCTTGTGAGGACTTGTGATGAACTCGACTACAACCCTGGTGTGCTGATACATTTTTTAAAAACCAACTTCAGTTTTTATTTTCTTTAGTAAGGTGCTATTTTGCACAGGATAAAATGTGGTGTTTGTTAGAATTGTTATTAAGCAAGGAGTAAGGTTTCTCTTGACAACTTTTCAAGTAAAATGTTGGTCGTTTGTCTCAAATGATATAATGAATCTACTTGAATTCCATTTCATTTGTGGATTTTAGTGATTATTGGACCTACTACATGTACACCTTTTGGTACTTGTTTTTGAAGAAAGGAGGTTTCCTACTTAGCCAGAAATGGAATTTGTATAATAAAAGTTATTCCTTTTGTGAGGAAAAAAATTAAATTAGTCCAGTCTCTCATTCTAGGGGCGCTCCTACTTCCTCTAGGGGTGTTCCCTCTATACAAGATCGTTGTGGACTCGTTGGGCGCTCCCTCTACAATATCGTTGTGGACTCGTTCCAGGGGCGCTCCTACTTCATCTAGGGGCGCTCCCTCTACAAGATCGTTGTGGACTCGTTCTAGGGGCGGTCCTACTTTCTATAGGGTCGCTCTCTGCAAGATCGTTATGGAATTCCCCTAGGGGCGCGGCGCTCCTAATTCCTCTTGGGGCGCTCTCTTTACAAGATCGTTTAGGACTTGCTCTAGGGGCGCTCCTGCTTCTTTCAGGGGCGCTCCTCTACAAGATATACCGTTGTGGACTCGTTCTAGGGGCGCTCCTATACTTACTCTGTTAGTATAAATCCGTGGATGATTTAGCCTACCTTAAAATAATATGAGGGCTGTTGAAAGGCAACAGCGCCCTCACTTTGTTCACACGGGGCTTTACAATTTGTAATATGGCACAGTATATGTACTGCTTCTATAGAGGCGCTCCCTCTAAGATCGTTATGGACTCGCTTTGGGGGCGCTCCTACTTCCTCTTGGGGCGCTCCCTCTACAAGATGTTATGAATTCGCTCTAGGGGCGCTCCCCCTACAAGATCGTAGTCATTCCTCTACAAGATCATTGTGGACTCGTTCTAGGGGCGCTTCTACTTCTTCTATAGAAGCGCTCCCTCAAAAGACCGTATTTATCAGACATCGTTTTCAAATAATTGCTTTTATTTTTTCCTTCTGCTTGATGAGCTTATGCTTTTGCTTGGTGATTCGTTTTGTGATTTTGAGATATTTTCGTGCCACGAAATTCGCAGCTCCATAGCAAAGGCATGGAGCTGCGTATTTCGTAGCACCCGAGGCGAAGTCGAGGACGCCAAGAGGGTGTTAAACTTCACCACCATCAACACAGCGGACAATATTGTTTTGTTATATTTTGTGTTGGAATAGGCCTACGTTAGTTCTAGTGGAAAGGTTTCAAACTGCGACTGAGCGCAAAACTCACTTTGGAACAAGATGGTGTTCCTCTTTGAAACGCGAACGGTTCAAAAATCCATTCTCCACTTGTAGCCTTTGTGTCGTTAATATTTGAAGCAATTTTCGGGATAAAACGAATAGGCCTACTATTTTGTATTAAAATAGCAAAAATAATGGTCCTCCTTAAAGGAATGCTGCGAAAATATGGCCCATGAAAGATGGCGTTTTCCCACTCCGGGAAGGCTTGCTCCACACTTTTGGGGTAATCAATATTTGAATTACTTCTTCCTCTTTAGTTTGGCATATTGGAAAGTGTGGAGCAAGCCGTAATAAGGTAGTTGTGAGACATTTTCCGTGAGCACGGACGCACGGGGCAAGTGCTACGTCTCAAAACTACGCCTCGACACCCCACGCCCGTTGTCAAGTTTTTAAGGAAACAAAGTTGGATGTTCAGTGATGAGCTAGTTAAAATGGCGCGGCCATCTTGTGCCTCATTTGCATAACAAAAGACTGGCCACCAAGATGGCCGCCGTTGCAAAGGGACTATATACCCAGCAAGATATGTGACAGAAGTGCGCCCCCATCCCCAAAGAATTCTTGTTAAAATTCCTTGGATGTTTGAGACACAATAGGAGAAACAAAGGAAGGGGTGTGACCGAGTTGATCTCTTGAACGAAATGGCATTTCATATCGTGTCTCTTCGCCGTGTAAGACGTCGTTTGTGGCTCTAAATAGGGCCCTGCATATTCGGACATTTCCGATGGTGAATTTTTTCTACTTGGGACAACTTTTGCTACTTGGATCAATATTGCTGGCGGGAAAACGAGAAGGCTGTTCACTGTGTGTGATAATTGTTGGCTGAACATTTGAACCATGGAGAGAATTTGAAAAAGGAGGAATTTCACGCAGCATTATTTGCAAGGTTTTGGACGATTTGGACTCCCTGGAATGGACCAAAAAATAATGGAGAAACCAAGAAAAGGTAACAAGAAATTTTCCAAATATTTTTTTCTCTTCTTTTAATAGCAATTCATTTTGGCTGATTTTAGCACTTGGTGCCAACAATTTTTGTGGATTTTATGTTTCGATATTTTTAGTACAGTTAATGGTACATTAAAGAAAAAGAAAAATAACCGACACTTTTATGAGGAAAGTGACGGTACAAAAGTAGTTTTATGTTGGTCTGGTTAACAGGGGCCAATTTTATAAAATTTGTCTGCTTTATAAAAATGGGTTAATAGTCAAAATTGTATGTCAACTTGTGTTGTTAGCAAGAATAGCAGAACACCAGTCAACTGTAATGCACATCATATACGATTTTGACTGAACATTAATTTTATAAAGGATTTTTTTTGGATTAAGCAAATTTTTCTGCTAAACACAGCTTTATGAAATTGGCCTCTGGTCTTACTTCAAATGAAACTAACAATTTACAGAAAAATATCATACAAGTTTCCGTTTTGTGTGTTTTTTTACCATATGTTACGCAGGACAGAATTGAGTAGTTGACCATTACTTAAGACCTTGTGTAAAAAACATATGAAGCAGGCTGGAAAAGAAGTGTTTTCTTAGAAAATCTTAAATTTTTTTCACTCCTAAATTCGGCTTTTTCAATTAAATCTGAACTTTCTGATAATTGGTATGTCATTTTAACGGAAATTCATTTTAACGACAAAATAGTACAGTTATATTTATTTATTTACCACATCCAACAGCGGAGGGACCGCCAATTACAGGAATGGGAGCAAGTGTGGTTGAGTGCCTTGCTCAAGGGCACAGGTGCCACAACCCGTCGCGGCCCGGAATCGAACCTACATTCTAGTACTATATAGCACAGGAACTTAAGTTATGGTCAACATCTCAATTCTTACCTTTAAAAAAATTGTGAACACGAATTGGTAATTTTCAAACTAATATACAGTTAAATAAAAAGATTTAAATTTTAAATTCCATTTAAATTGAATGTTACAAAACAGTACAATTGCAATACGGTTTTAAAAATATATATACATAGGACTCATGAAAATTGGAGTACTATTTTACATTAACTATTAATGACAAATGTTTTTTTGGTGAAGGCCGTAATTCCAAACGGGTAGATTACCATACACGGACACCCAGGATTTTCCTTGTTATGATATATAAACCCTGTACAAATTTTAGTTTGATGATAAAAACACAAAATTAGGACGGAAAAGTGTCGAAAACGTACTAAGGGAAAACTTTGAATTTTTGAGAGTTGTCCCATAGGTTTAGTGTACGGGGTCCCGATGGGTGTTTGTGCATGGTAAACTGTCTGTACCAGTCGCCCCCAACAAATTAAAGGAACAATCCTTATCCTGCATCCTAATCCCCTTCTTCGGCCTCTTCCATTACTGGTGAAGGGGCGGTCGCATCGTCTGCCCCTTCGTCCCCAGCTTCTTGTTGATTTTCATCACCCTCTGCAGAAGGCGGGGCTTCTCCATCTTCTGTGGGTGGGGCTTGGTCGGCATCTTGCATTTGATCAGGAGCTAATTAAACAAAAATAATAGTGTGTTAAGCCGCGTTCCCATTGGACTTTTTACGTTGCATCACAGAACGTTACCGCGACCCGGGGTAACATTCCTTCGCATAATCTTACCGTGCGTTCCCACTGCAATTTTTGTTAGTGCCCATGGCCGCCCGTGCAAAGAATCTACTCTTAATGTGGATACAAAATTTTGGTAATTACCTGCTGATTCATCGCCGTCGATCGTTCCTTCAACAGCGCCCTCCGTTGTCCCTTCCTCCATCTTCTCCTCCGTTGTCGTAGCGGCCATTAGCTCTTCGGCTGGGTTATATTCGCTGACAGCGTGAATCTCTCCGGCGCGCCATTTTGGGATAGTCACTGTCTGCGCCTCTTCGTCCTCCTGGTCGCCGTTTTGGGGCTGAAAATGAAAAATGTGATTGCAATAATTATGAATAAATCATTAATATAATCATGAATAATTCATTGATATTTATGAATAATTCATGAATTATTATTTATGAATAATTCATGATTTATTATTAATGAATAATTCATGAATTATTATTAATGAATAATTCATGTTTATTATTTATGAATTATTTATGAATTATTATTCATGAAATATTTATGCATAATTCATTGCATGCATATTATGTTGTGTTATGCTCAGTGTCCTGGAGAAACACAACAGTTGAAAAAAAACAACAAAATTTATGAATTTTAATCAAATTTCATTTTATCTACTAACCTGTTCAACAGGAACGTACTGTCCGTGTTGCTCGCAACCGATGTCAAATAAATACTTTCCTTTCCCTTGCGGCTGTTAAACAAAAATTAAATTCAAATTTTGTAAATCGCAAACCTGAAATCGGCAAAGGACAAAATGTATGTTTGATACCCTATACTTAAAGATAGTATACATGATTGGTAAACTGTTACAAATAGTTTTATCCCCCTGTGTGATTGAAGATATGCATGATTAAAACCAACCTGAGCAAAAACCAGCTCCGTACTTCGTCTAACTTTTGAGAAAACAGTCAAAAAAGGGTTTGCAGTCATTTCGCCCCTGAACTATTTCGCCATGTGCACGAAGAGTTTTTGGGGCGATGTAGTATTTGGACAAAGTGGTTTGGGGGCGAAATGGCACTAGGACGAAGTGGTTTGGGCGCGAAATGAATTTGTCTCATGAAACGAAAACTAATTGTTTTACTAATTTCTCAAAGACTATAGCACTTCAGACAAAGCCATTTCAGGGGAAGTTTTCTACGGTCATCATGTTTATATTGTGTAAGTTAGGCGTAAATCTGTGAACATTTTTTATTTTTCAGACACCAATCATATATACTACCTTTAAACTCGGGAAAAGTTTTGGAGCCTAACACTGTCTTAAAATTAAAAAAATTAGATGAGTTTTCCCCCGAGTGTAAAACTTATTAAAACTGTGACAACAATGACGTCAGCAAGGAACTTTTGCAAATTTTTTTCTTTCCACGTTTTGCATTTAAGGATCAGGGGCACAGTTTTAATCATTTGAGGGCATTTATGGGTCTTTCTATAAATTAGGGGTCCAATTTTGGTGTCCCCCGTTACATTTTACATCTCGTTTTTGTAAATTCAGGACATTCTTTAAATACTTTCCATTTCAAAGAGTGAGTAAATAAAGTACAATTCATAAAGAAATGGTTTAAAAGCCATTTTAATGATTTTTGTAGGAAAAATAACACATCAGGTGTAACGGGGGACACTAAATGTCACACTTTTGGACCACTAATTTATAGAAAGACCCTTCTGTAAGTTCATCTTCAGTTTTTTTTCTTTTAAAAAAAGATATCACCTCGACCGGAATAATTGCATTGGACAGTTAAAACCACTTCCGTCTTCCCTTTCAGTAATTGTTTTTTTCCAGTGAAATGTTCTTTAAAATGTTGGGACACTTCAAATCCTTAAGACGATTTTAATGAAACTGAAAAAATGACTAACCGAAAGAGAACAAATATCTTACCTGGTCAGTGAGCCATCCTCCCTGAAACCGATGGTTAGCATGAATCATCTCTCCAGCGCCCTCGCGCTTCCCGTTAATCCAAGTACCGACGTATCGCGATCCCGTGTCCTTGTAGGTGTAAACGCCCTGGCCGTGTCGTAGGTGGCTCTGCCATTCGCCTTCATAGGTGTCGCTGTTGGGGTAGGTGTAGGTGCCAAAACCGTGTCGTTGGTCGTCGACCCAGTTACCTGAATGGGTTAAAGAAACCACAAGATATGGTAACTTAGAGAACCGCAATAGAGCTTCTGCAACGGCGGCCATGACAGGGGGCAGGTTTTCTTATTTAAATGTGCAACAATAGAACTACAAAGCACGTACTCATGCATGGAGTTCGTGCGACATTCAAGCAACATTCGTGCGACATACGCAAACGTGTCGTAAGTACCAATTTAATATTCCAAGTGAAAATTGTCGGTAATTCCAGCGTTCGAATTAGCACTGGTCCGTTGGCCAAATGAGTTGAAATCATCTTGGACCAGTTGGAAAGCCACCCCAAATATTCCGGCTGTCCAGTTAAAATATAACTTGTACTGGGGAGAACCTCATGACTACCAAGTTTTCCTAATTTATTCTCTTAAATGTGGTTATTACAAACATTAAAGGTCGACTGTGTGTAAAAAGAACAACCAGAAATTTTAACCGGGCCACTTGAAATGCCGATGGGCCAGTGAAGGCTTAAGCCAACTGGCCCTGTTGGCCAGTTGGGAAAAAAGTTAAGGGCAAACGCTGGACATACGCAAACGTGTCGTAAGTACCAATTCAGTGTGATTCCAAGTGAAAATTGTCGGTAATTCGCGTATTTTTTCGCAATTGTGTCTCCAACTAGTCGCGAGCTGTCGCAGCCCAGTGAGATACTACCTTTTAATAGTGTCACTGAGACAAACATGTACCTAGCATAGCTTAGTAATACAATTCCAATCTTAGAGGCCTTTAACACCCCACATACCTTCGTATTTGGAACCATCTGGATAAATAAACGTCCCTTGACCGTGTTTCTTGTTGTGTTTGTACTCCCCCAAGTAACGAGCGCCATTCTTGAACTTGTACACACCCTGACAAATCAAACATGGTTGGTTACAAACAAGAGTTATTACACTGTGCCGCTATGCAATATGAGAGTATTAAAGGGCCCCTTATTTAGTATTTTTATCAATGAAATCTATGCTTTAAAACCACTCTACTCTGACAGTTAAAGTCATAAAAATCATATTTGGAGCTTGCTTTGGGGGTTAAAACAAAGGTTTTTAGTTTTTATGCTAATGCAAATATGCATATTCATGACCAAGGTCACGATGTCACAAGAGGCAAACACAGGAAAATCACATTCAACTGTGCACAAAAGATTCCATTTTTTTCTCAATTTTCCTGAAACATTTGTAATCCATGGCTGTTTGAGTTTGTTTTACACGTTGCCTGCTGTAAGCCATGACAAAACTGGGGGTAGAAACTGCAGCAATTTGCCACAAGTCCAACTTGAAGTCTTATGTTTTTTCTTAACTTTTCCCTTCTGTCTTCCTTATGTGATGCACTCAAAACAGCACTCTCTGTCTGTGATTTATTGCAATGAAATCTTCAAAGTTGAAAAAGGCCACCTTTTATTGATTTTTACATCCAAACGAACAATAGTATGTCTTGCTGAACAAGTAATCCGTCATTATGAAGCAAAGCTTAGGCACAAAGTTGTTTAGCATGTCACAGGCCCTTTAAGAACAAATTGTCCAGGTGTACCAAACTCGGGATTTTAATTAATTCTGCGAGTTTTGAGTTTGAATAGAGGCCACATCCATGGTGTGTGCCCTTGGGCAAGACACTTTACCATAAGGTGCCTCTCCCCAACCAGGAGTAAATCGGTAGTGAAGGTGTAGTGATTAGCGAATAATATGAAGCAGCATAATCTGCTTAAATCCTACCCACTATAAGAGCGTGTCCAGATCACATAAGTCTTTCCACAGTAAAGGGGGCATTTTGGCAACACAGACCATATTTTCAAGGAAATACCTTCGTCTGGTCTCATTTTAAAAGGAATAAGATTCAGTTGTTCTGAAGAGATAACTTGGGCCCAAAAAGGGTTACAAATAGTGTGACAACATGCCTTTCTAAAAACCCTGTGTACAAATTTCCAATATACGCTCATAACCGGGACGGCCTAAAACGTAACACAAGTGTCCGTCCCGGTTATGAGCGTATATTGGAAATGTGTACGCAGGGTTTTTAGAAAGGCATGTTGTCACACTATTTGTAACCCGTTTTGGGCTTAAGTTATCTCTTCAGACAACTGAAACTTATTTCTTTTATTTTGAGACCAGACAAAGGTATTTCCTAAAAAATATGGTCTGTGTTGCCAAAATGACCAATTTATGAGCTCCCCATTTTTTGCGATTTTCATATATCATTTATCATATTTTTCTACCATTTTGAAATTTCGTGCTCCCATTCCGCATATTTCCCAAGGTTTATCGTCAACAAAATCAGATGTTTTGCAAACTAATTTATCCAGTTCCATAAAGCAGTGCAGTGATTACACCGACCTTTTTGTTTCCACATCCAAATTGGAGATTGTAAATTTCCTGTTTTCTTCCCATGGATAGTATTTTGGGGAGGTATTTTATATGATTGTTAGGTTAGAATGAAATCCATTTTCTTGACAACTATGTTTAGTGTAAGTTGATCTCCCAAAATGATGCGGTGACGCGTTTTTTGTTGTTGTTTTGGGTAAGTGGATTCCAAGCAATAAAGTCAGGTTGACATGAAGCCAACAGGCATGTTTTTAATCGAAACACTCGACAAAAAAAAAAACAACCTTTGACGCGTGGAGTTGAAAGTGACGTGCGTGCTAACGATATACACTCGACCAAAAAAGTTCTGTCACCAGTAAGACATTTATATATATTTATTATTAAATTGGATTTATAGTAGGAAAATAATATATCAAATTTTAGCTGAACATATCCCTCAAAGGAATAGAGCTCAAGAGAGATCATGATGGCAAGCTTCACTAAACAGGAATGCAACAAAGGAGTGTGGGGTCAGAATGAAAAACACCAAAGAACAATGCAACTTGTGATTTGGGCAATTTGTGTGTAGACAATTAGGAAATTTCAAATCAAAATGGTTAAATTGTCCAATCTGAATCGTGCCATTGCATTAGGTATGGTGGAAGCAAAATACTGAACTGTAACTCCCCTTGCTTGAGTGCAATAAAGTTCACATCGTTGTTTTTTTGTGTTTTTTATTCTGACCCCATACTCCTTTGTTGCATTCCTGTTCCGTGAAGCTCTATTCCTTTGAGTGATATGTTGAGCTAAAATTTGATATATTATTTTCCTACATTAAATCCAATTTCATAATAAATATCTACAAACTTTTTTGGTCAAGTATAGTTCTTTTTCTTTGGGTGTTTTAAAAAAAAAGCTTTGACGTGCAGGGTTGAAAGTGACGCGCGCTTAAAACATTCATGGTATTTGACAAACCTGTCCCTGTCTTTTGCCAAACTCATACAACCCCTCGTACATATCACCGTTAGGCAACGTGGCTTTGCCTTTTCCATGTCGCTCATCCTTCTCGTTCCTTTCTCCTTCATACTCCTGAAGATATGAAAAATACAAGAACCCTGTTAATAAGAGGTCCTTGGATATTACCTTGTTATAACAGGAACTTTGTATTATCAGGAATGAAGAACAATAGATTGGGACCAACAATTTTCCTTGTTATAAGCAGAATGTTGAATTAACAGTGCTCTTATTATCAGGGTACCTTGTTATAAGCAGAATGTTGTAGTAACAGTGCTCTTATTATCAGGGTTCCTTGTTATAGGCAGAATGTTGTAGTAACAATGCTCTTATTATCAGGGTTCCTTGTTATAAGCAGAATGTTGTAGTAACAGTGCTCTTATTATCAGGGTTCCTTGTTATAGGCAGAATGTTGTAGTAACAGTGCTCTTATTATCCAAAACGCTGAACCTATTGTTGTCATTGTTCTTTTGTATTGTGAAATTCTAAACCCTTGGCATTTGGTGCAGGACAAAGGATACAGGAATTTAAAAGGAATTCTTTTCATGTTTTCAAGGGGAGTTAAGGTGCTTTATTAAAAGGAAGAAGTTGGGTGAGGTGTATGGGAACATTCTGGGTATACATGCACTTGTTCAGGAGTGGACCAAGTCAAAAATGTTTAGATTTTGGTACAAGTTCCGGTTTTGTACAGAGGATGTTCATGTCTTGTGGTATGGGTATGTACGTACATTTCTGAACTACACAGGTTAAATTTGTAGAGATTTCCCTTAGGGATTTGTTTTTGCTGGTTATTAGTCATACTGTAGTTATATTGGGTTTTTTTGATAGCGTTATCACTCGGGCAACTACGTACCGCTACATATGTAAACCTCCCATTTATAGGCGATGTGTCCTTTGTTTCTATCTAAAGCGCCCTCTGTTGACAATTGGTCGTTATGCGCACGCATCCTGTTTTGCATAAATTTGGTGGGGCATTTGACCCTTTGATTTTCTGTGCATTTGTATACAATATGCGCATGTTTTGCAATTGACGATGGGAACAATCCCCGGGGGGAAACACTAGGTGCATTATCGATGCCATCTTGTTCACGGGTGCACAGGGCAGTTCGAACACACGATGGCGATGCTGTGTGCGTGCGCGGATTGTAACGAATGCACAGTGATTTCCACCGAATATGCGAGCATAGCAACGCGTGTTCTTCTGCCCCATGAACAAAATGGCGTCGATAATGCACCTATCAATTGTTTCCCCCACCCCTCCCCCCCGCACTGCCCCACCCCCTAGGTGGGGGTTTGGTCAAGTTTTTCATGCCCCAGGGTGGGGCATTTGACCTATTTTCTATTTTTTTGCGCATGTTTTGCACCCGAGGGTGGGGATTTTTGTCACCTAAATGTTGCCCCAGGGGTGGGGATTTTGTCACGCAAAAAGTGACAATCCCCACCTCTTACTCTTAGCCTAGGTGGGGTAGCCCGGGGGGTGGGGGGTGAAACAATTGATAGGTGCATAACCGTGAAAGGGTTTATTCCATAAGCCTTTGCGAATGCGCACGTTCATGACGTTTGATAGTGCATGAACAGAAACATGTCCGGAAACTGGGCATGGTCTGACGACACATTATTTTTCGGCAGGCAGGTCCATTAATATTTCAACTTACCCCCAAGTACGGCCCTTGCTCCTCCTCATCATAGTCTGAGCCAAGATCCGACATATTTGCAGAAATTTCAACAAATTATTACCGATTTAAAAGCTGCAAAACCACCGCCGTTCGAACTTTTGTGATGCTTTGTTAAATAGCCCAAAACAAGCCCAATCTTGCGCAGAGTGCACTAGCCTGTGCAATGATATGCCACAAAGCGCCCAAACGGGCGGGTTTAGTGTTGCATAGCAACGGTGCTTAGCGACCAAAGCGTCAAAGGTACGGTGCTCTAAAACCGCCATTTCATACCCGTCCACTGCTTAAAGGGCCTCTGAAATGCTCAATAACTTTATGCACAGTTTTTGCTGCATATGATAATTACTTGTGTAGAAAGACAATACTACTGTTCATTTTGATGCCCCATGAATAAAAGGTGGCATTTTTCAACTTTGAAAATTTCTCTACATAAACTCACAGAAAGAGGGCGCTGTTTGGGGCATGTCACTTATTCAGGAACACACAACAGAAAAGCAAAGAAAAAACATAAGACGTCAAACTGGAATTGTGGAAAAATGCTGCAGTTTCCAGCCTGTTTTTTCATGGTTTGCAACAAACCTAAACCGTCGTGGGTTACAAAAGTTGGAGAAAATTGTGGAATATTTTGTGCAGTTGAATGAGATTTTCCTGTGTTTTCTTAATGTGACATCACCACTTTGCTCATGCATATGTGAACATTAGCATAACAATCAAAAACCTTGATTTTAAACCCCCAAACAACTTCCAAGTAGGGTTTTTATGATTGTAAATTAATGGACTAGTTCCATAGCACAAATTTCATTGATAAAAACACCATTTCAGGAGCCCTTTAAAATTCAGAAAATGGTTTCTCCCCTAGTAAAATTGTCATTTTTTCCCACAATTGTTTTTACAACCAAACATGGGATCCGACAAAAATTTAATGTCCTGAAAAAGAAGCCTTCCCCAAAATACTAATTTTGATAAAAACGCACAGGATTTTTAATTTTACACCCTGTTTTCTGCCTTTAAAAGACCCACTATGTGGAAACTAAACGCAAAATAAACACACCAAACAAAAATTGAAACAATTACTACAACTTTATTGCACCATGATTACACGTATTAAATCACAATATGGGTTCAAATTATTCCACAAACAGAATCGCAAAAAATAGCAACCGCCTACTTATGCTTCATGCAGACTTTTTAGTTGTTTATTTAGGCACAGCTGTTAAGGACATCCGTATATCGACGTAAAAAAACGTGCAGACGCCCTACCAATTGAGCTAGTATAAATCCAACTTGTGGTTTCGAATTACGGTAGACGAGTGCAGTTGTTCCCCACTGATTGTAATTGCTATCATGTGAGCTTAGCAAGCCCTACAGAGAAATAACCACTCCTCCCAGACATCACTTAAGATACGCCCCAAACCCCTGCCCGGCTTGCTCGAATTATTAAGTATGAATAAGTGATTATAAAAAATAATAAATTTCAACCAATTTCGCTTGGTTTGGTAGTGGTGAGTCACATACATTGGTCATTTCAGTGCTAAGGTATTTTTTTCAAAACATAATTAGTTGAAATATAATTTTACGAAATTTCTAATTAAAAGAAGCTCACAAACAAAAATCACCATTTGACGAGACAAATCTACACCTTGTAGGTTTAACTAGTAGTCTTTCCACAGTAAAGGGGGCATTTTGGCAACACAGATCATATTTTCCAGAAAATACCGTTCTCTGGTCTCAAAATAAAAGAAATAAGTTTCAGTTCTAAAGAGATAACTTAGGCCCCAAATAGGTTACAAATAGTGCGACAACATGCCTTTCTAAAAACCCTGTGTACAAATTTCCAATATACGCTCGTAACCTGGACGGCCTAAAATGTAACACAAGTGTCCTTCCCGGTTACGAGCGTATATTGGAAATGTGTACACAGGGTTTTTAGAAAGGCATGTTGTCACACTATTTGTAACCCTTTTTGAGCCTAAGTTATCTCTGTAGAACAACTTAAACTTATTTCTTTTATTTTGAGACCAGACAAAGGTATTTCCTCGAAAATATGGTCCATGTTGCCAGAATGCCCCCTTTACTGTGGAAAGGCCCCTTTTATAAAGTGACGGATTTTTTTTTTCAATTCAATTATATTTATTTCTATCGTAATGGAGGCACATTCCTTAAAGCCGAAGCTTGTGACGGGAGTGCCATACAACACTATACATAAACACATTATATAAAAACCAAAAATATATAGATCAAGCGGTTTCACTATTCCATGTACATGTGTAGGTCTTATAAATATATAATTACTTTACAGTTGGCTTTCCATGAGGAGCATTTTCAGTTTATATTTCAAGGTATTTATTGAACGACAGCTGTTCCAATGTTTTGGCCCTGTGAAGGAAACCGTATGTTGAAATATTGTTGTTCTAGAGAATGGTATATGGACCTTTGAGATGGATCGTGTGTTATAACTATGAATTAACCTATTAGTACAGATAAGACTTTGCAGTTCTGATGGTAGTTGATTATTTAAAACATTTAAACATCACTACATTTTGTTGGAACTTATTAATGTTCTCAAGAGTAAGGCCCGCTTCAAACGTCGCGCTTATGCCGTGTCGAATTAAATTCAACTTGGCACGATGTTAGCACGGCAGTGGCTTCAACCAACGAACTTAATTGCAAACTCCCAGTCGAACTTAAATACATCCAACATGGCGGATGATTATTGCGCACGTCATGGAGGTTGTACACGTGCGTTTTCCATTCTGTCCATTGTACATCGCCATTTTATTATTTTGATGCACTTGTTTGTTGGTTATTTCTTTACTCACATACGCGCTGCGAGCATGCGCATTCCTAGTTTAAACAAAATTGCGGACCAACTTCGAACTGGAATTAAATTAAACACGGCAGAAGCACGACGTTTGAAGCCAAGCCGTGCTTGTGCCGCACTAAATAGAGTTTAAGCACGGCACACCCTGTCGAGCTAAAATTTTCTGCCGTGTCGAACTCATTTTGCCGAGCCAAATGGCTTCAAACGTCGTGCTTGTGCCGTGTCGAATTACAAAAATCAAGTTTAATTTGATTCGACACGGCATAAGCGCGACGTTTGAAGCGGGCCTAAGGAGGTTCAATTTCTAGAACAAGGGGGCGGTGTGTTCTCTGTAAGGCACCTTACTTATTATTCGCACAGCCTTTTTTTTGTAGTTTGACCAGCCCTGCTAATCTGGATTTATAAGTTTAAATTTAGCCCAAACAATGTTACAATATGAGAGATATGGTAAGACCAGTGAACAATATAATGTACGCAATACACTTTTATTAGGCAAAGTGTATTTATAGTGCCAATATTTTTTGATATTTTGCTTTCTATTGCCTTTATGTGAAACTGCCAGGACAGATGTTCGTCAATGTCAATACCAAGTAATTTTATGTGTGAAACTTTCTGAATAGGTTGGTTGTTGATTTGAATTTGGCAATTACTGGGTCGTAACGAGCTTCGTTTATGGTCAAAAACAATACTTACTTTTGCTTTGGTTAATAGAGAGTCGATTGGCTTGAAACCAGATCAACACATTGCCCAGCTCTTTGTTAACTACGTGTCAATGATAAAAAATGTTAGTGTCGTCTGCAAACAAGATAAACGATAAGTTACATATGGGTCTTTCTATAAATTAGGGGTCCAGCTTTGGTGTCCCCCGTTACATTTTAAATCTTGTTTTTGTAAATTCAGGACACATTCTTTAAATACTTTCCATCTCAAAGAGTGAGTACATAAAGTACAATTCATACAAAATGGTTTAAAAGCCATTTTAATGATTTTTGTACGAAAAATAACACATATCAGGTGTAACGGGGGACACCAAATGTCACACTTTTGGACCCCTAATTTATAGAAAGACCCATATATCGTTAATATAGAGAGAAAATAAGGGTCCAAGGAGAGACCCTTGAGGAACTCCACGTGTATTAATGTCATTTATACTCGAGTTACTGGAATTAAACTTGTGTATTGCTTTCTATCTTGGAGATAACTACAAAACCATTCCAGTACATTTCCCCTAATTCCATAATGACAATTTATCAAGCAAAATTTTGTGATTGATCGTATCAAAAGCCTTAGATAGGTCCAAAAAAATACCAACAGAAATAGCCTTGTCTTCAAATCCCTTACTAATTTTAGATAGTCTCACGTAGTTACCCTATACCAACAGGGGTCGAAATTAACACTGGTCCTGTGGTCCGAGACCAGTACCAAATCAGAAGGACCACTAGATCTGTCAAAGACGCTGGTCCGATGGACCAGTGAAAACATTTCATGACTCATGGAAACATTCCCTGATGCCTAATCCACAGAAAACATTTCGTACTCAATGACAAGAATTCCTGGTTACCACAAACAATTCTTGATCGCTTTAGTACATTTCTTTCTCTCCAGACATCCCCCAGTGTTGGATCAAAAAGAATTCCCATCTATTCTGCACTCATGACCTTAAACCAGAAAGTGTTGCAGTATCTCGGTGCCATTTTGAAAACCACCAGTGGACCACCAAATTTTCAGCAGGACCAGTAGAGTTCTCTAATCTACTGGTCCTTCTGACCAGCATGAAATTCAGGTTAATTTCAACCCCTGCAACTACGGACCATTAGGAAATACTGAATCGCATGCATAACCCATGAACATTCGTAACTCCTCCATGATGACATATTTAGGCATGTGTATATTATTTGGTGACTGGGAAGACAGTTTAAGATCCCAAACGGGCATAAAGAACGCCCCGATTCCTTCAAAAGCTTCCCTAATCATATATTCCATTTCTTTATGCAAGCAATCGGGATTCCCAATCGGTCCTGTTGTGCCCTTAGGCCTGGGGTGTCTTGCTTGAGGGCCTTTAATCACGACCGGTACATTCGGGCATCGTTGATGAAGATTAATCACGGCCTTTCTAATGAGCCGTATGCGCTCGATGTAGCTATCGCGCGACCAGCCTGAGAAGTGTGCCCACTGACCAAGCATGATTATGTAGTTACAATCGGCATTCTTAAGTTCATCCAACACGTCAACTTCGCTTTTCCATTCCGCAATTTTGTACAATCCCGACCCGAACACGTACGGGTGAAACTGAAAATAAACAGTAGCATTAATCGTGTCGTACTTTGCTTTTGACCACAAAGCCACTTTGATGTTTTTGCTCGGTAATCTTCCCAGCGAGCCAAGTAAGGCGTCGCGGACCTGCGCACTCGTCGAATCGCCTAAGATCACAACTTCCCTGTTGCGTAAACATTTCTGCAGTTTTGATTGGACAAGCCAGTCGTTGAATTTACATAAAAGCGAGTTCCACCGTCCATTCAGCCAATATCCCTGAATTCGGGGGATTTTCTGGTCCGCTCTGCATTGCGGGAGTTCGCGAGGGAGAAGCTTTGAACCTGTGAGAAGGAACGTAAAATACGAAATTAGCAACTTTTAGATTTCGGTACACTTGGAACTCGAAGGCAGTTTGACCCGACTTGGGACTCGAAGGCAGTTTGACCCGACTTGGGACTCGAAGGCAGTTTGACCCGACTTGGGACTCGAAGGCAGTTTGACCCGACTTGGGACTCGAAGGCAGTTTGACCCGACTTGGGACTCGAAGGCAGTTTGACCCGACTTGGGACTCGAAGGCAGTTTGACTCGACTTGGGACTCGAAGGCAGTTTGACCCGACTTGGGACTCGAAGGCAGTTTGACTCGACTTGGGACTCGAAGGCACTTTGACTCGACTTGGGACTCGAAGGCAGTTTGACTCGACTTGGGACTCGAAGGCAGTTTGACTCGACTTGGGACTCGAAGGCAGTTTGACCCGACTTGGGACTTGAAGGCAGTTTGACTCGACTTGGGACTCGAAGGCAGTTTGACTCGACTTGGGACTCGAAGGCACTTTGACTCGACTTGTGACTCGAAGGCAGTTTGACTCGACTTGGGACTCGAAGGCAGTTTGACTCGACTTGGGACTCGAAGGCACTTTGACTCGACTTGGGACTCGAAGGCACTTTGACTCGACTTGGGACTCGAAGGCACTTTGACTCGACTTGGGACTCGAAGGCACTTTGACTCGACTTGGGACTCGAAGGCACTTTGACCCGACTTGGGACTCGACGGCAGTTTGACCACAGACCCGAGCAAAGAGACTTTTTTTACCCTAAGCAAACGAGACAAAAGTGCAACCAACTTACCTTGTATATTAAGCGTCGCATTGGCCAATGGAACATCTTGCCAATAGTAGGGCCTTTTTAGAGAATAAACAAAGTAAACAGATTAGTATTTCAAGTGGACACATTCGGCTATTGGTTGACCAAGCGATGACTTCAGAAAATGTATTTCTGTCTGAATTATTATCTAAAAGCTTACTTGTTATCAAGATGGTAATGGTAGTAATCATCCTGTGAAATTATCTCGTCTGAACATGGAGGAAGAAAATCTTCCATGGTCTGAAGTGCCCCAATTCATGAGAAAAGATCGCCTGTAGGCGATCTTTGGAGCCATTCATTCATGCACAAACAAACCATACTTCGATTGTTTGTGTTTTCTGAAGTATTACGGCATCTATGTGGCTGAAATTTCTACAAGGTAGTTTTCTCGACCTAGGCTTTCAATCACGCCGTTCTTAACAGTTTACCAAACATGTATATTACATGTACCTTTTAAATAGGAATCGTTACTTTAACCCAATGTCATTTGTTATCAGAACTGCATTATAAAAATCTTCAAAGCGTGCTCGGGTGGGACTTGAACCCATAACCTTCTGTATTCTACAGCTGAGGTTGTCTTACGACATCTTCTCTTGAATGCAGAAGGCTGTGGGTTCGAGTCCCACCCAAGAAGCATACCTTTCAAACAAAAACTCGACTCCTTTTCTCAATTTATTTTCTGCCAGACCGATATCCCTCCTGTTTATTCGAACAGAAACGATGGAATCGCAAGGAAATCCCGGTTTGTAGTCGCACAGGAAAACAGTTCCTCCGATGGCGTTGTAGGCCGGATATTCACATTTCTGTGTCCAATTTCCGTATCTCTGCCAGGTGCAAACGCCTTCTGCACTCTTGCTGCCAACTTGATAATGTCCAAACAGGAAAGCACGTTGTTCGGTGTTCCACAAAACATTTTTAATGTAGTATACAGCGTCGGCAACATGCACAAGAATAATGCTGACCTGTGCAGTGCCGGCCCATGCAGCGAGTAAAAATGCATCGTAGGTTCCGTTACCATGATCCAAAATATAACCAGCCGTGCTCGCCTTCGGGTTTTTATTCGACGTCAGAAGAGCGTACCAAAAATCGCCTCCAGTGATTCGATTCCGTCCGTTGAAATCCCTGCTCTGAATTCGATATTGCAAGATGTCTCCCACTTGCACGCTGCGTCCTCTGTGTGAGATAAGCTGAACCTCGCTCATGTTGTAACTGGTATACCCCATGTCGTGCAGTTTATCTTTATTACTGTACGGCTTCATGTTTTTGTACTCGACAAAACTGTGAAAAAGTTCTTTGTCCCATCTTTTCCCCAGCAAATTGTTATCTTGTAGTTTGACCGTCATTCCCTGCCATTTAAATCTCTGCGCAGACCTCGAATGAAGTGTAAATATCGTCTAGTTTGTTAATAACAAAAAAAGGGAAAAGAAATAAAAATGTCAAAATTAGAACAATTTGACAAATAGTTATTGGCACAAATAACAACTTATTTCACACTTTTTATTATTATTATTATTATTTCTTTCTGGTATTCATACCAAGGATTCCTCAATAGTGCTCATTGCACTGTCACTCGTAAGCGTAAGGAAACCCATTTAGAATTAGAATTAGAAATGGCCAGAGACACCGGGGAATCCCCTTGCTCTTCATGAAAGAATGCTCTGGGATCTTTAGAGTGCGTTACCATTACATAACACACTGGACCAACGGCTTTACATCCCTTCCGAAGGATGGAGCAAGTGTGGTTGAGTGCCTTGCCCAAGGGCACAGGGTACCTGGATTCGAACCCGCAACCCCAAGTTTTCACCCATGATTGCGAGTCAATGGCCCTAACCACTCGGCCACGGTACCCCATACCATATCAATACAACCACACAGGGATGTGATTGGATGTTTGAAAAAAAAACCTGAAATTGCGAGCGCGCAGCATGAAGCCATTACGGCGTGGGATTCACGCGATTCACAGGGGTCATGTTTTTTGGGTTAAAAAAAATGATTTCAGGAGAAAACCTGAAAAATCACATCACTGCCACATGACACATAAGAAAAGACATGACCAGTTTAAAAAAAAATAAATAAATAAAAAAAAAAAATGAATAAGTAAAAAATGAATTTTAAGTAAAAAATTTATTTCAGTGATTATAACTTACCACTTTACCCGTGACAAACACAATCGCGATCACCAAGATTACTACTGTCCAAGCTTTCCGCCGGTTGGCGGTAATCGACGTAGGTCCCATTTTGGGAATATTTCTGGTAAAAACGTTAAAGAATCGTGATATTCCACCTTAATTCCTCTAGTCTTATACAACATTTTTATTCTGTGCTGAGGTAGTCTGAGTAACTTGGACCCTATATATCACTTTTTAAACATGGAGCGTGGCTATTACTACATGTATATTGGGGCGTGGCTGTTACTATATAGTAATACCCCATAGCCATGCCCCATGTTCAAAAAGCGATATAGGGTCCAAGTTACTCGGCCGAATGCTGAAGTTCACCAAGCAACAATTTTCTCAACAGTCTCAAAATAATTATCAGTTATATCACATGCTTTAACACTGTGACAGTGTACAATACACAGTACATTTAACTACGGACTGTACCATCACAAGTTGACCATGAAAACTGCTTCGCACAATCAATACAAATAATGAATAATTCTATTCTGGTCCATCCTGAGATCTCAGGGAATTTCCACTCTGCAAAGCGACGTACGCTAGGAGTGAGGGAGTGCGTTAAAGGGGCACTGTTGCAAGAGGATGATTCTGGTCATGTTGCTGACAAATTAACCTTTTGAAAATGAAAGGCAGTGATGCATGATGTACACAGTACAGGTACAATGCCCTGGGCCTAGCTTTAGTTATGCAAATACCATATAGAATAGTCTACAGGATTTAAAGGCAGTATACATCATTGGTAATTCGAAAATCAGAAATGTTCACAGATTTACGCCTAACTTACACAATATAAACATGATGACCGTAGAAAACTTCCCCTGAAATTATTTGGTCTGAAGTGTTATAGTCTTTGAGAAATGAGCAAAAGAAATAGTTTTTGTCTCATGAGACAAAAAGCCGTTTTTTTAAAACATTTCGTTCAATGCTGCCCTCACACGACCGATAATAGCGATAAGGTCAAGTCTGGTAACCAATGCGCATTGGTATTCCTTTGTACACAGACTAGGCAGATAGACTTCACAACATGACAACGGTTAGGCTGTGAGCATAGAGTGAGCATACCGGTTTGTTTTGCTAGAATTGTTGGCAAAATAATCATCGTGGCTGGTTATTTCCCTCAAGGACCTGCGTAGGGGTTATGCCTGACAAGGTTTGGGTGAGTTTTAGGGGGAATTAGTGTGTCACGGTGAGAAAATGACATGATTTGTTTTGTCCTGTTTTTGTGATGGCGTGCGCGTGTTCATGTTCTTAATGCTTCTCAGCTCGGGGGTCAGACAAGTCGACCGTTGAGACAACTCGACTCGAGACAAGTCGACCGTTGAGACAACTCGACCGTTGAGACAACTCGACCGTATGTGCGATAAATAGAAAGACAAGTCGACCGTTGAGACAAGTCGACCGTTGAGACAAGTCAAAGGGGAGAGGTGATGGTGCTTACCCATTCAGTGACACGGCCGTTCTGGTCGACATGTTTTTATTGTTTGAAAATAAAATATGTTATTTTAATTTCAAAATTTAAGTGTGTCCGCTGAGTTGTCTCAGCGGTCGACTTGTCTCGAGTCGAGTTGTCTCAACGGTCGAGATGTCTCAACGGTCGAGTTGTCTCAACGGTCGACTTGTCTCAAGTCGAGTTGTCTCAACGGTCGACTTGTCTGACATCCCTCAGCTCTAATGGTGAAAAGACCACATCCCAATGAAAAATGATAAAGCAAGAGCTGAGATTATCTTAGCTAGTCTCCACTTATATTGAAAGGTTTACAGTGGACCGTTTGCCTGCCAACTCGACCGTCGTACCAACTCGACCGTCGTACCAACTCGACTTCACAGTCGAGTCGGTATTTTGTTAGTTTATGCCACAACTCGAATTTAAGGAAAATAACTATTGGAATCGATAGCTTTGACAATTTTAGAATAAGTTGCATTTCCGTCGCAAAAGCTTAGTTTTAGAGAAAAATCACGGGAAAAAAAATTGCATATGATTGCACGCAAAGCGGCCGGCCATAAACCAAACAGATCATCACGCGCACGCCCTATTTCTTTACACACTGCTCGGCCGGCAGCAGTTTCACACACTTTTGTATGGAGGCGGGCGTGACAAAAACACAGAATTTTCATGGAAACGCAACATTTGCGACGGAAATGCCAATGGAAAAGGTATTTTAAAATCGTCCAAGTTATCGATTCCAATAATTATTTTCCTTAAATTCGAGTTGTGGCATAAACTAAAAAAATACCGTCGAGTCATGAACTCGACCGTTTGCCAACTGGAGCTTTGATAAGAATTTAGTACCGGCAAAAGTGGCACTAAAACTCTTGCCAAAAGTCTGAATGTCCCGACAAAATGTCCCGGTAAATTCCTGACAAAGGTCGCTGCAAGTTGTCCCCGGTACGATTTGTCCTGTTTCCTGCGAATTCCACATTGGCAGGGGGCTTTCCAAGGCTGCGGAACTCTGTCTTCCGCATCATGGGTGAACATTTATATTTTCTACCGGAAATAGTAGCCTTGAATAGCCCTCATGCGCCAAAATATGAAGCACCCGAATCTTGAGTTTGCCTTGCGACATTGTATGCTTCTAATCTATCAGTTATATCGCCCTATATCATGATGCAGTGATTTAGTGTGTGTACAGGTACAAGGTACAGTGTTGGAGGTCTTGTTAAACAAATATGCATGTAGTATTACAAACCAGTACTTTTGTTTCATGTATTTTGTTGTCTTACCCAAGGCATAAAGTAATGAAATTAACGGCAAATAAAATACATTTTGATCTTGTTGCTGAACTTCCATATTTAGCCCTGGCAAGGAGGAAGTTAAGCCACACGTCTGAGGCATTTAAATTTGGCTGTTGAAAAATGGAACTGTCATATTGTAAAAATAACATTTAGGGTATTCTGACTGTAATAATATGTCAACTCATTCTGTTTTGGTGCAGAATGGTTTGTGACTGTGGCTCTAACCTCCAAATCGATGTCTTTCTGAAAAACATGGGACAAGGCAAAGTTGGAATCTTGCATGGTTTAACTTTTTGCTAACATGTTTTACTGTGCATTTAGGAGTTCTTCACCAAGCATTCCAGGACCAAGTTCATCTGCAGGACTAAAATTTGCCACATCCACCCCTGCACATCTATCCGGTGTAGCTCCCAGGTAAGACTATGAGTTGAAGAAAATCAGATAATGCCTTTTCTCAGTAAACACTTAAAGGCGGTATACATGATTGGTAAACCATTACAAATAGTTTTATCCCTCTGTGTCGTTATTAGATATTCATGATAGAAACCAACCTAAGCAAAAATAAGCTCTGTACTTCGTCTAACTTTTAAGAAAACTGTCAAATAAGGGTTAACCGTCCCCAAAACCACATCGCCCTGAACTACATGTACTTCATCCTAAACCACGGCCTGCACTCCTGATTGCCTGTGCACAAAGTTGTTTTGGGGCGGACATAAGGAAAACAGATTAAGAATCATTGGTTATTTTCTAACAAGTCTACATGTTCACATTGCACTATGCACCTTTTTGGTTGGTGTATGCATAATTTAAATTAATTGAGTGGGATTGTGCTGCAGTGATTGAAACACATAGCTGACAACAGTTCATTAAAAATGTATGGGTTTTTTCTTTGTAGTCCCATGATAGGTGTATCGCCTTTGAGAGCCAATGACATGGAGGAGAAATGGCCCACTCTACTGACAGGTATTGTCTTGTCTGTATTGTATCATGTTTATTCCAGTTTTGCTTATGGGGGCATGTACATGTAGTCTGTATGTGGGCATGTTCCATATTCGCTGAATTGGGCATTAGCACGTGCCAAGCTAAAAAGGGTTTAAAACTGTCCAGTCTTTGTCTAAAAAAAACTGTCTGATGTATATTTGTGTTTCGTAGGCTTTTATCGAGCACTTGGACCTCTAACTATATTTGAAAAAATTATATGAGGTATGCTTCAGCCAAGCTCTCTCGTTCTTTTACCATTTGCCAGAGCTGAGTATTTCCAAATATATTGTCCTCTTACAGCTCAGGGGTGTCTGGAGTGGAACCCTTCCGAGAAAAAAAGACATCTGCCAGGTATGTATAACTCAAAAGGCAAACTGTATTTAGGGTTGTTATAAAGAGTAGAATGCATGTGCTATGCATTTCATTCCAAGTCAGTGAACACATTGCAAAATTTGTCAGAGACACATCAGTCATTAGTGAATGCCGCCAAAAAATACAGGAATGTATGAGTGAATTTACCCCACATCCACTTTGCACCATTGCTAATATGCCCATCACTTCTTCATCCCATCATCACTTTGCCACCCTGCCGAAACAAAATCTGCAATCGGGCCCTTACAAAGGCCAATTTAATCAGGATGTAAGGTACTTGCAATCCTTAACCCCGAGATGCCCGGGGGCCACTACTGTTTTTCCGCCCCGGGTTAAGACAAAATAAGACGGTTACGCCGGGGTTGGTTAACCCTGCCAGTGACCAGGATTAAGGAGGGCAATCTCGGGGTTAACGGCCAAAACCCCGGGGTTAACGGCCAAAACCCCGGGGTTAACGGCCAAAACCCCAGGGTTAGCATTGTAGAGGGAAACCAGGGGTAACATGTAAGGGTTCACAGGCAATCTCTGGGTTAGCGCGTGCTGCGCTGGCGTACATCATATAGTTACGCACGTGAATATTTTTGCTCTCCCAACAAAGGCATGGCTTCTAAAGCACCGCAAAGCTAAATTTATAACGAAAAACAAATTTTTTGAATGAAGAAGAAAAGCTCTTCATCCAGGCACGGTCGATAGACAAGTTCAGTAACAACTCGATGGGACTACTCGAAAATCCGAATTCAAGATGTATCATGCAGATTTTTGTTCCTCCAATTTGTATACAGATACGAAAATGGTTTTTGCACCCCTATGGGGTGTGTGCCCGCGCCTGCGCTAACCCACGGCAAGCTTATATGTGTATACCGTACACGTAATACAAACAGACTGTTCAAAACAGTCCCAAGGATCACCTGCTACGAGGGTTAATAAGTGAATTTTCCCGTACCTTTCAGGAGAAATGGAGGGGCCTACTCCACCATGTGTGTGGAAAACATGAATGGGCATTGGGTGGGTCTGTTGGGTTAGGTCAGTGTGAGCATGAGCCACTGGAAAAGCCCCGGGAAGACTACCTGACACCAGGAGAAGCTCCCCATTCAGCACTGATGTCTATCACCATGGACAAGCGGTTCTTGAACAACATGGAGTACTATGTCAATTTCCGGTATGATGCCTATTTTGTTTGCGCAACTTTTCTGAATCTTTCTTACAGCATAATATATAATTTTCATAATGCAACATAACTCTTCTAATGCAAACTGGCCACTAATTGATCACGTTCACAGATGCCATCTTCGTAGGAAAAATGCTACTGCGTATTAAACGCCATCAAGTACGCGCACGCACACCCTGAAAATTGTTCCAAACATGCGTGCGTGTTGCTCGAAATTTGTTCGAAACACGGCGCAACCGAAGCGCGTCACCAAAAATTACGCTGAAAATCATGATGCCATGACATCTTGTAGGAAGTGATGTCATTTGAACGTGATCAATTGCAAACTTCATATCGATGGAACACTGATAATACGAGGTCCTTGGAAATAATCTTGTATTATAAGTCTTGAAAACAAAAGACTTTGGACTTAAACTTTTGCTTGTTATAGGCATTACTTTGTATTAACAGTGCTCTAATTATCAGTGTTTGACTGTATAATCTCTTTTCCTTTACACAATAACAGTACATGAACATATGCTTACAAAATCTTTGCTGTGCATCTTCGCCTCATGGAGCCAATGACACGCGCATGAAAGTCTTGTGGGATGTCATTCCACACCTGGACGAGATCTCTACCAAGCTGTTGCAGGTTTGTTGGCTGCTGAGGAAGATGACATAATCGGCGCTCCATCTCATCCCAAACATGCTCAATGGCCTGATGACCGTCAGCTAAGGACAGACGCGGCATGACGTTTTGAGTACTGGACACAATCTTGCAAAATGCTCTTCTGGCATTTGGGTAGTCCTTTTATACGGCTTGCTAACGAGACCTGAACTTTATGGAATTCTGTTACATAACAACCTGTAGGACCCCTATTGTAAAATCAACACCCAGGCATGCCTAAGTCCTGCACTATGCCATGAGCAGGTTTTGAGTGCATAACCTTTTTCTAACAATGTCAGAGAATATTGTCTGTGAATTTGGTGTTTATTTTCTACCTTCTTGAAAAAATACAGCAATTTTTACCATGCACAGTTTCTTTTGTTGGAGAGTATATATATGGTATATATATGTTATAACATGGGAAATTCTGGGTGTCCGTGCATGGTAATGAGCTCTAGGGTTACAGTAAACTCTCATTATAGCTTTCTTCAAGGGACCGGAATAATTTGAGCTTTATATCCAGAGAGTGCTATAACCAATGCATACACGATGCGGAGAATAATGGCAGGGCGCTTTATATCAAGAAGAGCTTTATATCAGGGGTGTTATGACAAGAGTTTACTGTGTTATTTCACCCAGTCTAAGTTTTGCATACTCTTAAGGGGCGTTCACACTATCGCGGAAAAATCACACTGTTCCATTGGTTTGTACACAAACTGGTTTGCCGCTTGTGCGCAGCCTATCGCGATGCGCAAAACGTTTTGAGCTGGGTCAAAGTTCAAATTTGTTGAACTTTGACCGCGGTGCGCTGACCTTTCCAACGCGCAGCCAGTGAGGTATCAGAGAAGCCCCAAGTTACCAGAGTGGAATTTTCTATTTTGGAATAATCGGCGATTAGGAACTCATGCAATGCGGTGAGCGCAGCGCGAAAGTGTGAATTTTCCGCGATAGTGTGAACGCCCCTTAAGTCTTTGCCGTCGCTGATCTGGTAAATCGATGACTGGTTGGCCTTGTCTAACAGGTTGGAGAGCAGCTCTTCTGCCTCTAGGCCTTCTCTGGCCCTCCCCTGGCTGCCTTTTTGACCCCTTCCTCTGGAAGGCCTACCTCTCCCCCTTC
Organism: Henricia sp. BOLD:AAB3569; assembly: GCA_037783545.1. Taxonomy (NCBI): domain Eukaryota; kingdom Metazoa; phylum Echinodermata; class Asteroidea; order Spinulosida; family Echinasteridae; genus Henricia; species Henricia sp. BOLD:AAB3569. The sequence continues at coordinate 732,818 of JBBELK010001037.1, forward strand.
CCCTTCCAGTGACGGATTTAGCACCTTCAGGCTGCCAAGATAGGTACAGATTTATACATAATTCAATACAATTTTCCAGATGCAATTGATATGTGCATAAATCTACTCAAGTGAAAGCGCCACCCTTTGTGTGTTACCAAATACAGTATAGCACTGATAAATTACTTTGTTATAAGAGTAATCAAGTATTATCAGTCTTAAAAACAAACGAAAACAAAGACTTGGGACCTAAATGTTTCCTTGTTAGAGGCATGACTACTTTGTATTTAACAGTGCTCTTATTATTAGTGTTTGACCATGTTGACTGTATAATACTAATTGGTGTTTCATATTTTCGGCTAATCAATATGGCAATTGACATCATACGTTCTTTTACTTGGGACTGAACACAATATACATGTGTGGTATGTTGCCCGATCACCATTGATATGAAATACTATATGGTAATACCCCCTCAGGATTAATATTAACTGTGCCTTATAGCTCAGCTAGTACAGCATCTGTCTAGCGAGTCAGAGGTATCAGGTTCAAATCCTGATTAGGCCCTCACGATTTTTCTCTCATCTCAAGTTTGGTTGTTTCCTTGGGACTGATGATCTGGATTGCAATCAATAACCACTAATATTAAAAAATGTACAAGCACCTATCATGCCTATCTCAATAGACGGGTGTGACTAGGCCTATTTTCCGCAAAACAAACTAAATCGACATTTCCAGTGCACTAATCTACTGGGAGTGCACAAACTTTACACAGGAATGGGATTTTGTCACGAGCTTGAAGTTTAGTCCCATATGGAGCTTAGTAGACATTGTGAACCTTCTATCAAAAATATGAATGCAAGTCACTTTGTATGTAGGTTAGATAATGCATGACAGATAGCTATACGCGCGTGGATTTTGAGCTTGCCGAAACTGTCTATTACCACCGAGTTTTCCCGAGCCGCATACGTTTCCCGTACGCGTGACATCATCGCAAGGGACCATGATACGCGTACGGGAAACGTATGCAGCTCGGAAAAATCGGGTGGTTGTATCAAAATGTTGCGTGTTTATTCAAGAAGTGAGCGAAAGTGTAGATGTACATAGGCCTATATTGATGTGAAATTCTCAGATTAATAACCACGCAATATTTTAGGACAATAACGGCCCGGTTTTTGACTTTTCTCAAAAGTTAGACGAAGTAAAGAGCTGATTTTTTTACTCGGGTTGTTTTTCAATCACACAGGGAGATTACACTATTTGACCAATCATGTATACTGCCTTTATTTGAAATAAACACAATTTAAGAAAAATAAAGAATGTCTTTGGTCTTTGTCTCTTTTTGTTAGCGGTGCAGAAGTACATGTAAGTGTTTTGTGAAATTAATTTACCACTTTTGTGAAAATGTCACAAAAATTGCCAATATTCTACAAAACCGGCCGAGAGTTTGAAATTCACAAAAACATGCGTTTTTCAACAAACTCGTCACCTTGTTTTCACAAAAGTTGTAAAAAATTCACAAAACTTTTCAGTTGATCAGCTGATTTCCTCTTGTTTCCTCATATCCCATTGAAAATTGACTTCATGCACTAAATCTATGGAACATATGGCATAAAAATTCAAAGAAAAACATTACATTTTCACCCCTAAATTCATGTTTCCTCGCCATATTGACACTTTCTCAGTGGGGTGTTATGTCATATTATGAAGGATTAGTGGCGCGGGTGTATGGTATTTATACGGAAAATAAAAAAACAATTCTGCATTTTCCTCTTTTTTTGTAATGACACACATTTACTAAAAAACACGTACCGTGTACAACGAATACGGTTTACTATACTGTGCATGTGCCATATACTAGTACACTGTATACATATATAATTGACCTCGGCTGCCAACCAGCCGGCCAACTAGCGCGCGTACAGACGGTGTCGGATTACTTGATTTGCGCACATATCAAACGGCTGTTGTATTAGAAGAAACTACGTAAACATGAAACAGTGCCTGCTTATCCCTGCAGTAATGTATTTTATCGCAAGAGGGCGCTAGTACAAAAACTCGCCTCGACATTTTGTTTCACACAATTTCGGAAGAAAAACGACACGGTTTTTCACTGTTTTCTCAAAAGTTTGACGAGGTATGGAGCTAGATTTTACTGAGGTTGGTTTTAATAATGCATATCTTTATTCATACAGGAAGATGACACTATATGACACTGTTTGTAAGGGTTTACCAATGATGTATACTGCCTTTAAACCATTGATATACTAGTACACTGGATGAAGCATCGACGTCTAAAATTGAAGTCACCGTACCCCACCTAATAGTAATACAATTCCTTGCCTAGACTGGTCATACTGTCTTCACTAGTCTACATCATGGTCTACTACATGTGTTAAGTGGAATGCAAGCGATCGCATGGCCTGGGGAGCAGTCTAGGCCAAGTATTGTTCGTGGGGTACAATGGCAGCCGGCGCGTGGCTTCAATTCTCGTATAGCCAACTGCTATTCGCTGGCAGAGTGTGACTTCAATTTTCGCGCGGACGCGCTTACTTCTTTAATGGTTTATGCAACTTGCATGACAACGTGTTTCTCCATTCGTTTTGCACAGGAGCCACACGCGGAACATTTTTTGTTGTTTTTCTGTTACAAACATCACAAAATAAGGCGTTATGGTAGCGTATCGCTAGTAAGAGAGTAGTATGAGCAAACCATTATTGCAAGTCATTATGGTCCTTATTTTTAAATATTACCTTCTAAAAGAACAATAGTAAAACACACTGTGCGCAAGTCAATGGATGTAAAACGTGAGCGTGAACCAATCATGATGTCCATATTACGGTCCAGCGCCCACAATGTGTCGTCACGACTCTGCCAGCGAATTGCATACTTCATCCATTGTATATATATCGATAGATTAAACTGATAAATTGTTCCCCCCCACCCCCACTCCGCTCCGGCCCCCCACCCCCACCCCCACCCCCACCCCATCACCCCCCAACCCCACCCCATCCCCCAACGCCCCCACCCCCGCCCCCACGCATGCATTGATTGTTCATTTGTTGTGGTTCTCACTCAAAAATGACACAATGAACGAATTATTTTGCACTCTCTCGATCTCCCATCCCATGTGACGTCAGTTCCATGTTGATGGTTCTTGCAAAAGTCTGGGAAACGGCTCAACGATTTTGTACAAAACCAACTCTACACAAAAGCCAAGGACGTCGCGTTGCATGCGGCGTGCACGCGTAATAGCGCCCTCATGTGTTTTAATAATTTAAGTAAATAGAATAGACTGGTTTCAAGTCCACATTTCACGAATGTGGATTTTCTGGACTGGAAACCAGTCTACGAATGCTACGAACGGAAGAGACAGAGGACGCGCGCACACGGTTCTTTCTAACAATTTTTAACATGTCAAAAACAACATAATCGTTGTCACATAATCTTCACACCATGAGCTGGTAAGTAAAATAGACAAGACTGTGAATGTGATTATTGATAAGTCTTTTCATAGGAACATTTAGGAATCAGGTCAAGTCGCCCCCTGGCCGAGTCGCCCCGGCCTGCCTTACCTACTCGCCCCGCCCCCTCACCGGCTCGCCCCTTACCAAGACCGAGTCGCCCCCTGACCGACTCGCCCCTGACCGACTCGCCCCTCAGCCTAATCGCCCCTTTGACCCTAGACAGAATGATTCTGTCCCTACGGGATTCCCCGTACATGCCGTAGGGACAGCAAGAAGGTACCTCTTTCATAAAGTGGATTGTTGTCATTTTGCCTCGAAATTAGAATCACACCCAAAAATGTCCTCCTAGTTGTGTCCTGCAGTGGTTTGAGATGTCCATGATTGGAAAATGATTCAAAAAAAATACTTACAGCACTGTATTTGAAGCCAAAGTTTGCTCTTACATTCAAAACGAACGACATTTTCTTCCGTTACCGTTGAAATAATGGAAAATCATTCTCGGCACGAGAGGGCGCAGCCTAAGCCACTAATTCGTAACAGCGCCCTCTCGTGCCCAGAATGACTTTCCATTATTTCAACGGTAACGGAAGAAACTGTCGTTCGTTTTGAATGTAAAAGCAAATTTTGGCTTCAAAAACATGGACCACTCAAACCACTGCAGGACACAACTAGGAGGAAATTTTTGGGTGTGATTCTAATTTCGAGGCAAAATGACAACAATCCACTTTATGAAAGGAAAGCTCACTGACTACTTTGACCCATAAAAAGTGGCCAATCGCGAATTATAAAGTGTTTGGCGAAGTGGCGCCGCGGGCCATCGTGATTGACCGGTGTTAAGTTAGTTACTTATTCGATGTTCGACGTTCAATATTCAATAAGGAGCTGTTACTTATTCAACATTAAATAAGGAGCTGTTACTTTTAGAAGGCTAAAAGTGTTTTTCCGACGTTTACATTGGGACATTATCATTTTTTTATATAAGGCCCGATAAAAAAATTTGTTAGATTATCATCCCCGCGCGCATCACTTTTGGCGAAATTCCAGATTTTTTTTTTATTTTTTATTCGTTAATTTTTCCTCCGAAGTTTTCCGATCGAAGCAGAAATGTACCGAATTCGATCGTGCTTCAAATCGCAGACCTTTTTATTCGTAAATTTTCCCTAAATTTTTCGATTGAAGCCGAATTTTACCGAATTTGATCGTCTCGAAAAAGAACTGATGAGCGAAAACTAAAATGGTCGCGCCATTGGTGCCTAAAAATGCTCACATGCGACCAGTGATTAAATTCTTATCGCCATTGGCGACCACAAAATTCGCACCTTAGTCGCCCAAGGTGGGCATCAGTGATGTTTACGGGCGGTACAATCATGGAAGAATCTAGTGTTCTGCTCTTTTTAATATACTTGCGGCATGCAAACGACGATTGCGCATTGCGATTACTTTATTTATTTTTCCATTTCGTCACGTGCAACACACGGCCACAGCGGGGCTGCTTTCGAGCGCTCGTCCCTGGTGCTCCCAGGTGGTGGAAACGTTACGTCACACACATGCTTACACACGCTTTCGGGCGAGCACCATGGAGCACCTGGTGCCGCGCTCGAAAGCAGCCCAGCTTGTGTGCAATATATGTGCATAGCTAGCTAGCCATACACGCATCTGGTATCCGACTGCGGCCCCAGACTGGCTCGGCCCCAAACTCGGCCCTAGACCAACTCGGCCCCTATTGCATTGTGTACAAACTCGGCCCCAGACCAACTCGGCCCCTGTTGCCTTGTGTACAAACTCGTACCCAGACTGACTCGGCCCCAATTGCCTTGTGTACAAACTCGGCCCCAGACTGACTCGGCCCCTATTGCCTTGTGTACAAACTCGGCCCCAGACTGACTCGGCCCTAATTGCCTTGTGATTTCTGGCCAACACTAAAAAATAAAAAAAATAAAAAAATGAGCCCTCCCTCATCACTTTTTTGAGCTTGGTAGGATGATAAGCTAACAATTTTTTTTATCGGGCCTAACACTTTTAGCCCCTTATACCAATTTAACCCCATTCGCTATTTTGAATTTTCCTGCATGACCAAGATGGCCGCCGTACTCCAAACTAAAATTTTACCTTACAGTCAAAATTAAACATTGAAAAACTTACCATGGAAGTCCCTGGAGTCTCCAGAATGTTGTACCGTGGTCCGTTTTCCCCGATGATTCTTCTTAACAGGAAAAAAACTAGTCCGTCATTTTTCTTGACATTTTCGAGCAAACTCGGGAGAAGAGCCATGATTTACCACGTGTTTAGAGATGAACAATCGCGGTCAAGATAGCCTGCCCTCTTGTGGTCATCTCATTGTACTGCAGTGTCACGACTGCGCGGCTGATGACGTCACGGATTTCCAAAGGTTTCCTTCCTCCATGGTCTTTTAACTCTTTAAGAAAAATATCAATGATCATCAACTGATCCAACTTCTAAATTCTTGTTATTTTCTCTCTTAAAGCCAAGAACCGTCAAATATGGATAAACCCGTTGCCGAAATCGTTACTTTGCCGGGATCGCATCCGTTGGTGTTAGAAGAGGAGTATGCCAAAGCAAAAGCCAACTTAACGTGCACCTTCTGCTGTCGTCAGTTTAGTGTTAATCAAAACCTCCGACGTCACATGAGGCAGAAACATCTCGGCTTTCGGTACCCCTGCAAGGTGTGTCGCGTGGAATTCCTGCGTAAAGAAGACGTGCATCGTCATTATTGCCGTTATCACCCAAATAAAGTCGACGAAGTTCGAGGTATCAAGCCCGTTAGTTTGATGGTGAAAGAAGGACGGGATATACCGCAGAATCGTATCCCCGGGAAACAGTGCAACAAAATGACTAGAGTTGACCGGAAACCGAAATTTGTGAAGAAAGACGCGTTCAGTGGCGTGGAATGTGAACCCGGTACCAATGCCGCTACAGCCGTCAAAACATCAAATTATATACTGATTCCCAACACTCGTCAAGAACAACACTCCAATTTCATTCCCAATACTAGAAATGCGTCGGTTGCAAATTCGCAAACCATGCACGTTGCTGGGATTTCAGGCAACGTACAGACTCCAGAGCCACATGCCATCTCGATTGAACCTCTGACTCATTTCCGTTTGGAACGCGTTATTGCCGAGCGCGTCAATCGCGTGACTGAGAAATGCGTTGTGGAAACGTTAGACAATTTGGGCCGAGTCACGCGACGTGAAACCATTGAGCGAGATTACCACTTGGGCGGTAGCCCGAATTTTAGTTCGTAAAGAGATCAATTTGATCAAGCTTGTTTTGAGAGCAACAGTTTAAACCTAATTCATAAAACCTTTTTAGCACAAGGATTTTTGGGCGTAGGCTGGCGGGATGAGGGTGATTTGTGGGTGCGGGGTTGCGGATGCACCCCCCGCCAGCAGCAAGAAGTTCCGTTTTGCAATTTGTTTTGTCATGATACCTACAAGGACAGATCTGTGCATGCCAAATTCAAGACAAATTTCAAGGGGTGTGTAAAAAAAAGGGCACCTCATCCACCACTACCCCACCCTCCCAGCGAGTTCGAACCACACACTAAACTTGACGATGCGTTGGAGTTCCGCTTTCGTGAGAATCGCACCCCTCACGACCAAACCAGCCTACGCCCATGGAAAATATATCGAGGAAAGTCCGTTTTGAATATTTTGTACAATATAACTTGTAAACAAAAATACACCATATTTTAAAAGTTAATCTTTGTACTGCACGTTGATGAAAAATTTATATAAAACTGTATAAATACAGTTTTAAACATTACTAGCGCATTTCTTTAAAGAGGTGAATTTTTAAGTCACGGGTGTTTTTTTAAAATTTTATCATTCCCACTGAGACTCAAAATGATTTTCTCTCTCTTTCATGCTTTTATATTAAACAGATTGTAAAGTCTTAAAGGCCCATTGTATCATTTGCAATGACCCAATTTTGTTTTTCATGAGTTGACAAGAAAAACCTTACTCAAAGTGTTGATAGCAATGGTAACAAACGCCACATGAATTTATATCTGTCCAAAATGGTATTTCATGTTGGAAATTGACAACCGAAGGTGGTTTTCTAAAAAAGTCCCGTGCACGCCACGGGACTTTTTTTACCATTTACTTTTACACAAAATCCATATTGTGTACTTTTCTGAAGCATTCATGCATCTAAGTAGCTACAATTTCTTCAGGCTAGTTTACCAACATTCTTCCTTAGATATGTTACACTCTTAATTTGTATTCCACAAATCTGTTAAGTTTTATCTTGCAAATGATACATAGGTCTTTAAAGGCCTTTTTGTATTTTATTTTCTTTAAAGGTACATGTTCGTCAGCAATGCGCTCGCAACAAATTCGTGCCATGAAATATGCAGCTCTATGCCTTTGCTATGGAGCTGCGTATTTCGTGGCGCGCACATTGCTGACGAGCCTGTACCTTTAATGCTGAGATCTGGTTATAATAATCATTAGAAAAAACAACAAATTATTTGACCAGTTGTTTTATTCGAATTACCGAGTTGAAATCTGAAACTATACAGAAAAACGAAACGAGGTCTACTATAACATCTACATTTTTAATTTCTTTTTTAAAATATGTACCACATAATATATACATAGGAAATGAATGCGACCAATGTTGAAGTTAAGGCCAGACCAGGGCCTATTTTCTGTTAAAGTTGCACTGTCCGAGTTGGGTTAAAGGATTTTTAAAAAATTAATTTACACAAGCGAACAAATTTGAAAAGCTTGCGTTTCTCTGTCGCGAAAAATATAAAAAAACTTAATTCCGATGTTGTGCTCATATGTACATACATGTAGTATGTGGGTCTTTCTATAAATTAGGGGTCCAGTGTTGGTGTCCCCCGTTACATTTTACATCTTGTTTTTGTAAATTCAGGACACATTCTTTAAATACTTTCCATCTCAAAGAGTGAGTACATAAAGTACAATTCATACAAAATGGTTTAAAAGCCATTTTAATGATTTTTGTACGAAAAATAACACATATCAGGTGTAACGGGGGACACCAAATGTCACACTTTTGGACCCCTAATTTATAGAAACACCCATGTGTGCAATGTCCGATTTTAGTATCAACAATTTTTTTTAAAGTTAAATTGCTATTTTTCTAGAATAGAAAAATTTATCAGCTTTCATTTGGTACCAAGAACGTAAAAATCCGTCAAGGAATAATGCCAGTCGATTAAAAACAAGAAATAATAAAAGACGGGTCCTTTTATTCGACAGGGTTATGATGTACATGTGCGTGTGTACATTGTACGCGCACATGTACATGTGAAGCCCGTTTCAAGAAAAAGGCTTGTATCTCCAATTCCCGACGTCAGCTTTCTGAAATCGTTCGCTTGTGTAAATTATTTTTTTAAAATCCTTTCACCCAGAGATGGACAGTGCAACTTTAAGAAGCGCTGCAAAATTTGGCCCAGGGTGCCAATGTCATAGCGCTGCTTGAGCATTACACGTAACTTAGCAGTATGAGTTGTATAAAGCATTTATTGCAAAAATACAAGGAAACGTTCAGTGAATAGTGTCGAGCTAACAAGTTTTTTGATTATTACATTTCCATATCAGCATGTGCCGTACATTATTATGAGTTTACAGAAGCTTACAAGTGTCTTCCCCCTAAACATCGAGATACATAGGTGGGTGGCGCCATTGGCAGCCGAAGGCTAGAGACACCGGGGATCCCCTTCATGATCAGAGTGCCTCTCTCAACACACTGTACCAAGTGTGTTTAAGTGCCTTGCTCAAGGGCACCATGGCCGGGTATCGAACCCGCAACCCCACGTTTTCACCCCAGTATTGCGAGTCAACGACCCAAACCACCGGACAAGTAATGTATTTTTCTATACACAAAATTCTGACCTGAATTTTCTATACACAAAAATGAAACACTTGATTCATTCATTTGATCTGTTTTAGGTAATAAATTAGAATACGGAGGTAATTTTGTGGTCATATTTTGAATTTAATATGACATTTCAAAGAACAAACCAGCACCCGTTGTACACTGGTGAATTTAACTAGTGCCTCATCATACTGGCGAATGAATAAAAAGAAGCCCTACTGTAGTTATTTATTCGTATCTAACTACTGGGAATATGCAGTACGCATAGCTCTCAAAAACTGATACATGGTCATATTAAAACCACTAAAAATAAATATATTTTACAAGAATTTAACACCAAACAAATGCTTTGCTTGAATTTCACACATTTGTACATGACAGAGCCAATAGCGCCACTACTTAAAGGGGCTGTGTCACGGTTTGCGCATGCGTCAAATCCTTTCATATTTTGACATATGTGCGGGCTCAGACGAATGTAGTGCAGTTTCGTTACACAATGCCATTGGTGTGTGTGCTATAGTTGTGTACATCGTGTACTTAGCACGTGCTGCATGGGCAGTGTGTTCGTTCATGAGTGTTTACAATACGCAGAATTCAACTACATTGTGTATCGTGTGCGCGTATTTGTTTGATTTTGCATCGTGCACGATTGCGCGATCAATGTCTGGAAAAACAAAATCGTACAGCGGTGGCGGCCACTGTGTCTTTCCAAGGACGGAAAGTATGCTGTAAAATTGCTGTCGGGACTAAATAAGCATGTCAGTTTGGATGGAAAACAAGGTTAAGTAAATTGCTGTATCCAACCATGTCATTCAATGCCGTTTCTGTTATGTTTTGTCAAGTTTTTTGATGAGATGAAAAAACTATCTTTTTAACGACGGCCACGTCGATATTTGGCGGCTTAAAAATACGGCAAACAGTGCGATTCTAAGTAAAAAGTAATGCATCAGGACATCCTGGACGTTGACAAGTACACCACTGCCAAAATTACTAAAGAATTATAAGGGATGGCAAAGATTGAATAGGATGCAAAACCTGGCGACAAAACTTGAAAAAGTTAGCCACACTTTTTCAAGTTTTGCTGCGCATGCGCAAACCGTGACATAGCCCCTTTAACCTTAAATCTAATCGGGTATCAAGCTCGTCTAAAACAGTCAAGCAATCAAAATAAAACTAGTCAATGAACCAGACATTAATTTAAAAAACAAAAGCTTACTGCAGCTTTATTTAAAGATGTCGCAAGAATGTCGCCCCCTAGAGTTCACATGGCGTTGAGATGTGCCTTCGCGTCTATTCCGAGGCGTCGCCGTCTAATAATCATTTCCTCTTTACATTTCTGTGAGATTACGTTACGAACTGAACACTCGCCGATGCCAAATGTTGTAGTGACTTTGTCTGCAAACGATTAAAAATGAAAATAAATCCCTATATTTGTTGTTTTAAGAAGGGCGAGTAGAAAACCCCTACATATGTGAATAGACCAGTTGCATGATAGATTTGCATGAGTCCTGCCCTCGCGTACGAGTCCAGTGTTCTCCACAGGTTTTTCATTTGCTAGGGCGGCAGCCCCGCCCCCATTTTTCTGTTACCTGGAAGCGATATTTTTTTCCGTACCGCAGTTTAGCGAACATTGCTTCTGATTGGTTTAACCCCTATGCATATGTTGCATACTGATGTGTTTTGTCGATAACTACCTCAACATAACCCCACACCATACCACACTCTTTCCTCAATTAATAGTGAAAAAAATTAATACGACTCAAAGGAGATTCGAACCTGCAATATCTCGATTGATAGTACTACGTCTTAACCACTAGACTACCAAACGACTCGACAAACCCTTAAATTTTCTTTCTTATATCCTTTTATTTAATAACTCTTGAAGGCGCTATATAGAAAATATGAATATTCATTTACAATGCACCAATCAGACACCTCGATGAAGCCCCATAGCGAATATGTGGTACGGAAAAAAATATCGCTACCTGGAATTAGTTTTATCCTTATATTATTCTATTGAACGCGGGATGCACATCAAGAAGGGATAATAAAAGACGTGTTTCTATCGTCACAAACTGTGTTACTATTCGTTTTTACCACCAATATCTAACTTACCAACGATTGTTTTAACAACTGCAGGATCCAGCTGAGCCTTGGTCAACGTTTTGGACTTTCCGCCCTTGCCGGTAAGCGTGCTCATAGCGAGAGTGTCGCGGTCAAAGAATGTCGTCAGCAGCGTTTTCGTCATTTTGGAGGGTGTGTCTCGTGCCTTGAGTACGGTTCGTGATGGACACGACTTGTGATGCTTATGGGAACTCTGGTAAAGAATAGAGGCATCACAGAACGTTTGCATTTTTTGTAATGTTTGAAAACAGGTGTCACTAATGCCAAGACCCTGGGGTGGATTGCAATAAAGTAAGTTAGGACGTCCTAACCCCTAGAACGTCCTAACTCTGACATCATAGATGATTTTGCCTTGCAATACAAAATTATGCTCATAACTTGTGTCCTAGGACACAACATTTAAGACACAAAATATGTGTCCTAAGTTTACGTCTTTAGAACGTTTGTGTGGAATTTCCTGCTCAATTCCAACAAAAGGAGCCTTGTAACTAGGATCAAAACTTAATTTTTTGACTTTCTTAAACTCAGTTTTCACTGGAAGGTAGTTACGATTCAAGCTGGGCCTATTAATTATGAAAGTGTTCACAATGTATTTCACGCCACTGTCGTGCGTACGGCAGCAACGACCGGCGAATGTATGCGCGACGGTATGCAAACACACCGGCTGCGATTGAAACGCCGTTCACAACAGTAAAGACATACAAACATTTATGTCTTAGCTAAGACGTCCTAACTTTTGGATATTGCAAGACATTTGTGACCGGCTCCAGCAAAACCCAACACTTGTGATGAAAATTCAAAATTTAAGTTTTGGTATCATCTTGGTGTGCATACAAAAAGGTATCTTTTAAAACATGTTTGAGGAAATTCTGATAATTTTTTGCGAAGTTATGACCAATCAGAAAAAGTGAAATGGAGCTATTGGTCTTTAAAGTTTGACAAACTAGTTGATTATTTAATTTTTTGTCAATAATATGAGGAATTTTGAGACAGTTCAAACAACAAAACAAATCTTGAATGTATCCCGATGTTGATTCTGCCAAATTTTCAAGTTGGTCCCAGAGGCCATTTGTTAAGGTTGTGGGCCCATATCACGTAATGGGAAATGCCGAGAAGTGTCGGGTTTTGCCAGAGTCGGTCACATTTTTCAATGTGTCGTAGCTAAGATGTCATAAATTCAGTTAGGACATATGATGTGTCTCAGACCTAAGACGGTTATATTGCGATCCAGAGCATTAGCGACTGGTGGGATTGATTACGTACTTTAGAACGATGTGAACTTGGTTCACTTTCCAAGAGAGTTAAATCCGGCTGGTTGAATGTGGACCATCGAGGTTTGCGCAACTCCTCGCGAAGTGTTTTGCGTATTATCTCGGGAATACCTACAGGAAAAAAATCACAGCTTGCTTTCAAATCTTTATATTTTGTGTTTGTATGAAAGAATAGACTATGTAAGTCTCGCGGCAAAGGTCAAATCTGAGCTTCCGGGCACAACACAACTGAAACGCCTATTCGTATAACACGGGCGAAATTTTGTTTTTTGTATATAAATTTTTCTGTTCAATCTTAAGTCTACAACCGACCCGAATGTGAATCGGGTAACTGAAATGTTTTTTTACAATATATAATACTGTACATGCATAATTATCTCCCAAAACGATAAAAATTAATTAAAATTTCGTGACCTGAATAAATTTCCCGGCTGGCATATTCCTAATCCAATTTGGAATGGATGACCCAAGTGTGGATTTATGTGAAAATGAACGCTTCGAACTTGGGCACTCTAAAAAAAAAAAAAAGTCTGCAAGCTCTACTTTTGGTAGATTTCGACTATCGCTAGCGCTCGATGCGATCGATGAACTGTGCACGTACATGTATACTGTATCATGTACACTGTACGTCGGCTGCCGTGCGTGTTGCATATCTTTTGCTGCATGTAGTTTACGATCTTCAAAGATTGACATTGTCGGCTCAGAAAAGATCGTGAATTTTCACATTATTTTTGAATATATATCCCACTTCATCAATTGAAATGCAAGATTTTATTTAGAGATACGCGTTTTGGGTGGTGTGAGTTTACAAAAATCTGCGTAAACAAAATAATCCATAAATTTCGCTCGCGATGTGCGTTGAAGAGATATCATAGGGTCTTGTGCCCGGAAATAACGGTGGTCTCGCGCCGTCTCGTGCGTTCTCGAGGTCAACTTACATAGTCTATTACAAAATTCCTTAAAGGCAGTTTACATGATTGGTAACTCGAAGAATCAGAAATATTCACAGATTTACACAATATAAACATGATGATGGTTGAAAACCACCCCTGAAATGGTTTTGTCTGAAGTGCTACATGTATAGTCTTTGAGAAATGAGCAGAACAATTATTTTTGTCCCAAAACCATTTCGCACAAGTGCCTTTTCGCCCCCAAATCACTTCGTCCAAACACACTACCTCGCCCAAATGCCACTTCGTGCACAGGCCGTGGTTCAGGGCGAAGTGGTTTTGAGGCGAAATGACTGCACACCCTTTTTGTACTGTATTCTCAAAAGTACGGAGCTGGTTTTTGCTCAGGTTGGTTTTAATCATGCATATCTTCAATCACACAGGGGGATAAAACTATTTGTAACGGTGTACCAATCATGTGTACTATCTTTAAACTTGAGGCAATGAGGGAAAAGCCCCTTATATAATATGCTGGAGTGGACCGACAGCTTTGCATGATAGCATCCCATCTGAAGGATGGAGCAAGTCGGCTTAAGCAGGGCTCGAATTACATGAAAACATCTGCTAGACCACAGGGTTACTAGCTTAAATCATTTACTGGACCGACGCTATTTTTACAAGACCAAAGCCACATGGAAACGTGGATTTACTGTTCGTTAGTTTCAAAATGCACTGGACCACTGGTCTAGTACGGTGAAGAAAGCACTAGACCGAGGCTTAAATTACTGACCTCGGTCCAGTGGGTATTTCGAGCCCTGTTAAGATTTTTTCTTATGTTTCAAGGTCTATGTGGCTCTCTTGGCTAGGGATGAATACTTTTTGGTCATGGGGGCGTAGTGGTCTAGGAGACGGCATCCAAGGTTTGAAGCATGGTTACTGCAACCATGTTGTGTCCTTAAGTAAGACACTTTACTCCAAGTTCTATCCACTTTTAGCATGTTGAATCCAAGACTGTGGTAAATCTAAAGATTGTGGGTTCGAATCCCATCCCAGCTTGTCCATGGTGCGTGTGCCCTTGGGCAAGGCACTTTGCATGAATTGCCTCATTCCACCCAGGAGGAAATGGGTACCTGTGAGGGTAGTGAAAGCTGATGTGTTTGATTAGTCCCTGTGCGCATATTGCACCACGGGACTGCATACTCCCAAGGGAGCTGAAAGGGATTAAGGAATGATATTACTGAGCCCAATGACCAGGGGTAATAATGCAGAAAGTGCATTGAGAAATCCAGCGGATCTGAAATGCGCTATATAAGAACTGCCTATTATTATTATTATAAATGGGCAACAGCCAACTAAATGCAAGGGGTGGTTTTTACACTTACTGGTCCTTATTGCCCCTCCCCTTTTCCCCGCCCCTTGTTACCTTGCTGCAGCAGTGTGTTCATGTCTTTCAACTGTGCAACTTCTTGTTTCGTCCGTACGAGTTCGGCCTCCAGGCTATTGATTCGCTCTATGAACTGGTTCTGAGCTTGCTGCATGCCGTTAGCATAGGCGTTGTTGTCGACCATTGTCGGGGCACTGGCTACATGCACAGCCCGTAACTAGGAGATAGAAAGACATGTAGTCTAACCCGAAATGGTATTGCTTTATTTAAATCAAGAACACCTTTTTTTGTAAAAAAAAAAACAACTGAATGCAATTTTCTACAGAAAAGCAACATTTGCGACAAAAGTGCAAGTGGGACGATATCTTAAAATTAGATTATCTGTTGATGCCAGGAGGTAATTTCCTTTTATTTATTTATTTATTTATCACATACAACAGCGGAGGGACCGCCAATTACAGGAATGGGAGCAAGTGTGGTTGAGTGCCTTGCTCAAGGGCATAGGTGCCACAACCCGTCGCGGCCCGGAATCGAACCTACATTCTAGTACTAGCACAGGAACTTGCAAGTTCGACGCACTAGACCGCTCGGCCATAACACCCCAATGTATACAGAAAAAATACTTTTAAAATTTTGTTTGCGTACTTTTTCTTGCTGTAAAACACTCATTGACCAATCAGAGGCCAAGTACATTAATCTGAAACATTTCTCAGCCAATCAAAAAGACCTTTCTTGCAATACTTACCATATTGAATGCCTTCTTTCCACAAAATTAACCATGTTATTAAGAATAGTAGCAACTTTGGTAAATGAATCAAAAGAAATGTTTTATTCTCATATAATGAACAGAATCCTGATGTCAATCACATGCTTTTGTAATGCTAACGTGATAGAGACGGCGTTGGTCGCCATTCAAGGAGGAATGGATGGAACGCAGCATCTTACCACAGTGCCACTTATCGGAAGGCTCATGGTAGTGTCTTGACCCCTGACCTGAAAGTAGTGTGCCTTAAGTTTCTGGTCGTCATCTGCGATGAATTGATCAATGTGTCTGGGTTCGCTTTGCACCACGACTTCACTGGCGCTGGTCAGAGGTTCGATCCTAGCTGGCAATATGTTATCCTGGGTACAAAGGTTTCAAAAGGTGAGTTCGCATGGTTAATCCTGGTCTATTACAAAAGGCTTTTTTCTTTATTAACATTTCAGGTAGAATTTATACTAATATATTCAAGAGTAATTTGTAAATTAGCAAACATGAGAAATAATGGGTTGGCTCACTGCATAGTTTTCAGTAGGGGTGTGGGTGTAAAACGGACCCTCCGGATCCTTCCAGATCTTCCGGATCTTTTTCAAAAATGGCTATTTAATGAACAAAAAGTGCCTAGTTTGACTTCTTAATACGCTTCCATACCTTTTACCGCCATGTACAGGCCTTATTTTTAAAGATCCGGCGTGGGAAAAAAACAAATTTCTTTTTTCTTAGTGTCCTGCACTTCCTACGCCTATTTCTCCAAATATTTCACTTTGTGGATAGTCGATGTGGTGTATGATTACAAATTTGTGCAATGCATGGTGGTAAAAGGTATGTAAGCGTATTTAGAAGTCAAACTACCCCCCCCCCCCCCCCCCCCCCCCGGTAGGTACTTTCTGTTCGTTAAATATCAATTTTTAACAAAGATCCGGAGGGTCCGACTTTCACAGACTGCCGTTTTCAGGGCAGCCTCCGTAAGCTGTTTTTATATCTGTTAATATCTGTACATACACAGTTTAATACATGTTATTTACACGGTATGTACATGTTAGCCAATGTTAAAATTATCATAACTCAAAAACTGTAAGTGTCCATCCCAAATCTTTCTAGAAATGTTCCTTACATCTTTAGCTAACAACTAAAAAAAAAATACGCATTTTGACAAATACGCATTTTTGCAAATCAAGGTCAAAGGTTATAAATTCACATAACTTTGTTGTGGTACGAAATACAATTTTGATATTATTTTATAAAATGAAGGCCATTTCAAGAGCTTTAAAATGATGTAAAGTTTATATCTGTAGGTCCATTAATTTTAGAGATATAATTGTCCAAACATAGCAGGTCATGCTAATTAGTCCAAAGTTCGTTGACCCGTATCTCAACAATTAATTGACCGAATTACATAAAATTTCAGTTCTCGGGGTTTCTCAAGGAGTCCAATCAGCACACCAAATTTCATTCCAATCGTGATGGTCAAGGTCCAAAAGCTCGTTGAATTGACACGGAATGACCCATTTCTGATAGAACTTAGTGCAAATGGGAAGTTATATCTTAGAATTGAATAGGTTATCGATTTCAATAAATACATTTACCAAATTCCGTGTTCAATCTGAACGAAAAAAAATACCAAAAGAATTATCCCAGAGGCTTTTAACTGTCCGGAAACTGGACACATTGCCAAATTTCGAATGTAAACAGTACACTCGCACCCGAAAATAAAGTCCGTAAAACACGATTACGATTCACTCGATTTCTGTTTCAAAATATAGTGATAAGGTTATTACTTACGGTAGTCATAGCTCCTGATTATTTGTTTCAAAACCTCCCAGTAATAACCATTTGTTAGGTTTTTTGAGTCAACAGTGTGTTGACGTTGCGTTGCTTTTGACAAGGCCCCGGCAGCACAATAACTTTCAGAGCGCCCTCAAGAGTCCACATGTAGAACACTGCAAAAATGGTTTACCAGTTTTTATGCATTTTTTTGTCTTTGGCTGTTGCTATGGGCAGACAATTAAAGTCCTTAGAAACAGCATAGCAACAGCCACAGCCAAAGCCACTAATTCGGATCCAGCCTAAGTTTAATTTTAATTTGGAAATGTTTACTAATTCTTCATGATGTACCATATGGTAATGTCCGAAATAGTTAAAATATATATGAATAATTCATATAATTCGACACGTGATTTAAAGATAGTATACATGATTGGTAAACTGTTACAAATAGTTTTATCCCCCTGTGTGATTGAAGATATCCTTGATTAAAACCAACCTGAGTAAAAACCAGCTTCGTACTTCGTCTAACTTTTGAGAAAACAGTCAAAAGGGTTTGCAGTCATTTCACCCCAAAACCACTTCGCCCTGAACCATTTCGCCCTGAACCATTTCGCCCTAAGCCATGGCCTGTGCACGAAGTGGTTTTCGGGCGAAGTGGCATTTGGGCGATGTAGTGTTTGGACGAAGTAATGTGGGGCGAAATGGCACTCGAACGAAGTGGTTTGGGGCGAAATGGCACTTGGGGCGAATTGAATTTGTCTCATGAGACGAAAACTAATTGTTTTACTCATTTCTCAAAGACTATTAATAGCACTTCAGACAAAACCATTTCAGGGGAAGTTTTCTACGGTCATCATGTTTATATTGTGTAAGTTAGGCGTAAATCTGTGAACATTTCTGATTTTTGAGATTACCAATGATGTGTACTGCCTTGAGCATGCGCAGATGCAACTTCAGTTTTCATGAATGAAACTTTTCAAGGGCAGTGATGACTAACAACAAACAGGTTTTTCAGGTCAGTAGACTTTTCAACATAACAATAGTACTTTATTCCCGCCTGTTGGGGATTTTGCATCGGTCAATGCAACGGTCAGTGCATTGATTAGAGAGCATTGGCGAGTTCTGGTGACCAGCACAGCTCACAAAACTGTACTTTGCCTTGGACAGTGGAGCGAGCTATCTGCATCGCATCGTCGACCGACATCAATTTTTTTCTACGAAAACCGGGAGAAAGTATAGTCTTAAAAGTTAAATCATGGCGGAGGTGGGTATTAATTACTTCTCAATTTTGAAGGAGTCTCTGTTACCACTGCAACTTATTCTTCTACATGCAGCGCAGCTGCCTACAACATGTTGATTTTGACGCCGGGTTTTGACCGGGGCGTCGGCGGGCTATGAAATGGCGCTTTCTTACGAAGGTACAACATGGTAAGGTAGCGTACGACAAGGGGCAATAGACCTGTTCGGGGTTTTTCGCACACAATGGAATTAGCATATACTCATATATTTTTGGTACAGCGGACCTTTGACATACTATGGACTGGTTCCTAATCCTATCGCTTTTTATTGCGGAGTGCCATCTACTCGGAAACCAAACTATACCGTGACATTAACACGGTCCGGACAGACTATAACAAGAAAAAAAAATGGGAACTCGCCAAACGCAATAACGGAGTCAAACAAGATCACACCGTGATGTAAAAAACAAAGAAACAATGATTTATGTTATGATCTGAGAATCAAAACTAAATGCACAGTGATTAAGTTGGGTTAATTTGTAGTGAGCACTTAAAGAAAGATCTTATACAAAATATAAAGAAAAGATCTTAAGAAAACTAGGGTGAGGACTTGACGGCTTGGAAGAACGGCGGCTCCACGCACATAAATTGGCGATCACAGTTCTTGGCGCTGCAATATGCAGATAAAAGTTCCCGGCCACGACGAGACGACAACAAGACGAACTGCTCTTTAACTCAGTTCACTAAGTCTCTGTCCCGAGAGACTTACACAATATAAACATGATGACCGTAGAAAACTTCCCCTGAAATGGTTTTGTCTGAAGTGCTATAGTCTTTCAGAAATGAGTAAAACAATTAGTTTTCGTCTCATGAGACGAAAATTGAATTCGCCCCAAAACCATTTCGCCCAAGTGCCATTTCGGCCCAAACCACTTCGCCCGAGTGCCATTTCACCCCAAATTACTTCGTCCAAACACTACATCGCCCAAATGCCACTTCGCCCCAAAACCACTTCGTGCACAGGCCGTAGTTCAGGGCGAAATGATTCAGGGCGAAGTGGTTTTGGGGCGAAATGACTGCAAACCCTTTTTTGACTGTTTTCTCAAAAGTTTGACCAAGTACGGAGCTGGTTTTTGCTCAGGTTGGTTTTAATCATGCATATCTTCAATCACACAGGAGGATAAAACTATCTGTAACAGTTTACCAATCATATAAGGCAATACAAGGGGATTTCCCCAGCTACCAAGAATAGACTGTAAGTGCCATTACATTATACGGCAACAATAAGCTCTCGTGCTATTGACATAAACCTCATGAATATTCAAATTAGCTTCTAAGCAGGTTTTCTGAGAAATGCATAGTAAACACAAGTCTATGGAACATCATGGACAGTTCTGGCAAACTGCGTGTGTGAAAGAAGTAAACGAATTTTAGTCACTATGAAAATTACTAGAATAATCTCGCGTATTCTTTGTGTACATAACAACATGTCAAAGGTCCGCTGTACCAGAATATTCATGAGTATGCTAATTCCATTTGTGTGCGAAAAACCCCGAACTAGGGTGCGTTTCAAACACGCGAACGGTTTGTTAACGTTGGCGCCAACGTTTGCTCAATGTAGAATGGATCGTTTGCCAAAATACATTGTCAAGATGGCGGCGCCCAGAGTCACAGCAGTCGTATCGACGTTGTAATGACCACAAAAGTTCCAATTAATTTGTTATTTTCCAAACTACAAACCATCGTCTGTCATCTGTCATGTCGCGCACTCCATTTTGAAATCACTCGCGAACATCGCGAACAATCCAAAAGTTTGTTGGCCAACGTATGCGGACGTTGGCGGCGCACAATTCGTTCCACTCGAAAAGTTCGCCAACGTTGCCAACGTTTGCAAACGTTCGCGTGTTTGGAACGCAGCCCAGGTCTGTTCGCTATTCGTAGACCGGCCCTCGGCTCGATGTCATCATTTTGTGTAAATTTCTTTTACGATAACAAAAAACACCGAAAGCCTTTTAAGTTTATTTTATAACTTTGTATGATGGTTATGAATTATATGATATGAATAATTATGTTGAATGGTCTGGTGATTCAGATGTTTTGTCTTCCCCCGCCACCCCTCTCCAACCCACCCCCTCCCCCACCCCCACCCGCCCAATCAACAGCGTCCGGCTTTTAGCAAACAGGCATGCGCATTCCAGCCGCTACCGGATGCCGCTGACGGTCCAGGGCAGCAGGGACGAAAGAGGTGGGTCACGGATTCGTCTTCAAATTATTGAACTTCATGAATATTTATTTACATAAACATTGAGCACGTGGTTTGCTAGAGTTAACATGGATTTTGTTAAAGCAATCAGATCTTGCCTAAACCGACTGGTGGAACGTTGAATCCTCATTGGCTGGATGCATATGCAACTCGATTGTAAGCATGTTTGCCATCATACAAAAAGGGCACTACAAGTGTCTGACATTTGCAACAAGGGCACTTCGATTAGAAAATCTAGCTTATACCCTGTTTACACCGAAATCCCGAGGGACTTGAGAGTGATTTACAAACAAAAATTGGTCAAAATGGCATTTCCTCAGGAGTTGGTCGGCAAGATCTTAAGTTCCTCCTATGTTACTTGTCAGAAGGTCGTAAGTTAGTCCTGAACACTCGCAATAACTCGGAAGAATCGCCAGTCGCTCGGCACAAGTTCCCCGACCGTATGCGCGATGGAACGGTTCAAAACGGTCGGAAAACTTTCTCGGTCGCCCCCTTGACAAAAGTTTCATGACCACTCACGAGTCCAAGAAATACAGAATTTTAGTCGACCCTAACTTAGTCGTGCTTCGGTGTAAACATAGCTTTTCAAAACTTGGGAAAACCATGGGAAAACTGAGGCAATTGCCTTCTGGCCTTGAATGTTGAGCCTTTTTATCGAATATGTGCATGGCACTGTGCCTACGCTTGCTTCATTAATTTACTAAGGTCACAAAGTTAGATATAATCATTGTAGATAACACGTACCAGACTGTGCTTTATAAAAGCAATCTTTTACACGATACCAAGACCAAGGCCAAGGGCATACATCGAAATGTGCAATAGACAATACATATTTATTGATTCACGTGACTTGCTCACGTGACTTCCACATCTGCTTATCATTGGTCGATTGAACTTTGGACCGGTCGGACGCTATTTGTGGGCGTTACCACGTGGCACATTGCTCGCAGGAACTCCCTCCACAGTCAACGGTTTTTCACACTCGTGACAGGCGATCTGTGCGGCGTGGGTGTGTAAAACAGTCCCGGGGCGATTTGAGTATTTGACGGTGAAAGTTACTCGTCTGTATAGCTGTGTGCGAAACAATTTAATCGCAGCCATAAGACAAAGGAATTTTTTTTCTTTTCAAAAATCATCTTCTGAGACTTGGAAGAAGAGCGAGTGGAAAGTAAAACCTAGCTTACAAACGTTTTTTTTGGTGAAATTTGATCAACGTAAAATCCACATCTTCACCAGAAAAATGGCCTGGGTGCGCGGCAAACTGACCCTCCTGATCGTCGTGTTCGAGGCGGTATTTTTGGTGCTTTTCGGTGTTTTGGTCAAGTATGACCCAGAGGCAGATGCCAATCCGAAAAAGACGACCTCCGAGGATCCCGAGAAAGAAGGTCACGACGAAGAAGGGGCAGACCTGGCCGGTTTCACCAATTCCATCGATCTGTACTATCCAAGTAAGTCGTGTCGATTGATTGATTGAATGTTTAATTGTTGGCTGTTGATGACTTTTAATCAAACAAACAATAAACCTGATCGACGTTCTCAAGGCATCATGGGATTGGATGACAGATGAAGCAGGGAATTTTCACACATATGGGGCTCTGGAGACATGACAACGTTCATCGATTTCATCCTCATTTCTGTGAAGCGATTAACATGTGATGATCTTCTCATCATACGTTTTTGATCAAGAAAATATGCAATTTTTGACAAATATAATTTTTTATTTTAATTGAGCTTAGATGAAATAAGCCAAGAAATCTCGACTTTTTGAACTGCGCCAGTTTGTACCATTTATAGAAAGGCCGTCGCGATTGGTTGAGCCAGGGTTGAGCTACCACGTTATAGAGCCAACCAGGTGCGTTCTTTTGTAAAGTACAAACTGGTGCTGTGCATTATTTTTATTTGTCAAAAATTGCATTTTTCCTTGATGAAGAACGTGTGGTAAGATCACATGTCAATCGCTTCACAGAAACGAGAATAAAATCGATGAACATTGTCATGTCCCCAGAGCCCCATAGGTTTGTGTGAAAGTTGCCAGCTTCACTTGTCATCCAATCTCATGATGCTTTGAGAACGTCGATAAGGTTTATTGAGGCTCAGAGTAACATGCTGATGTCGATTGATTGCCATTGCCTGTTAATTTTGACAAATTAATCGATTAAATTACTTTATTGATTGCAGGTTTATCAATAATTCATTTAGTATTTTTAGGGGAATTGGTCACAACTTCATTTCAACATGATTTCAAGGAATTTAACTGTTGCAGTCAATGTACGGTTTTAGGCCCATGTCACACGAGGCAATTCACAGGCAATCAATTCCAAGCAATCTCCAAGAAGCAAATATACATTCGCATTACAATTTTCACATTATTTTCTTTGTAATGTCAATACATTGTCACAAAAAATGTCCTTGTGCTACTCAAGCATTCCTGTAGCCTGTAGTGCTGTAAGTTGGCTGTAAGTTGTCTCTAAGTTAATTGTAAACATTGCCTCGGTGACCAGGGCCTTACGTTGTTAAATTGTCATTGGGTTCAGTAAATAACATTTCTTAAACAACGAATAGGCCGGGACCCAAAACTATAGGGATTGAGTCCAGTGTACTACCCAGCCATGTTTTGATGATCTCGAAAAATTTTCTGCAATCTAGCTGCAGATTGCCAACTTGTTTTCAACTCTCTTGTGTGGTCATTTTTTTGGGGGCACCTGTGGACTTTGTCAGTGATAAATTTACTGATTCGTCCTTGGCCAAGTGAATAAAGTAGACAGTTGACCAGAAATATGGCCTGGGTGCTTGACCAGTCTGCGGGTAGACGTTGATTAATTAACCTCGGTAACCCCGCTGGCATCCTGAGGCCATAACTGGTTCATATGACAAAACTTGTCAAGATTTAAAGGGCCCCTTATTTAGGATTTTTATCAATGAAATCTATGCTTTAAAACCACTCTACTCAGTTAAAGTCATAAAAATCATATTTGGAGCTTGCTTTGGGGGTTAAAACAAAGGTTTTTAGTTTTTATGCTAATGAAAATAAGCATATTCATGACCAAGGTCACGATGTCACAAGAGGCAAACACAGGAAAATCAGATTTAACTGTGCACAAAAGATTCCACTTTTTTCTCAATTTTCCTGAAACTTTTGTAATCCATGGCTGTTTGAGTTTGTTTTACATGTTGCCTGCTGTAAGCCATGACAAAACTGGGGGTAGAAACTGCAGCAATTTGCCACAAGTCCAACTTGAAGTCTTATGTTTTTTCTTAACTTTTCCCTTCCGTCTTCCTTATGTGATGCACTCAAAACAGCGCCCTCTGTCTGTGATTTATTGCAATGAAATCTTCAAAGTTGAAAAAGGCCACCTTTTATTGATTTTACATCCAAACGAACAATAGTATGTCTTGCTGAACAAGTAATCCGTCATTATAAAGCAAAGATTAGGCACAAAGTTGTTTAGCATGTCACAGGCCCTTTAAGTTGTTATATATAGGGTCACGCGTAATCCTGGTAACAGTTCCAATTTAGATCTTGACAAGTTTCGTTTTTGAACACCGGTTTCCAAACGGCTGGCGTCCGCATGGTCTATAACACGCGTAGCTAGCCATTTACAAAACTCACGATTCCGGCTGCATTTTTATAACCACCGTATTTAGTATTATCATGGAGGTAGGAAAAGTTCTCCCTCCATGGTATTATATTGTGGGTCCAAAATCCTTCCTACATACTTTGACAGGGGATAAATGCGTCGAAATCAAAATTAAAGGGTGCATTTTGCCAAGAATTTTAAAACATGTTGTGGAAATTTCATTGTGTGAGGCAAAATCGTACCACACGCAGCCTTTATATTACTAATATATAGACGGTCCTGTGAGTATTATGAATGAGGAGCTGTGGCCAATCTCGTACAAATAATTGTTAATGTGTATTTTTGTCGAGCTTTTTCAGTTATTGTCCGGTTGTTGACAAAACCAGGAGGTGCGGCGGTTCATGACAGCGTCCTACTTCGCACGCAAAACTCATACTCTCATTTAACAAAAGGGTTCACATACGCCGTTAAAAAACGTTCACAATTTGTCATGCATTATCCAAAAACACGCCACAATCAACTGTAAAAAGCTTTTAGAGGAAATTTACTTTCACGTGACACGATCATATCTACGCTGTGCGATTCAACATTAAATTCATGATATCCACAACAAACACAACTCTGCGGGTGTGTCGGCAATTGAGGCAAAACTAATGCACAAATTTCTGCGGGAACCGAGTTCAAGTTCATTTACCTCAACCACACAATAGCATGCACAGTTTGCACACCTCTGCATACATTATTTGTACAAAAACATGCACGGAGTTGTAAGTTATTCTGAAGCATTTATGCATCTATTGTAGCTGAAATTTCTAGTTTACCAACATTGGGAGCGCGTGTCGTCTAGTACAGTGGGTATGAAGCGGGACACCCAATCAGAGGTTGTGGGTTCAAGCCCCACTTGTCTGTGTCCCTGGGCAAGGCACTTAATCCCAGTTGCCTCGTCAACCCAAGCGATATTTGGGAAGCTGTTAAGGGGATGCCACAATCTAACTACTGATACTGATAGGGTTGTGCGCCCTGGCCAGCAGCCACCTAGTTAAAGCGAAATGGTTCTGGTGATTTCCTGATGGCAGCGGTAATAATGGCAACAGCGCCAGGAGCACCCCGCTGGGTGGACATGAGCGCTATATTATAAGAATCCACCATAATATTATTATTATTATTATGAACATTCTTGTATGTTATGCCGTTGTTCAAGGAATCGGTAAAGTTTCATCCTGCAAATGATATGTGTAAACAGGTGTATATAAACCACGATTTTAATTAAAATGCCTACATCGATTATTAGCATTCCACAAACTGCACTTTGGAATCATGCGTACAGACTGAAATGTGATTAACCGGCTTGTTTGTCTTCCTGATTAATTATTATTTAGCAAATACGATGCCACATATCACCTGATTCGCGGATATGCGACAAGGTCAAACGTATTATCATAATACAATTCGCTACAGATTACCAATTGCCATAAAGATTTTTAGATTCATTTTTTATTTTGCTTTAAAGGGACACACCGGCTTTGTTGGGCTATTTTGGGTTCGAAATAGTCAAATAGACCCATACATTATTCTGAAGCGCTTTCCAGACTAAATTAAATATATCCTGAAAAGACGCCGTCAAATTTGGCCGTTTTTTAGCAATTCTTCAGAAATTCGAGGTCACGTGACTTGTCGGTATCAGATTCTGGTTCCGAAAAGTCACGTGGTCTTGTGAGTTAGTTGTATTTCCAGCCATAGAAACCAGCGCGAAGTGCGAGCTGCTTTTGTCATTCGCGGTTGGTTTCTCTTTTTGTTGGAAAATAATGTCCTACGAACACTATGTACATATACCGTATTTTCCAATTTGTACACAAATCTGCCAACAGATTTCATAGGAAGGGTTTCTGGGTGTTGATATTATGGACGAGAGAATCTCTCAGATTTTCGTGTCTAATCGCTTCGCGTTCGCGGCGATAAATAATATCCGAAGTAAAAAACAGCATACTAGGCCTATTGGGGGCGCTAAAGACACCAAAACGTTGCGTTCGATGTGCTTCCTCGAGTCAACGCTGACCTGAGGGATCATGCAAGATGTGATGAGTCGGGGAAAACAAGGAATCGAGGTTAAACACGTGTCGACCCATATCGAACGCCACCTTTATTGAAACACATGATACATAATACATCGCGACGGCTGGTAAAGCGTATAGCCCAACATTTCTCTTTTGTTAATTTTAAACATTTCTAGTTAATTACGTGACATTTTGATATTTGTTTTACAACGACCATCGAAATATTATTGTCAAGGATGCTAGATTGCTACATTTAAACAGTAAGCCGGTGTGCCCCTTTAAATGTATATTTTTTGCTGTTGCTGAAGTAGCATTTGTTTACTTCGAACAAAGAGAAAAAGAAGAAACCGAGAAATTTCGAAAAATCCCAAACACTGAGATTCGAACCAGGGACCTTCGATTGCAAGTCGAACTGTCTTCAAACCAGACCACGAAGCTGGTTGCAAACCGATCGCATTCAAAACCCTAAATTCCTTAAAAATAACCAACCCTAACCTATATTATATAGTCTCCCTTCGAGACGTTAAAAAGGTACAAAACCCCTCGTTTTCCCCTCGCAGTGGTGTAAAAAAATGGGTAAGCATGCATATTGCCTTTTCCGGAGCAAGATGGCCGACACATTGCTTCAATTCTTGCATCTTTGCTGTTATGCATCCCTCCATTATACTAGAGCAACCCATTATATGCAACCCGACCCAACCCAAAATGGGGCCAGTGTACTTTTTCCACCTTGCCCAACCCTCCGGCTGTGGGGGGGATTATGTGTTAAATTCCTGGAGGATAATACGGGATTATGTTTTCTCAACCGTGGCCCCAACTAATCCCATGTCGCAATTTTTCATAATTCCATTGTTGGCATTTTCAGTTCAAATCGTCAATCAAATAATGTTGCAGTTGTTGCTGTTTTTGATGTAAAAGTTGCCTTTTCGATTTTAACAAACTATCATGGCGTCGAAAATTAACGTGGTTTTACAATGGGAATATAATTGCAGTGTTTCAAGACGTTCACGTAATGATGTTCATCGGCTTCGGTTTCCTGATGACTTTCCTCAAGAAATACGGCTACAGTGCAGTCGGATTCAACTTTATTATAGCGGCTTTCGTCCTGCAGTGGGCTACGCTCATGCGCGGATTCACTGAACTACATGATGGCAAAATCCTCATCAACATAAAAACGTAAGTAATTATCGATTATGCTAATCGATTAATCGGTTACTGAAAAAATTGATTGGTTGGGAACAGTGATTCTCGACATTCACTTCATCAATAATTCATTGAAAAATTGATTAACGTTTTGCTAATCGATTCGTTAAAAAATGTATCGCCATTGGGCTGCGCGCTGCGCGCGTCACGGATACGCGTTGTTTGGTTTTTAACACAAAACGTACAGTTCGTGTGCTTAATGGCCTCTCTGTGGTGGACGCACAACTGTAGTTCAGTAGGTACAACGCTGGTACGGTATGGATATGAATTTGCTCCCGAAAAATCCTTTTGCAAATTTAAATGTCATTGAAATGATATAAAGGGACCATTTATTTTTTATGTCAAAGGCCTAAAACCTAAATAATGCGAACTGGCTCAACCGTCCACGCTCTGTCAATTTCCAGGGTGTAAAATGTGGGTCACACAGGGGGCGACCTCTAGCTCTTGGTGGCGTGATGTTAAATTCTTTCAATTCACAGAGGGAGTGGAGTTCATCTCCCCCAATAAACCCAGAGGCGACACGGGTATTAATGGCCTTGCGCTCCCACGACCTGTTCTTGCCGTTCCCGCTATGCTCGCTGAACCAAAGGTTACGTGACTATTATTCTCCCCCTTCCCAGGGGCTGCCCTATATACCGCAGATGTGGGGATTTGGCACTCCCCAAATTCCTACCAGGGGCAAGAAAAACATGACCAATTCCAAGGTGATATAGCTCATGTGCACGGGGATGCATTAGGGCTGCGGATTCTATAATTTGTAACCATAACAACCAATTTGCACCTTTGCTTTCTCCCCAAATTGGGTCAAGTTGGAAATAAGTCTATCAGATTGCCTTTCGGTTCGGGCGGCCGCTCGGTTCGGATAGCTGTTCAGTTCGGACAGCTATAGCCGTTCGGTATGTTCAGCCGTCTGGTTTGGGTGGCCGCCTGGTTCGAGCCACAGAATGAGGCAAAATTGCCTGCAAAATGCAGTACAAAACTTGTGTATTAATATATATATATAAAAATATAGTAAAACACATTATATGGCCGCCACCTCTGCGGAACTTTGTTTTTATGGCACGCGAAATGTTTGTTTCAAGTTCAACAATTTGTGCTAGCATTGACGTGTGACCCGTACCCAAGCGTTTTTTAAAACTGCATTTTGACGGGTGCAACACATCAATTTGTACTTGTCAAAAAAGTACGACCCTTCTCTTTAAGTTTTTCAGAGGTTTTTGAAAGTAGAAATTTTTTGAA
This sequence comes from Henricia sp. BOLD:AAB3569, assembly GCA_037783545.1. Taxonomy (NCBI): domain Eukaryota; kingdom Metazoa; phylum Echinodermata; class Asteroidea; order Spinulosida; family Echinasteridae; genus Henricia; species Henricia sp. BOLD:AAB3569. The sequence continues at coordinate 761,906 of JBBELK010001037.1, forward strand.
AAGACGGTCATTCATGCGTGCCGCCTTTCGGAGGTCACGTGCACAGGTGGATTAGCCATAATGTACTCATCAGTCACAATAGCTCACTTTCTAAACTTTTTTTTATCGTGAAAACTACAAAGTTGGCCTTGGATATTTTTTTAGACACAAATGCTCTTTTGTGGTTGTTGATTGAGAAAAAGATCGCGTGATGCACATTAAAGCCCAGGGATTTGTGCTCCGATTTCTCCCACGTCCAAACTATTGCGAACTTCAAAGTGATAAATGTCCTTCGAGTAAAGTGTGACAGTTGGCATACGGAGGTCAAAGGTCGCCATGCCAAGAGGGTAATTTATCTTAAACTTCAAGAATTTTTATAGTGTCTTTTTTTGGCGATGTATGGTTCTCCTATTACAGGTACCCAAATTGACCCGCTTGCATTATACACCAATAAATATCCAAGGTCAAGGTTTTGTTTTTAGTGACCCCCGGCCCTGGATAAAAATGTGTCCACACATTCTGCTCTAGCGATGTGCGTGCGCGTTGGGCGTTTGTTGTACGCGCTCCCTGTGCGCGCAACATTGCACCAATGGCATCCCGTCGTTTGATTTCATGCGCAAGTGATTTACATAAATTTCACCGCTAAAGAACACCGCTAAACGAAGCCTGCCTGTCCGTCGTTAATTTTGATTAACGGTTTCTTTCAACTGCAGACAATAACACACCTCAAAATTCGTTAGTATAGGCTATAGACCTTTATCACGGTGTGGCCATCTTCCTTTTTCTCCGAATAAAATAACCAAAGCGAGGCTTGCAGGAAAAATAGTTTGGCCCCGTTTTTAACTTTATTTTTTGCATCATAACAAACGCGATCAAGCGAGCGCGCATCGCGACAGTAAAGGCGGATACACACTATCGCGGAAAAATCACACTGTTCCATTGGTTTGTACACAAACTGGTTTGCCGCTTGTGCGCGGCCCTATCGCGACGCGCAAAACGTTTTGAGCTGGGTTAAAGTTCAAATTTGTTGAACTTTGACCGCGGTGCGCTGACCTTTCCAACGCGCAGCCAATGAGGTATCAGAGAAGCCCCAAGTTACCAGAGTGGAATTTTCTATTTTGGAATAATCGGCGATTGGGAGCTCATGCAATGCGGTGAGCGCAGCGCGAAAGTGTGATTTTTCCGCGATAGTGTGTATCCGCCTTTAGCATTGCGCATTACGCGCGCTATGGACACAAACAACGCGCACGCACATTGCTTCCACAACGACGCGGCATTATTTTACTTCCAAAATGATTGGCACGAGCTCAATAGACCTTTATCACGGTGTGGCAATCTTCCCTCTTCTCCTAATAAAATGAACGCAACCAAAGCGAGGCTTGCAGAAAAAATAGTTTAACCCCGTTTTAATTTTATGCATCACAAAAAAACGCGATTAAGAGAGCGCGCAACGCGGACAGTAATTCTCGACGGGAAATTACACGCGTTGTCGCGCAGTAGCGCAGACGCATTGCTCGTGCCCGACACGTACTATGCATATGGGATACAATACAAAAATGGACGCACCGTGATAAATGTCTGTTTGATAAAGACATTTAGGGACTATATTTAGTTTATCGGAATTCGGAATTTTACTGTTTGGACAAGTGAAACATTTAAATGATCATATAATTACATAAGACATTTTCTTCGAGGTTTCAAAAAGTACACGGATGAATAACGCTTTTGTCCATCTTACCCCTCGGGTATAAAACTATTTTTTTTAAAGCCAAAATCTAGGTCATAGCCTCTTTTCTGTCCCGCTGATGGACGCTTTGATCGAGGGTCTTTCCACAGTGGGTCTTTTGGCAACTCAGACCATATTTTCAGGGAAATACCTTTGTCTGGTTTCAAAATAAAAGAAATAAGTTTCAGTTCTTCTGAAGAGATAACTGAGGCCCAAAAAGGGTTACAAATAGTGTGACAACATGCCTTTCTAAAAACCCTGTGTACAAATTTACAATTATACGCTAGTAAACGCGACGGACACTTGTTACATGTTAGGCCGTCCCGGTTACGAGCATATATTGGAAATTTGTACACAGGGTTTTTAGAAAGGCATGTTGTCACACTTTTTGTAACTCTCTTTGGGCCTAAGTTATCTCTTCAGTCAGAACAACTGAAACTCATTTCTCTTATTTTGAGAACAGACAAATGGTCTGTGTTGCCAAAATTCCCCCTTTACCGTGGAAATGACTCAAGACCAAAAAGCAAAACCCGCTTCCACCTCCTGGGAAGAATGTGACCCGGTGTTGAAAACTTTCCTATGATTTATGATTTCATATTTTTCCCATAGGTGATTTGATTTGTGGCACACTCATTGCCAGACGTTTTGTTGAGTATTAAAGATAGGCCTATACATGATTGGTGAACTGTTACAAATAGTTTTATCCCCCTGTGTGATTGAAGATATGCATGATTAAAACCAACCTGATCAAAACCCAGCTCCGTACTTCGTCTAACTTTTGAGAAAACAGTCAAAAAAGGGTTTGCAGTCATTTCGCCCCAAAACCACTTCGCCCTGAACCACGACCTGTGCACGAGGTGTTTTTGGGGTGAAGTAGCATTTGGGCGAAATGGCACTCGGGCGAAGTGGTTTGAGGGCGAAATGGCACTCGGGCGAAGTGGTTTGAGGGCGAAATGGCACTCGGGCGAAGTGGTTTGAGGGCGAAATGGCACTTGGGCGAAATGGTTTTGGGGCGAATTGAATTTTCGTCTCATGAGACGAAAACTAATTGTTTTACTCATTTCTCAAAGACTATAGCACTTCAGACAAAACCATTTCAGGGGAAGTTTTCTACGGTCATCATGTTTATATTGTGTAAGTTAGGCGTAAATCTGTGAACATTTCTGATTTTCGAGATACCAATCACGTATAGGCCTACTGCCTTTAAAGTGTTAAATTTGTTAGCTTAGTGCTAGGAACGATGGTCTCCGTTTAAAATGAGCATTCTGAGAAGTTCCTGTGTATTGCCTGGAATTTTGTAGGTGTACATTTTCATTGTATTTTATTCGTATTTTAAAGATCACGGATCAGCCGATTTATGTAGGAAACAAAATGGCCGCATAAATATAAATTATGCATTGCTCATGTCGCAACCGATTTCATAAGGGACTTTGTGTGAACTTTTTCCAATGCACCGTACCTTTCTGTTCGAAGAATAGTAAAATAAGCTATTTGCGATTATGGGATTTACTGAGGTATTTCCAGGATGTGTTCCAGCTGAATGACCCGTAAATAAAAAAATATAAATAAAATCCGGAACACTGTGATTTATGGTGGCATATTTTTTTTGCAAATGATAAAGCATTAGGTCGCACGGTGGCCACGTACGATGACGGCAGTAAATTGTGATGTGGTTCAAAATAATTTACAAACATGCTATCCGCAAAAATCATCTTTTTTTCGCAAGGGTCTTTGCTGCACACCGAGTTTCCCAAAACCCTTGCTGCATCGAGTTGAGCTAAGCTGTATTTTAGGGCCTCGAGCTGTTCGACCAATGAGAGACAAGGGATTTTTTTGACCTGGCACTTTTGACCTTTTAATGAAGCCGTTTCGAACAATCACCTCGCGCGTTGTATCTCGCGACATCGTAACCACACTACCACAATTTGTCTGGGGGTGATCGTTTGATGTACATGTATATATACTTTTATCTTGCACGCAGTATAAATGTTCGTATTAAGGAAGACTTACTATATTTCGCTAAAAGCTAAACGCAGTTCATCTGAATAAAGATAGGCCTAATAAAAAACGTCCTTACAGTGAATGTTCATTTAAACATTAGACGCCACCCACCAGTAAAAGTGGACGCTACCACTAAACGGAGCGAGGCGCGTGATTGGCTCTTGCTGTTGGCAACAGCGTCCTAGCTATGATGCAATATTGAATGTCGTGCTACGTGCACGCGCGCTTTAGTATATCGGCAAAGCGATGACCGAGCAACATGCGCGGCGCGTGATTGGTCAGTTGCGATCACTGTCACTTGCTAATCAATATTCATATATATTCCTCAATACAGCCTAGCTCAACTCGTTTCAGCAAGGGCTTATTGGGAAACTCGGTGTGCAGTAAAGACCCTTGCGAAAAGAAGATGGCAAAAATAGGCCAACACGTAAACATCGTGGGATGGACTCTAGCTCCCATAAGACTACTAAAGCGTGACGTCATTTGCCATGGTAACTGGGTCTACACATTCTCTAGTAATCCGAAATGTCCATTGCTAAAACACAGAGAAACAGTTCACTGGTTTTTAGTGTAGACCCATCAGTAACCTTAGCAACACGCAAAGGGTGACTTTATTTACTTTTCCTGTTTCAGACAATAATTCACGAATCCTTAATTGTTATTTCGACAGTATGTTAACAGCTGATTTCACGTCGGCAGTAGTTCTTATTTCCTTTGGCGCCCTCCTCGGCAAGACGTCACCAGTCCAACTTCTCATCATGGCGTTTTTTGAGGTCATCTTCGCCATTTTGAATGAGTACATTGGGGTTGTACTTTTTGGGGTAAGAACTCTCCTTTCCCTGCACCCCTACCAAGTATTCATGTGTTGCGTGCTGCCAATGAGGAAAAGCACCTGCATGCGCAATGAGTTATGCGCGTTGCGCGTACAGCACGCGCAACGCGCACGCAATATTCCCCACCAATGAGAAGCCCCGTTTTGACTGCTAGTATGGGACTGACAAAAAATTGCGGCAGTTCTCGTTACTCGGGAGTAATGCGTGCGCATTGCACTCGGGTCACATCACGCGAACGGCAAATCCGCAGTCCGCGTGCGCGAATGGCAATCAGTGAAGATAAACGTCTCTTGCCATCACTGCACAAAAAATGCCGTTTCATTGCTCACAAGAAACTGAGGAAATACAGGCCGTAAGTCGTGAGAACCTTTGATGCCGTCTAAAACAAACCTTAGTGAGTTATTGTTTCAGTTATTGAGTTGACACGTTGAGCAAATTCACCAAAAATCCCACCCATATTCCACCATCTTCGTACAAATCACATGACACTTGACAGGAGTACGAGCACACTCCCCATTTGTTGGGGAGTACCGAGAGCATACTCTCACTGACCCGAGTGTCGTTATTCTTGCCGTTCACGCGCGCAGGAGTATAACTCGTGTTAACACGAGTACACGCCCGAACGCAGCCATATTGTATCGTAATAATAGTCTGTCAATCTTTATTTTAAAATATCCTTTAAAAGTTTTCGAAAGTGTCTTTGATTACATCATATCTTTGAGTTAAAACAAAACCAGTTTTTAGTGTGACGTCAGAGATAACGTGTTCCAAAGTATGAATTTGCGCATTTGTTTCTATCTTTGTAAATTTCAGGCTGTAGACGTTGGAGGTTCGATGTTTGTGCACGTGTTCGGAGCCTACTTTGGCTTAGCTGTGGCCCGTGTGCTCGTTCGAGATGCTACCGAAGACAACGAGGAAGAAGGAGCCGTCTACCATTCTGATATCTTCTCTCTCATTGGTCAGTTTCGTTCACAACAGGTCACGTGTATCGTTATTCGGCCAATCAAAAGCTTTGTTTTGTCCCTGGTTCTTTGACATCTTGTCTCTCATTTGTTAATATTATCAAAAACATAACTCTGATTTTAAGAAATTTTTCAGCAATTTATTAATTTGTTTTTGACAAATGTACGATATGTTATTTCAAACTTGTTTTCTTTGTACCCTACAGGTACCGTATTTCTGTGGATGTTTTGGCCGAGTTTCAACAGTGCTTTAGCCCTAGAGGACGGTCGCCATCGTGCCGTGCTCAACACGTACTTCTCCCTAGCCGCTTGCTGTGTCGCCACTTTCGCTATTTCATCTCTCCTCAACAAAGATGGAAAAGTGGAAATGGTAGCCTACTCTCCATTTTTAAAGACTATTTTAATTCATCTAATTCCAACAAATCATTTAATTGGACATCATAAATTTGCACACTGATTGAAGTACGTACATATGTTGTTTTCTTTGCAAATAAGTAATTTATTAATATTTGCATCACGTTTTTGTGTACCTTCACAGGTGCACATCCAGAATGCCACATTGGCAGGTGGCGTTGCGGTGGGAACCAGTGCTGACTTGATGATCTATCCTTGGGGCGCCATGTTGATTGGTGTCGTTGCTGCCATGCTGTCCACGTTTGGCTTCAAATACATCCAAGTAAATAAATATACTTGACTTTTGTCCTGTTGTCAAGAAACTGGTGTCAAAAGTGGGATTTGATCCAAAAATTGGTGTCGGGGGTGGGATCGAGTTTTCAAACAAAATTATAAAAACTGGTGTCGGAAGTTTAATTTCCCCAAAAATTGACAGTGGGATTTTTCTTTAAAACTGGTGTCAGAAGTGGGATTTTTCCTTAAAACCGGTGTCAGAGGTAGGATTTTCCCTTAAAACTAGTGACGGAAGTAGGATTTTCCCTTAAAACTAGTGACAGAAGTGGGATTTTTCCTTAATACTAGTGCCAGAAGTGGGATTTTTCCTTAAAACTAGTGTCAGAAGTGGGAGTTTTCCTTAAAACTAGTGTCAGAAGTGGGAGTTTCCCTTAAAACTAGTGTCAGAAGTAGGATTTTTCCTTAAAACTAGTGTCAGAAGTGGGACTTTTCATTAAAACTAGTGTCAGAAGTGGGACTTTTCATTAAAACTAGTGTCAGAAGTGGGATTTTCCCTTAAAACTAGTGTCAGAAGTGGGATTTTCCCTTAAAACTAGTGTCAGAAGTGGGATTTTCCCTTAAAACTAGTGTCAGAAGTGGGATTTTCCCTTAAAACCGGTGTCAGAGGTGGGATTTTTTCCCCATATAACGTATCAATTGGGATTTTTCTGAAAAATTTTTTCAGAAGTGGATTCCCCCCAACCAGAAACTGGTGTCGAAAGTTGGATTAGTGGTTAGTGTCAGGTAATTTAGTGGAGTACTCCAATGATGATGAAAAGCAGGGCATGTTTTCAGATTTCATTGCAACACCCTGTATTATTCCTAACATTAATTATATAATGCCTTTAATGACATTTATTGTAGTGGAGATGTAGTAAATTTTAGAGTTTGGAGTTGATAAATGTATTGATTACATTCTCATTCTACTTTGCAGCCTTTCCTTGCAAGCAAGTTGAAACTGCACGACACGTGCGGTGTGAACAACCTACATGGAATGCCTGGGATTCTAGCTGCGATTGCTGGCGCCGTTGTCGCTGCGTTGGCTACTCCAGAGGTTTATGGAAAAGAGAAGTAAGAGAAATGGCTACATCATCCAGCACGCTGAGGCCACAGCGTTAGGAAAATAAAGGGAAGGTCACTGGTCTTAAGTTCAAAGAGCACTGAGGCCAACTGGAGGGGCACCATGCCTGGCCAACTTTGTTTCAAATGTGTACTGGTTCTTGGTGTATATTAAGCCTCATGAAAAGTAACAAGCTGGGGCATGCAGGCCAAGTTGGCCTCGGATATATCTTAAAGGGGCATCAACTCAGCAGAGCCCAATTTCATAGATCTGTTTAACAGCCCATTTTCCGTTAACTGAGCGTGAGGCTATTTCATAGACATTGTTAACGGTAAGCAACTGAAAACCTTCCTTAACCGCAGAGCCAAAATTTGCTCAAGATAGTGAAGCAACAATGGCGGTTTCCAAGTGCGCGCATGCTTAAGCACGCCGCGGCCGTGAAATAGCCTTATCGTTAGCACAACTTTTCTGCTACAGTAAGCACACGTTTTCAGCTAGCGCTTAAGCAGCTCTATGAAATTGGGCCCTGAAAGCCTGCGTTAACCGCAAAAATTTGCTTAAGATAGTGACGCAACAATGGCGGTTTCCAAGCGCGTGCATGCTTAAGCACGCCACGTCCGTGAAATAGCCTTAACGTTAGCACAGCTTTCTGCTACAGTAAACACACGTTTTTAGCACCCAAAGCATACCCATAAGAATAAAATGTGTAAAACCTGATTCATAAAATTTGTATAAAATTTTTTGTTGATCGAGATCTTTCGTGCTTTTCCCAGTATATACAGCGTCTTCAGCGCCCGTGCCCCAATGAGCATGCACAAAATGGATGGCAACTCAACCATGGTTGGTTCTATGGGTGATCCAGTCGAAGAACGCTCCGCGCTCGGGCAGGGTGGGTACCAGTTACTGGCACTGGTTGTCACCCTCGTTATTGCCATTGTGAGCGGAACCATCACAGGTAAGTCAAATCTCTGATAAAAATCAAAATTTATCTTAAAATATTCTCTATGCAATAGAGTAAATAGAATGCAAGTGATTGTTTGGACTGGGAAGCAGTTTAGTCAAAGCATTGTCTTGCCTGGAAAGATGGCCGACACATTGCTTGAATTATCACATATCCATCTACTGTTTTACATTCAGTCCATTGTACAGAGATCAGTGGTACTCCTTAAGTTCAATTGAAAGAAGCATGGTCTTTTCAACATGCATCATAGGGTGATTTTTGCATTGTTCATGTTGCAGGCTTCCTGCTAAAGCTTCCATTCTGGAATGAACCGGCAGATGACGAACTCTACCAAGACAAGCCATACTGGGATGTAAGTACGGTCCGTACACACATTTCTTCGTCCTTTGTGTGGAAAGAAAAGAAAGCAACTTCACATACTAATTGCCAAAGCCACTAACTCGTGAATATGCATAAGCACATGCAGAACTCATTCAATATGCTGACCAAAAGGTAAGCTAAATGTGCAGGGGCGGTTCCAGCCTCATTAAAATACAGGAATACAATAGATTTCAGGGGGTCCGACCCCCTGAATTCCATCGTATTCCTGTATTTTAATGAGGCTGGATCCGACTCTGTGTGTGCTTGTGTTTTGACACATAATTGCATATATTAGTTACGCAGCTATCTTTTTTGCAAAGGTGGAGGGGCCAAATAAAATTAACTTCACCAACCAATAACTGCCAAAGCCTCTCACTCATGAATATGCATGACATATGCATAAACATTTAATATGCATGAGCCAAAAGGTGAAGCTAATGTGTGCAGGTTTTGTCAAGTATTGAATAAAGCAGCCATCTTTCTTGCACGGGTGGAGGGACCAAATAAAATTAACTTCACCAACCAATAATTGCTAAAGTCTCTCACTCTGTCTCATGAATATGCATGACCATATGCAGAACTCATTTAATATGCATGAGCCAAAAGGTGAAGATAAGTGTGTGGCTGTGTGCATGTTTTGTCAAGTATTGAATAAAGCAGCCATCTTTCAACCACTAATTGCCAAAGTATCTCGCTCATGAATCTGCATGATCATAATTATGCAGAATCATTTAAAGGCACAGGCTCGTCAGCAATGCACGCCCGCCAAATTCGTGCTCGAAACACGCAGCTCCATGCCTTTGCTGTGGAGCTGCGTATTGCGTGGCACACATTTGGCGGGCGCGCATTGCTGACGAGCCTGTGCCTTTAATATGCATGACCAAAAGGTAAAGCTATTAGAATAAGCCATGAAAGGCCAATCAAATGTAGATATTTGTTTTAGAATCGTTTGAATGTTGTGATCGTTTGCAAGACTATCTGTAGTATTGACATTTTTCTGCATGAATGCTGCGATTTAATAGGAAGAGTTTCAATGCTTGGTTGCTCAATTAACAATTTATGATAGCTCCTTGTGTATAACATCTTTTTCCCACTCGTCGCACTAACATTTTGTGTTCTTTGTTTTGTTTTTCCTAACTACTAACTGTCTGTTGTCGGTATGACAGGCTGTCGTGCAAGTAAGTATACTACATGTATTTGAATCTTTCCACGGTAAAGGGGGCATTTTGGCAACACAGACCATATTTTCTAGAAAATACCTTTGTCTGGTCTCAAAATAAGTTTAAGTTCTGAAAAGATAACTTAGGCCCAAAAAGGGTTACAGATAGTGTGACAACATGTCTTTCTAAAACCCTGTGTACAAATTTCCAATATACGCTCGTAACCCGGACGGCCTAAAATGTAAAACAAGTGTCCGTCCCGGTTTAGCGTATATTGGAAATTTGTACACAGGGTTTTTTAAAAAGGCATGTTGTCACACTATTTGTAACCCTTTTTGGGCCTAAGTTATCTCTTCAGAACAACTGAAACCTATTTTGAGACCAGACAAAGGTATTTCCTCGAAAATATGGTTTGTGTTGCCAAAATGCCTTCTTTACTGTGGAAAGATCCATTTAGAAATGTTTAAAGCAGGACTTGGTTTATTTGGATATGGGTCATTCTATAAATTTAGGGTCCATTTTTTTCTGTCCCCGTTACATCCGACATCTTGTAAAATGTTGTAGTTTGTAAATTCAGGACACAATCTTTAAATGCCTTCTATCTCAAAGAGTGATTACATAAAATACAATTCATAAAAATATGGTTTGAAGGCATTTTAAATTATACTTGTATGGCAAATAGCAGTATGTCAGGTGTAACGGGGACAGAAAAATGTCACACGTTGGACCCCAAATTTATAGAATGACCCATATGTTCATCTGGATAATAGGAGTGTTCTTGTTTTTCTTAGCTAAAAGTCCAAAATGTTATTGTTTGTATTTAAATTATACACAAGCATTTGATTACAAATTGTAAAATATAAAATTTTTGCCCTTTATAGGAGGTTGAGTACCACGAAGTACCAACGGGCGAAATCCCTATGAAGAAGTACGCTAAGGATGAACACAATGCAGAGGCACCAGTCTGATTGTCTAGTACATGTACTAGCCAGCCAACCCACCAATCATATCACGTTTTCCTGGTCACGTGACCTAACATCTTAACACTTGAGATCTTTTTTACCTTGCAGGCTTATTTTCCGAAGCTGCCCTTTATGCAAATATCAATGAATCTTCCAAGTTTTTAACAGTTTTTAACAGTTTTTAACAGCTATTCAGGAAATCTTTCAAACATTTCTGTATCCATGAATTTCCTTCACATTTATGCCAAACTCGTTCTACAGATATATTACTTTGCATGTGATCTGTCCACATTTTTTGTCTACTTAAATATAATTATTATGCTTCAGTTTGACTTGGTAGCGTAGATTTGCCCCGGAATGTGTAGTATACAGTTGAAGTCAGAAGTATAAATACATGTACACCACTACCATCATCACCCAAAATGGTAAACAGGACTACCCGAACCATTGCAAGGTGTACAACTACAGTTGAAGTCAGAAGTTTACATACATGTACACCACTACCATCATCACCCAAAATGGTAAACAGGACTACCCGAACCATTGCAAGGTGTACAAGCTATGTTTTAAGTACTGCATGCACATGAGGAATTCCACAAAATCAAGAATTTAGTAAAGACTGTTACAAAAATGGTGTAAGCAAACCAGTTTTAACACTTGGTTGCATACAGTTGCATTTTAACTTCCGACCTCAACTGTACATGTAGTTAGTAACTTTCTACAAATTACTTAATTTGTTTAATTTTTTAGTAATCTCACGGTTTTACTGTTTAGTTTTTGTATTACAATACGTGCATAATTCCTTTGCAAAAACAGATAAGTGCCTTTCAACATTTTGCACGTACCTCAAGCTATGTCTTGCCTTTCAGAAAATAACCAGCAAAAAGTGACTTGATTTTACCAATTTAAGACCTTTCTTTTACATTTTGCTAGTTATTTTCTGAAAGGCAAGACAGAAAAGCTTGAGGTACGTGCAAACTTTTGAATGGCGCTTATCTGTTATTGCAAATGGACTCCTCACATATAATTGATATTTAATCTCGAGTTTTTTTGTATAGCTGTACTGTAGAAACATTTTAGAATTCTAGACGGTTATAATAGACAGTGTAGATTTTAAACTGACAGGGTGCATAAAATTGTATTATTCTGTGTGATCCCAGGAATTGCCACTTGGGGCACGGCTCATCAGCAATGCACGCGCGCCAAATTTGTGCCACGAAATACGCAGCTCCATAGCAAAGGCATGGAGCTGCGTATTTATAACGAGCCTGTGCCTTTAATGATTTGTGTGTATTGTATCATTTTTGTATTCTTATTAGTAATCTTGGACATTATTCACCAGCATTATCTTGTTTAATTTTTATATTGTGCCTTATGAATATGTAAATCAGTCCTGATTGTAGCAAATATGCATATGCATCAAATTTGGAAAAATTTACAAAATGTACGATTAACTTCAATGATTTTGTATCTGTTAATGGTATTGTATTTGGAGACGTAAAGGAAAATGTAAGATCATGTCATCATGAATAATAATGAACTGCACGCAGGAATATTAATGAATTATTCATAAATGGCATGTGACTTTCGAGATGCATGTTTCCTCCATACTTGATGAAAACACCTTCAATAAATGTGTATTTTAAAGGCGTTTCCGAACAAGTGTTGTATATCATTGTAAAGATCATGGTCATTTCTCCAACTGCAGTGTTGTAGTCGAGTCACCAATCGAGTCCGAGTCTCGAGTCACTAGCCTCGAGTCCGAGCTCGAGTCATTAGCCTCGAGTCCGAGTCTCGAGTCACTAGCCTCGAGTCCGAGTCACTTTCCTCGAGTCCGAGTCACTTTCCTCGAGTCTGAGTCACAAGTCGCTTGTTCGCCAAATTAATGAAACTAAATCTGCTATATTTCGTTCACACAATATGTGAAATGATGACGTACTCATGCGCTCCTTGCCGGCCTGATGGGGCACCAGTGTACATATTTACACATCGCTTTGTAAAAGTATTACGTTAAAAACTGAAACAAAATCGAGGGTTTTAAGAACGATAACGCGGTCAAAACGATTGCAAGCAAATTACACTTCACCCTGGATAAATTACAGAGCTCCGACTGGTGTCAAGTCTATGTGTTGTAACAAGTTCGGCGTTGGTGGCAGCATACTGTTAGACCGCTGCTGTGCTTTTTGGCGCGAAGGCACTGCGACAAAGTTGCACGCGGCAAAACGACGACGAAGTGCGGACACATTTTGCACATTTAGAGCACTAATTTAGCCTGTATGTGGAGGAACAAACTCCCCCGGGATGCGTACATGCTCTTAGGACAACGTGGACATACGACACTGCATGGAATACCTCAAGATTTTGGCTTTCTATCGCTGTCCTTCGTGGAAAATTGCAACGCATTTTGACACCCTCGGACATGTCGGACAAAATGGCTCGCGACGAAGACGACGAACGTGCAAAAACAGTGGCAAGCAAACATCTTCAAAAACATGAATAACATTCTGGAATTCAGTCTTGTGATATATGGATATTACCCGAGGACGTGGAGGCGGCTCAAGTCATCAACATGTGGTAAGAAACTAAACAATTGTTGTACTTTACTAATAAAAATGTGGGTAGATTATTTAGCAAATGTCGATAGATAAAAGCGTAGGTACCGCGCAGTTACGTGGAGTGGTTTGAGTTGCCTTCAGAGCCGAGCTACGGTTATTAACTCTGGGGCAATATTACCATGCTCGGACACCAAGGATTTATCTTATAAGGCTGGTTTGATGATAAACAACCAATTAAGAGAGAAATGTCAAAATTTTACTACTAAGATTTGTTCCCCAATTTTTCTCATATGTGTACGGGGTCCCATCCCAGGCACGTTATCCACTACACTTAATCAAAATAGCGCCCTCTGTCGACACAATCTCACAAAGACGGCGTAATAGAAAGAGTGGCGCTATATTTAGCGCGTTTCTCTAAGAAATATTTCGCAATGTTTTGATTCTTAATCAGAAATCGAGCAGAGAACTTAAAACCGAAAGGGGCCTCCGGCGGCGGCTCGTGTTGAAACCCCGAGTTGATCAAATGTCTGTTTGAAAGACATTCGCAAAAGTTAAGATTTCTTGAGCAGGGATAAATTCGTCCTTAAACTACAGTAAAATCTTATAGGCCTAAAGCCTACCTCAAGGAAAAAGATATTTTTAAGCACACACGTATAAGAAACAACAAAAGAACTGGAAAAGGGAAAACAAATTAAGCTAGTTTGCCTTTTTTTATTCATGTATTTGAATCTTTTTACCTTCCATGCGAGGACGCAGTGCCATAATCTATAGAAAATCTTATCAAAATTATTAGCCGACGCGTCGCCTTAGCTTACACAATGGCCATGGCATTTTACTCGGAGTTTCCTGATTTTAATCTTTGTCATCAATCACGAAATGTCACGCGTAGCCACGCCCACTATAGGAAATTCGTTTAATAAGAACAACGCTGTCAATGCAGAGCGCGCTCGGGAAGGCCAAATTTGATTGGATCTTAATGAACTCGTGATGCTTCTCAGACAGATTTCGTCTGGGGAAAATTGCCTCAAACGTCGGTGCTGTTAATTTATATTTAATGTAAATGGATTTTGGGGAAGTTTGTCCGTTTTAGAATTAGGTTTGTGTGAGGCGAAGTCGAGAAATTAATTAAAACGATGAGTAAAAGCAGAAATAATTGACTCCATAGCTAGTTTTAAAAAATGCGTGTGACTGAATCCCAGCCCATAGTTAGTCCTGCTGATATTGCGCGCGCAACGCCTTCAAAATCACGTGCATTGGTTACCGTTTCCAAGAAGGCCATTGGATAAAAGTTATTAGCTACGTTTTATGACATCGCGCGTATCATGCAAGTGTCGTTCCCTGAGGTAATGACCATAACCACACCGGGTCAATTTTATGGACGTCAATAATATTTTTCTCGGCCCATGAATGACCGAAGGAAAACGGCAGGCCTACGGAACAACCGCAAGCTAGCCACACACGGTGCCCGCCTGTCCATCTCTCCGGCCCCGCGTTAGCAATGCAGATTGCACGCTGACGCGCGCGTGGCGCGTGCTATCGATCCAGTAACTAACCCCAAGAAACTAGACTATTGACACCCAGTCACTTCGGATTGGTACCCTAAGGTCATGGCGTAGTTGTAAAGAAAAATGATTAACAATTTTTTAAGGTACCAGTCTATTTTGTCGAGATTAGGGGCTAGACTGGTTCCCGTCCCGTCCCATTACCTACGTTTGACAACGTCTGAAAGACGTCTGGGGACTACGTAGGGAACGGGAACCAGTCTAGATTAGGGGCATGTTCGAACTGGTTCCTGTTCAAGAGCAAAGCTAAGGGAATTTCAGATTTATCTATCAGGTCGGCTATATATAAACCATCGCTAAAAAATAAATTGATACAAAAATTTCACTTTGTTAAAAACAGCAGCACAGTACACCATTTCAAACTATTTCAGACTATCATGCACTTACAGACAAAAATCATATGCCATAATATTAATTAGGTACCTTTGGCTTAATTAATTTGATATTTCAAAATATTTCACAAAATTATTGGCCTCGCGTTCCGACCATATAGAAGAATCTTTTTCAAAGGCAAAATTTGATTTATAAATATTGTATGCCGACTTCAATATTGCGCATAGACAATGTTTCGGCTGCGTGCAGCAGTATAAGTTTTCCCCGATCGATCTCAAAGACACACCGGGACATGAGCGGCACACACCATGCATCTCCTGTAGAGCTCCCCGGGGCAAGACCCGGCTTGCCCCCGCCCGTGCCGCCTGTGCCGCCTGTATCAACACCCCTCCCCGAGCTGTTGTCGCATACATCATGTTCCCGTGACTTTAATCAATACAACCCCGTCAGAAGTTTGGCCAGTCGCTTTTTTTTCCTTCGAGATTTAAAGGGTGTCTGAAATTCGCTATATGGAAACTCTAAAATTACTTAAAAATCGCCAAGAACTGTCCATCTTTCAATGAAAGGAATTGTAATTCCAAACCCACTCAAGAACACGTACAGGCTCCTTGAGTTGTATTTAAGCTCTGAGTAGCAAGATAGGGAAATCGTCTTAGCGACTTGACCCCGTAAATAAGACGGAGCAGATCTTCTGCTAAGGTCAAGTCATTCATGGGGCTCCGATAACTATCTTACAGTCTTGTCAAGGTAATCCGGTTTTCCTTCTAAAAGCAGGCAACCTTCTGTTGAAAATAAAGGCGTCTTATGAATAAGTTTTACTTCATGGCAATAGATTAAAGGCACAGCATCGTCAGCGATGCGCGCGAGGCCAAATTCGTGCCACGAAATACGCAGCTCCATAGCAAAGGCATGGAGCTGCGTATTTCGTGGCACGAATTTGGCCTCGCGCGCATTGCTGACGAGCTTGTGCCTTTAAACACAGAGCCCACTGCACACGACAAGTATCGGTAGATGCACGGCATCTCATTGGAGTGCGTTGCGCGTGCCAGGGGCGCGTTGATGCACGTGTCATGAGCACGTACGCACAACGCGCGTGAGTACGTGCTGCTCCAACAGTGAAATGACTAGTCGTATCCCATCTTTCTGCCGCAAGAATTTTTGTTCCCACCGTACCGAGTTCCACAAAACCCTTGCTGAAACGAGTTGAGCTAGGCTGTATTCAGGAATATATATGAATATTGATTAGCAAGTGACAGTGATCGCAAATGACCAATCACGCGCCGCGCATGTTGCTCGGTCATAGCGGTGCCGATATACTAACGCGCGCGTGCACGTCACAGCACGTAGCGCGACATTCAACATTGCATCATAGCTACGGACGCTGTTGCCAACAGCAAGAGCCAATCACGCGCCTCGTTCCGTTTAGTGGTAGCGTCCACTTTTACTAGGGGAGTCGGGTCTAATGTGAACAGTCACTGTAAGGACGTTGTTTAATAGATACGTAGGCCTATCTTTATTCAGATGAACTGCGTTTAGCTTTTAGCGAAATATAGTAAGTCTTCCTTCAGTTACGAACATTTATGCGTGCAAGATAAAATGATATACATGTACATAAAAAGATCTCCCCCTTAAAAAGTGTGGTAATTGCGGCTATACGATGTCGCGAGATACAACGCGCGAGATGATTGTTCGAAACGGCTTCATTAAAAGGTCAAAAATGCCAGGTCAAAAAAATCCCTTGTCTCTCATTGGTCGAACAGCTCGGGGCCCTAAAATACAGCTTAGCTCAACTCGATGCAGCAAGGGTTTTGTGGAACTCGGTGTGCAGCAAAGACCCTTGCGAAAGAAAGATGGTCGTATCCGAATTTCTGATATGATGGTTGCAAAATATTGGACAGAATACCGCAATTTCAGGTATTTTTTTGCGTTTTTTGTTTAAACGTATGGTTGGCCATCTTCGAACGGTGATAAAAACATCATTCAGGGTTCTTTCTTCAAACTTTCTTCGAAGTGTTATCAGAGTTTTCTTGTCAAACTCTTCTAACTTTCTCCCCAGTTCTCGGAACTTGCGAGAGCCGTGTCCAAGGCCCCCGAGTGTAATCGACCGGTTGCATATTTTACCGCGAATCACTGACGCTCCTCATTCGTCTCCCGGGCGAAATGGCCCCCACGCTATCGACCTCCGCTAGCGGCTCAAATCATAAACCCCGGTCATTTGTCATCCGCTGTAGGTTTTTGCCAAGAAATCTCGATATATTTCCTTCGGCCAGACTGCTTGTTTGTTCAATTTGAGAGCGATACATATTTGCCACCGATATACAAAGATTCCGACACGTTGAACTTTGATTAATGCGATACGTACTGCTGGACCACGACCCTATAAGTGAAAAATCTTTAATAAAAATGGATTTCAATTAAGACATTCAAAATGTGAAGGTTTTGCCTTGCTGGTTGATGTTTTTTTTGTGCAAACGCGAGTCATTTTGTTCTAGTCCAAGTCATTTCTGCCAATGACCCGAGTCTAGTACAAATCAAGTCATTTTTTGTCGGTTGCAAGTTGAAGACTCGAGTCTAGTCAAGTCAGTAAGAAATCTAGACTGGTCGAGCCGACTCGAGTCCCAAGCCTAGAGTCCAAAACACAAGCGTTTTAAAGGTTGATTGTCGGCGATATTGCAAATATTAAAAAATAAAATGCACGTAAACATAAAAACAAAACATCAAATCGCAAATTGTTGCCAGCGGCAGATAGTGCTTTCGTAAAAACACAATTTACACAAATTTGTAACACGCTCTCTTAAATTAAGAAAGAACCGAGAAAATTGGAAAAGTGACGTCCCCATCACCACAGTAACGTTTCGTAAGACAATTGACGTCAGTAAAATGTCATTTTTTTCAATTGAACGTGTCCATATCATGTTTAACAGCGGTTTAAACACGAAATCGCATTAACGACGCTTTCTCAAAACCGTACGTCAATCCTCTGTTTATTTTGTGATGTAAACATTGTAAGGTGAATGGCGTTCGTTTAAAAGGCTTCTTGAGCAGCACTGACAATAAATGACAAAATTGGGCAAGATCGAGCGGCAGCCATTGCCGAGTCAGTTTTGGCAAAGATGGCGTCGAACCTGCAACCTTGTTCCTATGTTCTACTGCATGTGGGAAACCAATGTCTAGACGGAAAAGAAGTGGAATGTCGCCAACATGTTGTTCGGGTTTGAGGCTGCCTACTCCAGAAAATGGCCAAGGTATTTTGTCCAAAATTGAGGGTTGCATTAATTTATCAAGGCACTGTATGTAATCGGCTTTCGGTCCGCACAAAATAGGGATGCGCCAAAGTGCGTCAATGTGGCTTAACCTTAACCTCAAACAGTCTTGAGCCGAAATCGGATTTCAGCCGAAGGCAGCGCGGAGTTTCAGGAAACATTAAATAAAGGCCCTTTCAGAACGGCCTTGTTTGAAAATAAGTCTGACATTGGATAAAAATACAGTATTGAAGTACAGGTAGCGCCAAGGCCGAAATTTGCTCTGAAGCAGAGAACCGGACGCTGAGAAATGGCGCTTCAAAAAAACAAAACGACGGCCTTGTTTAGACACAGTACTAAAAGCGGACTAACTTCGGTTCAACCGAAAACGGTATATCTCAGTTGTGTCTGAACGGTCTACGTAGACTGCTTTTAGTACCCAAAACGGTCTAACTCCGGTCTAGGTAGACCGCCGAGGAGAGGCGGTCTTCGTAGACCGTTTTCGGTTTAACTCAAGTTAGACCCTCTAGTACCGTATTTGGACAGTTGAACATCCGGTTTAAGTCGCCGCTGTGACCCACCTCATTCAAGCGCGCGAACGCGCAAAGCGTGCGTCGTGTACTCTTGGCGTTCATAGCGGAAGTCAGGATGCAGCTGCGTGACCTGAGACAGACCGTTTTTGGTCCAACTCGGTCATGTCTGAACGCTCAGTTTTTAGGCCAGGAAAAGTCCCCCGCAGTGACCGCGGAATGTTAGACCTTTTTCGGTCTCCGTATACACCAATCCGAGCTGCAAAGTCATGGTCCGTGTACGTCCGCCATAGCTGGGGGCCATCCAGTGCCATGAACTGTGGGTTTTGTGTTGATGATATGCTGTTACATTATGTTGTCACTTCGAACAATTTTGCGCGTTTATTTGCTTGCGAAGCCTGTGTACGCGTACGCGTTGTGCGCTGTTCGATTTAACAACAAGACAAAGCGCCCAGTCTATGGCAGTGGATGGCCCCCAGCTATGGCGGACTTGCAGGGAAGGAGTCCTTAGCAACCGGATTCGTGTATAGGCTAGTCCCATAGCCGACGCTTGCCACACAGCATTCAGAGCGTCATTTTCAAAACGACGCGTACGCTCAGCTCTTGACGCTTGACGCGCATGTCCTCTGCTGACAACAGGGGCCAATTTCATGGAGCTGTTTAGCAGCCGATTTTGTGCTAACAGAGGCTCCGGCTATTTCATGGAGACCGTAACCTTAAGCACTGCCAAACGTTTGCTAGCTTCACAGGCAAATTTGCTAAACACTCGTGACGCAACAATGCCCGTTTCCAAGCACATGCATGCTTAAGCACGCCGCGGCCGTGAAATAGCCTTAAAGTTAGCACAACTTTTCTGCTTTCTGCTACAGTAAGCACACGTTTTCAGCTAGCGCTTTAATAAGCAGCGCCATGAAATTGGGCCCTGGGGTCAATTTCATGCAGCTGTTAAGCACTGAAATTTTCTCAGCACAAAATATATTTGCTGTGCGAAAATGGGTTACCAGCCAAAATTATATGTGGTATATATTACCATTGGCTGGTATTCTGCGGCTTCTGCTAAGACATTCAATTTTTGCCAAGCAAGTGAATTTTGAGCTAAGCAAATTTCTGTGGTTAACTCCATTAAATTATTCCCCCACCCCTCTCCATGCTATCTAACTCGTTAGGTGAACATTTTGTCACTTTTTCCTGGCCCAAATGCGGACGTACCTGAGAGCAAAACACGCTCGGTGTATTTTAAAGGCCCTGTAGATGATCTGTTTTTGAGCGATTCTGCGAATAAAACCATTATAAATCAAAAGAAAGACATCAACAAACTCATCCGAAGAAATTTCAGCTTTGTCAAATGTACCACGTTTAAAAAAACCATGAAAATCCACATGTGTTTTCCTGGTCTTGGCGGGGTGTTTCAAATATTCGTTCTCAGTTGATCGGGTACTATGTGGTTTGCGTCATGCACTCTGTGGCGCACATCATATATTGCGCGCGTCTGCGCGCTCCATAAAAATGCATCGCGTTGGAACACGCACGCGGAGTACACAGCGCCCATGCATTTTGGACCGCGTAGATGCGAACCAAAAATAAGTAAATCGTTTGCAAACGATCTAAATAATTTCATCTTTACGGATTATTTTCCGGTAAAATATATCATTTTGAGCGGAAACCTTTCATTGGGTAGTTGCTATGAATTCAATCTTTACTTTCAGAACTTTCCCCCTGTAAACTCGTCGAATACTTTTTGGGGTCATTGCAAATGATCCACTGGGCCTTTAATGCCATAATAATTTAGCAAATTTTCGTGTTTTGTTTTAGCAAATCCAACACACTTGCTTTAAATAAAATTGCCTAACTAACGGACGTATATTGTTACATTTCTCTGCATATAAAATACTTGCGTTGGGCAAGGCCACGCGGTTTTTCACTAAAAGCTCTTCGTTTAGTTCAAAGTAGTGTCGCTTATCGCTCGTTCGCCATCCGGGCACGAGAGAGCCACTTTAGGGTGTTAACGGTAAGAGATGATCGCGTTGTCCTCGCCACTAATAACGAAACAACTTAGTTCGGACATCAAAACCCATCATCGTATTTTTTTAATAAGAAAAAAGGAGCTGGGCCGCTCAGGGCAGAAAATGAGACAACAATTCTCAATGATGTTAGCGATATTTTACGATTGTACCTCGACGCCCCGACGACTTTTTGAGAAATTAGTTTGTAACAACTCGACGGCTATTTGCTGTTTGATGTAAGTCGGGCACTGTATTATCATTGTATATTATTCAGTTAGACATATTGTCGTCTTTTCAATAACATATTTTTATTTGTGTTAAGAAAAAGCATGGTGTCACTCAATCTTCCTTTCGCAACGGTCTTTCCTGCACACCTAGTTTGTACGTGTGCAGGAAAGACCGTTGCGAAAGGAAGATAAGTGTCGCCCAATTTGTTGCATTATGGTGTGAGCTACATTTGAAGCCACTGTTTAAATTAATAACAGCACTGCGGAATAGCATGGGGTACCAATGTGTACAAATGGTGTGCGATAACCATCCCGCGAATATCTCACCAAATTGTGCCCGAAGGGAGCTAGAAACTGTCTTTATTAGCAACAAGTAGGTCATTTATTAGGTCTATTAGCCTCATATCCCCATTCCTTTTGCTCTTGTGGGGATACAAAGCACAACGTGATTGTAATCACAAACTGTAGCGTGGTTTTACTCGAGATGTTATCGCGTCTAGCGGAAGAGTGCGTTGCTTTTGCGCCGTGCGGCCACGGGTACTTTTCGCGCCTCCGTACGGTCACAGCCTTCCACTGTACTCCGCAATTTCGTTTCATGTCAGAGGAATTAATCAGCGCACAAACTGGTTTTCTGTTCCTCGCATCCACATAAGCAGACGTCATCACGTCTTAAGCCTATTAAATATATCTGTATAGAGCGTGATCCAGTTCCGTCCCTCACGCGTGAGGGACGGAAATCAAAAGACAAATGCCTTTCCTTAGTCAACAACAAATAAAAACTAAAGTGAACCTGTTTGTTTACCTTCTACTGATGTTAATACACACACCCAGTTTATCGCATGTTGAAATTGACTTTACAGTTTTATGCGGAGGTTGTTTTTATGTGTGAGGGACGGACAATCAATAACATTGACAAAAAAGGCAATTTTTTACATGCATTTTCTTGAAAATGTTATGGTACAGTGTGCCCAGTCAAATTTATTCTGTTATTTTTTGTAATATGATTAAAATATGGACATTTATTTACAGATCGAGGTATTATTTTGATTAATTTAAGAAATTTTGAAATCTTCATCAAGTGTTTACCAGTTTTGGATCACGCTCTATAAGAACCAAAGGGATCCCAGTGACTTGAACAAAAAAATCACAAAATTGTCGTTTCCGTATTATGCCGATGAAACAATTTTTCCGACTATAAATAGTGGAAAATATAAAGATTCTTCCAGGCCATGCTCTTAAAATGTCAGCCGTAAGATTGTGATTTACATGCGTATACTCGTTTGATCTCATAAATTAATACGGATCATGATCCAACCAAGCGGACACAACAATGTTGGTTTTCAATTTCCTCCCAAGGATTGCAATTTACCGCCGGCCTAAAATAAAGACACCCAATTTTCCCGTCGATATTTGTTTCACCGCAAGGCAGAAATGGGTCAATTTTCGGTGCATTAAGCACCGTCTACCTGCCAATACCTCGCTTTATAAATTAATCGGACGCAAACAAAACTGGCCCGCGCGCCCATCTGTCAATTGTCGCTTCCCGCGCAGACGATATTTGACGCTGGCGGAAGGTAAAAGGCGCGAAAAGAAAATGTAAAACGACCTTGATCGATACGCGGTATAATACTGCGCATGTTTCTGTACTAAAATGAATTATCTTTTTTGAACTGTGCTCTGTGATTTTGTGCTTTTGCTTTCAAGTCTTGGGGGAAAACCTCAGGGAGTATACCACTGTGCCTCATAGCTCAGCTGGTAGAGCATCTGCCCGGTGTGTCAGAGGTCTTGGGAAAAACCTGAGGGAGTATACCACTGTGCCTCATAGCTCAGCTGGTGGATCATCTGCCCGGTGTGTCAAAGGTCTTGGGGAAACCTGAGGGAGTATTCCACTGTGCCTCATAGCTCAGCTGGTGGATCATCTGCCCGGTGTGTCAAAGGTCTTGGGGAAACCTGAGGAGTATACCACTGTGCATCATAGCTCAGCTGGTAGAGCATCTGCCCGGTGTGTCAGAGGTCTTGGGGGGGAACCTGAGGGAGTATACCACTGTGCCTCATAGCTCAGCTGGTGGATCATCTGCCCGGTGTGTCAGAGGTCTTGGGAAAAACCTTAGGGAGTATACCACTGTGACTCATAGCTCAGCTGGTAGAGCATCTGCCCGGTGTGTCAAAGGTCTTGGAGAAACCTGAGGGAGTACACCACTGTGCCTCATAGCTCAGCTGGTAGAGCATCTGCCCGGTGTGTCAAAGGTCTTGGGGGAACCTGAGGGAGTATACCACTGTGCCTCATAGCTCAGCTGGTGGATCATCTGCCCGGTGTGTCAAAGGTCTTGGGGAAACCTGAGGAGTATATCACTGTGCCTCATAGCTCAGCTCGTAGAGCATCTGCCCGGTGTGTCAGAGGTCTTTGGGGAAACCCTGAGGGAGTACACCACTGTGCCTCATAGCTCAGCTAGTAGAGCATCTGCCCATTCTGTTCGTTAATCTCTGAAAATAGATTATTCATATTAAAACAACCTGCATAACTGTTCGAATCGTGTAAGAAATTGTTCGCTTAATTGATTTCTAAACAACGCCAGTCGATGTGTCATTGAGTGGAAGCGCGGTAATTGGGTGTTCAGCAGACCGAACCTAAACGGCCTCTCGGGTCCTTTGCCAATTAAAGATGATTTCTTGTGGATGGTCAATGAAGTACAAAAAGACACGATGTCATTATATCGCGTGTTCGACTCAGTAGAGTTGCGATGAAGTTAAATCAATCGTCACGTCACAATGTACGTCACAAGCCATGTCGCAAGGTACATCACAAGCCACATCACAAACCACATCACAAACCACATCACAAACCACATCACAAGCCACACCACAAGCCACACCACAAGCCACACCACAAGCCACACCACAAGCCACACCACAAGCCACATCACAAGCCACACCACAAGCCACACCACAAGCCACACCACAAGCCACACCACAAGCCACACCACAAGCCACACCACAAGCCACACCACAAGCCACACCACAAGCCACACCACAAGCCACACCACAAGCCACATCACAAGCCACATCACAAGCTGTGTCGTAAGACCCATCACAAGACACTTCACAAACGCATTGCATTTTTTGCCTAACTCCCACGAAATCAGCAGTTCAGACGGAGCGGTGTGACTTTAAAAGTCCAAACATCAATTTTCACGAAATCGTGATAAAAGGTTCAACGACCAACGACGTTGCCAGCACTCAGCCGCGACGCGTGAACCGGAAGCTCCCGCGGCTAAATCCCACTTCTGACACCAAATCTGCCGGAAACAAACAAATCGTGTTTTACGCTTATTTTAACAATGCTAGCAAACGAACGAAATGTTGTACCTGTTCAGTGATTATAAGCATTATCCAATACTATCATTAATATTATTCATTATAATGGACTATTTTCATCAGTGAAAAGTCAGGACTCTGAGCAGTCGAGACTTTCCGAGACTTTGCGAGACCTTAAAATACATAACATTTTGCAGAACAAAATGCCCATACACACACCAGCAAAACAATTAGCAACATAGCTGCCTAGCCTTTAACTCCAAAATGTACTCTTTAACATTGAGCGAAACCGTTATGGTTTCACTTTCTTGACAACCGGTTGCTATCCGCCATTACTGTGTCCATACTATGGCACGCCAAAGCGAACATAATTCAACATTGATAATTGCGCAAATGTTGCGCAAGAAAAAAAGTTGGCATGACTTTTAAATGTTGATAGACTTATAGGTGCGTTCAGACGATGGTTGTGAACTTAAAGTTAAGTCGTTGCTAGTGGCCACTCGTGAGTAAGCTCGTAAGAAGTTACCGTGTGGACGCACTTACTTACAAGTTAACAACGACGATTTAACAACGAGAAATCTTATGAGTAGCGCGCTACTTACGAGCGCGCACTGTGTATGGGCCGTGTGCATGCCTGCGCGTCGTTGTTAAAGCACCGTGTGGAAACGCGTCGTTGTTAGTGGGACTGTCGTTGTTAACTTTACTTTCGAAAGTAGTGACCGTCTGAACATGCCTTGTTTGAAACTGGCATACCGTGCTTTTGTTGGCAAGTTTTTAAAAATGTTGAGACTTGTTTTTCAGGGTTGATGGCAAAATTATCAGTGTTGAATTATTTTCGCTTTGGCGTGCCATAGTATGGACACAATAATGGCAGATAGCAACCGGTTGTCAAGAAAGTAAAACCCTCGCTAACAATTTGATTGCAAAATTGTTAGCATATCGATTTACGATTAACGCCAGCTCATGTAAGCCATCCCCGAACTCTCCCGCGTTGTAGATATTTAGCCCGGCGCCGATGGTAGCTATTGCAATTTAGCCGACTCGTTTCATTCCAATGACCTGATTAAATTGCTTTTGTCTTACGCCGGCCTTTAATGACAGTCCATAATTTAGAAATCGCTTCGCCAATTTGGCGGGGTAAACGGAACAGGATGAGGTGTCGAATTCCAATTTTGCGTGCGCGCGTATAATTTTTGCCACTGGTACAAATGGTTATTGGGAAACCAAATTCAGACGCGGGGATGAATTTGTTTATCTGTCACAATCCAGAACACAAATTGCGAGTTAATTTTGCCTTATTTGCCCGGTTGGCGCTCTTAATTTGACCTTTAAAGTGACATTATATGTTGGCACCGGAACCGTAGCCGGATAGCCCGATTTCATTAAATGCATTGTCTGTGCTGCAGAAGCTGATTTGATCAAAACATACATCTCTAAAAGACAAGCCTGGAGGTCATTCCATTGTGTTTACAGTACATATAGAAAGGTACACAAAGCATTTTTGGCTAGGTTCGGATTAGTCACATTATGTTTGTAGGGCACAGAATGATACATGCACATGCAAGTGTTATCTAGTTCGGTTGAGGGCAATTTGCCATTCGCGAATGGTCCAGGTGGAGCAGGTGGCGCCCTCGTGAATATTCAGCTCGCTTTATGCGGTCTTTCGGTCAATTGAATCAGGAGCATACGAAGTCAGGCCGCAAGGTGGTTCCGGAATAGGCGCCGCGGATGTCTTGTCAGCCACGGCTAAGAAAAAAAATCTTAATTCCTTGTAACTTTCTCGTGGCGTGGGGGTGGGGGTGTGGGTGGGGGTGGAGTGGGAGTGGGGGTGTTGGTAGAGGTAGAGGGTCTTGGGGGATACATATGCTCTCCGCTTCCGTTAACTCTTATACAATTAGGCCTACTTTGTATACTGTCCGAAATGTTATTCTGATAATTCTATTTTTGTTATGGACACAAAGTTAATTAATTCTCGAGAACATTGTCATCTTGGACCTAAGAACGGCACATTGATCGGAGAATACCCTTCGAGTTTTCAAATGCTTTCCCGACAGCTGATTTTCAGCCAAATTTCGTATACTTTCAGCCTAAAATGTCCTCGGGCTTTAAACGAATAGTACATTGATCGTTGATTGCGCGCAGTGCGTAATCACCGGAAGGCAGTGTACTGAAGCGCGCCGAATTAATTATATTACAAGTGTCATAACATGTTAAGTTAAAGAAAATGACCGTATAATGTTTGAGTTTTAATTAAATGTAGCTTCAGTTTTAATTAAATGTAGCTTCAGTAAGCCGTTCATGTAAAATGAACAGCATTAAAATGTCCCCAGGCTAAGTTTCATGGTTGAAAATACTCCTCCTCCAATTTTAAGTTTTTGAGAGTCGGGGTAGAGGTATACTTTCCTCGCCTTCCACCTCAGTGACCCTGGCTAGAATCCTGTCCGGGTCAGCATCATGGATTGGGTTCTCAGTCCTTACTCGATCCCATGGGTTCCCCCCACATGCGTGAGTGGGGTTTACCTCCAAACTCTAAAACTGAGCCTTTCTTCATCTTCTCTCAAAGAGCAATCTGTAATTGACGTCGATTGATGCTGTTGAATTAGTAAAATAAATGGAGTTTGTCCATGTATGTTTAATTGTTATGCAAATTTATACCGACGCCAATATTATGTATGACAAGATTAGTCGAAATTTCCAACTGAGTTGAGACGAAATTATCATCAACTGAGGGCGCTCTTGTGATAGTGTGTGATGTCGTCTTAACAAAATCGCGAGATAACAGACACATGCACGACTCAACTAAACTACGCGTGCGTCGCGGGTATATAAAAGGTCCCTACAACCAGACAGAATGAACACAGCTCGCCTGACCACAGCGCGATGACCTATCTGTAGCTATCCGATCATCCCGCGAGTGCACTTGACGTTTAAGCTAAGTGCTCGGCATCCGCAGATAAGGAGAAAGGGACCCTTCGTGCCAGCTTGTGGCGAGGGGTGAAACAGGTTGTTGTTGCCCCGTCAGATCATCTCTGTTTACCCCGCTGCGAGCTCCGCCCCGTGAATATCAATTTGATTCTGCAGACTTCGTCAGTCAGTCAGCGCTCACCGAGTCAACACGGCCGCGACGGGCGGCGCTGTTATCCCGAAGCACAGACGACGATAATGTTAGCGACTCGGCCTGGCGAGAACATATTTAACTTTGCGGGTCCCTAGGCTCGGGGATTTCATCCCGAAGTTAAGTAGGATTGACTGTTCGTTTTACCGGAGTGAGCTGTAAAACCCGAGACGAGGTGAGTCTAATGGCGTTATTGTCAAACGGCACCGACTGAACAACGCGTATCGGTGTTGTGTTTCGCGAAACTAAGCCCAGCGTCCGTTTAACGGCCCGACTTCTTCTTTTTGCCAATTGAAAATCTTGTTTCTGGATCCAACATCGGTGACGCCGATCAAGAAAGAACATGGTGACCGAGTATATGCTTCTCTTTTGACGAAACGTAAGTATTCGGCATCTTTTGAGTGCGGCGTCTTCACGTCCAACGACAAAAGAGACAATAAACCCTAAAATAACCGTTGATATTCCTTCATGTCTTGTTTAACTGCAACTGTCTGGACACGAGTTCTAGAACTTGGTTTTGAAGAACCGAAACTAAGGTCTTATTAAGATCCGTTTGATCCAAAGAACTGCATGTGGTTTAGATACTACAAAGAAACACCGACGTCTCGTCTTCGGAAGTTTTTGGGACCTGCATTGAATGCTCTGACAGCTTTAAGAGTTTCAAATTAAGACGGACATTTCAAGATGGGTTCTGAAAGTCACGGTCTTCGCCCCAACAACACAAACCCCAACCCTCCTCCTCTTCACCCACCCTTCCACCCCACGGGGTTCCCAGGAGGGGGCAGAATGGACCAAAACGACGAAGACTACGGCGCGTCGGTCTACGAGGCCATGCGAGCGATCGTCTACCCAAACCCCCACGAGTGGTTCCTAATCACGGTCTACGCGGTCATATTCATCACGGGACTGGTCGGGAACCTGTTGGTGTGCATCGCCGTGCTTAAGAACGAACACATGCGGACTGTTACCAATTACTACATCGTCAACATGGCGGCGGCTGATGTGTTGGTAGTGTTGCTGTGTTTGCCCCCTAATGTCATGGTTGATACCACAGAAACGTGGTTCTTTGGGGATACGGCATGTCACATTCTGCCCTACTTACAGGTAAGATGCAATTAACCCTATGCACCCCTTTAGGGTGTAAAGAGTTAAGCCCAAACATTAGTATATGTATATGTATATGGGCATTTTTATAGCGCTCTTACGCGAGGTTTTACAGCGCTTTACAGTAATATTTATTTATTTATTTATTTATTCCATTTATTTACCCAGGGTGTGCCCAAACAGTTTACAAAAACTGGTTTCCATTGGGGCCCTGCAAACACACATAGAACAAATATACTAAATTGAACAACTTCACAATCACAAACAAACTGGAATAAGATACATTTGACCACCCAAACATCGAAATACATAGGCGAGCGGCGCCATTTGGCTGCCAACGGCCAGAGACACCGGGGAATACCCTTTACTCTTCCCGAAAGAGTGCTCTATTTATTTATTTATTTATGTATATTTATTTTTTCGCCATATCCAACAGCGGAAGGACCGCCAATTACAGGAATGGGATCAATACACATAAATATTAAAATAACTATCAGTAAAAAATATGTAGGCCTATACATAAATAAGGCATTCAAAGCATTCCAAACAAAACAAGTAGACAAAAATAAATTTAAAAAAAGATTATCAAGATAAATTAAAAGAACCGGCAAGAACTTTTAAGTGCGTTACACAACACACTGGACTAACGGCTTTACATCCCTTCCGAAGGATGGAGCAATTGTGGTTGAGTGCCTTGCTCAAGGGCACATGTACCACGACCGGGTTTCGAACCCGCAACACCGAGGTTTCACCCGAACATCAACGACCCATACCACTCGGCCACGGTATTCCCTGCACGTATATTGTACATCGGTACACTGCATGCTTCCTGGAGAGTTGAGAACAGGATTAAGGAATGTTATTGAGCCCGGTGATCAGGGGTATTAATGTGTAAAACACACTGGTCTAACACAGACACACTTGTGGGGTACAAAACACAATGGAACAATGGTACCCCATAAAGAAATTCAAAAGGAACAGTGGTACCCCACAGAGGAATTCTAAAGAAAAGGGAAAATAGGACAACAATTGTACCCCATAAACCCCTGTGTACACAGATTACTCGGACTGCGTGTATAGGGCATAGATATGTCCATTGCCAACAGAGATATTTCTCATAATGCCACTTATATATTTTATATTCAACAGTGATATCGTGTTTCATAATACATGTAAGTATATCGCATTGCATCATAGAGATATTGCGACTGTCGCGGTCTTTATATTGCTATATATATCGTGCGATGAGAAAATGGGTCTTATATCGCACAGTTTTTGCGACCATAACCTGAAATGTGTTTCTAGCGTAATCACAATTCCACAATGATCAGGGGCCAATTTTATAAAGCTGTTTAGCAGAAAAATTTGCTTAATCAAAAATTTGTGTGTTTTATAAAAATGGGTTAACGGTCAAAATTGTATGTCAACTTGTGTTCTTAGCAAGAATAGCATATATTCTTTTGAAAAACACAAGTTGACATGCAATTTCGACCATTAACCCATTTTTATAAAACACACAAATTTTTGATTAAAGGAGTGTGACCAGATCACTTTTTTTTTACCCATAACTCCCCGG
Organism: Henricia sp. BOLD:AAB3569; assembly: GCA_037783545.1. NCBI lineage: Eukaryota > Metazoa > Echinodermata > Asteroidea > Spinulosida > Echinasteridae > Henricia > Henricia sp. BOLD:AAB3569. Next base: position 792,138 of record JBBELK010001037.1, read on the forward strand.
GACTTACCTTATGGGTCATGAGATTTTTATATCATAACATCCGTTATATTTTTCTGATTACGAAACTGAAACTCCCGCGCTTCTAGGCCGCATATTTCCGAGGATATCGTCGAAAATCCACCGATTATTTGTAAACTAATTTTCCAGTATCAACGTTTATCGACTGAAAGCCGACTCGATAGTTTTGTTCAATTTTTTACTGGAAATCGCGAATGTTTTCGGGTTTTTGGGACATGGGAGGTGTGTATGGGAGTTACTTGATAATATTGGTAAGTTACATCGAAAACTATTTTCCAGAAACTCTGGTCATGCTCCTTTAAGCAATTTTATTTTGCTAAACAGCTTCATCACTCAAAGATCATCATTGGTCAAAATCGTAAAACGTCAGCAACATATTTTTGTTCATGGCCGCGAAAACTCGATCCTGCATGTGTGACATCTGACTAATTATCGCACAGCGGTTCACATGTTGTCAGTCAACCAACCTCTAGCCTTACAACACATACGTCTTCACTTCTTATATTTCACATTCAAAAACAAACTTGGCGCCAAAAATATGTCCTGATTTATTCCCCATCATCGATCGCGCGGCATCGTTTTTCAGTGCTGTACCACTGTGACCGCGATACGGCGAACCCTTTGCGTTTATGACATTTAAAATCGGGAATCAAGGTTTCGAACGCTGTTAGTTTCCAAAATTGAACGACCGGATCGTCCAAACGATAAAAGTGACGCAACATGCATCCCCTTTAGAATTTCCTGTTTTTAAAGTATCTCTTTCGCCGCTTCACTCAACATACAGTTCCCGCCTCCGCAAGCCCAAAAAAAAAGTTTGACGAACGTTTAGAACAAAAATACTTGTGTCAAATTACATTTTATATAAACCACGTATCGTGATATAGCTGACCTATTATATCTGCGAAAATACAGTGGGGTACTGTGGCCGAGTCGTTTGGGCCACTGACTTGCAACACCCGGGTGAAAACTTGGGGTTGCAGGTTCGATACCCGGCCGTGGTACCTGTGCCCTTGAGCAAGGCACTTACTTGCTCCATCCTTCGGAAGGGATGTAAAGCCGTTGGCCCAGTGTGTTGTGTAACGCATGTAAAACATCCCAGGGGCACTCTTTCGTGAAGAGTATAAGGGGATTCCCCGGTGTCTCTGGCCGTCGGCTGCCAATGGCGCCACCCACCTATGTATATCTATGTTTAGGTGGAGTATTAGCTATGTAAAAACACATTATATTGTGAACATATCCATATGGAATATCCGCTCTACAAATGTCATAATAATAATAATATTATTATAAAATAATATTACTATAGCGACTCTGTATTTGCATTAGAATTATAAACTGAAGTACACTATATCTACCGCAGCGTTCAATATTATATTAAAATATCCATATAGCTCAGACGCGTATCTTAACAAATAATGCTTGCAAAATTTAAAACCCTAAAAATAGCTTTCACACTATAAGGACACACCATTGTTAATAACAATGGTGTGTGCCCAATCTCCACTGTTAGTTGCTCATAGTGTCAACGACCGAAGCGCAAGAAAACGAACCGCATTAGAAGAGCTCTCCCGGAATTTGCAACAGATTCTTCGGAATATTACTAATTTTGTGAGTCCTGACATGGATTTAAAAAAAAACCTGGATTGTCAATTAACAACCTTGGGGATTTTTAGATGTGTTTGGAGGCACGGAATGAACCTGTTTTCCCAGATGTCCTCCCCAAAATCCGGGAGGGTTGGTAAGCTCTGCATTAGTCTGATATTGTCAAGACGTTTCTGAAGAGCTGATAATAGCTGACAACTGTCTGAAAACTGCACAATTTGATTAAAACAAAATGTCGGTTTCTTTTAATCAAGTTGGACAAGTGACGAGTAGAATAATGACTATATAGGTTTATTATGGTTTGGATCGGACGGTTGTTAGATAGCAGAGCACCTTCCCGGATTTTGGGGAATACATCTGGGAAAACAGGTTCATTCCGTGACTCCAAACACATCTAAAAATCCCCGAGGTCGTTAACTGACAATCCAGGAGGGTTTTTATCAATGTCAGGGCTCACAAAATTAGTCATTTTCTGAAGACTCTGTTGCAAAATCCGGGAGGGTTAGCAGCTCTGGGTATAGGCTTTTGTCGAGTCCTAAAACAATATTTTATAGAACAGGTTTCAAGGTAGTATATGCTTGTTTGGTAAAGTGGTACAAACGGCATGATTTCCACTGGTAATTGAAAGCATAGGTCGAGAAAACTACCTTGTATAAATTTCAGATACATTGATGCAGTAATACTTCAGAAAACCTGAAAAATCGAAGTATGGTTTTTGTGCACGAATGATTGGCTCCAAAGATATAGTTTGGTCATTTTTCTCATGAATGGGGGCAATTCAAACGAAATAATTTTACAGGATGATTACTACCATTACCATCTTGATAACAAGTAAGCTTAAAGATAATAATTCAGAATTTTTTGGAGGGTAATTACCAAACAATTACCATACCTTTAAAGGTATATCATTTGCACGATGACACGTTTTTGTAGATTAAAGGAATAATTATGGCATAATATCTCTCCAGCTGTTAATGTTTATAAGCTTACAAAAAAGTACCATCTTAGATAGAACTATGGAGCTGCGTATTTCGTGGCACGAATTTGACGCGCACGCATTGCTGACGAGCCTGTGCCTTTTAAGGACAGCAAAAATCAATTCTGAGGATTACCTTCGATTTTCTTCCCAAAGCTAACTCAGTCTTTTTACTCGAACTGGTCATTACTTAAAGTGCCGGGCGTTTGTCCGTCTTGCTAACGTACGGCCCGAGCGGACACGCATCGCATAAGCCGCCGCGGCCCACGGGAGAGGGATTTTCGGATTTACGGTTAAGTAAAAGGCTTTAGCCTTCCAAGTATACATGTACATCTATGATCTAACCGCGCATCCATCCATCCACTCCATGCGATATATTTCGGGGATATTTATACCTTCAACCACGGGAACACAAGATAGGAATGTAAGTTTAAATTGTGCCGGCTGAGACGTTGCAACGCCACCGTCTTTATGTCTGACTGTCTGAGAAATGTTGACTCCAATTAATGCATATAGTTCCGACCTGTCAATCAAGCCGAACCCGCCGACCAATCACAACAGAGCTAGCAGACAGCGCCCACATAGGTCAAAGTGATGCAATCATCACACAATCACGCGATTTGCTGCCCATATATACAGTTTGTATGTTTTATGCGCCAGTGACCGGGTGAATTTTGGTTTCAATGTTGGGCGATTCGCTGTTCAGAGGTAGGAAAGCGCATTTTTATGAATATATGTCATCCCTGCATTACTAGCCCTTTGCTCAGTGTGTGCTACGGTAACTGTCGACCCTAAAACATAAATACCTTTGAGTTTTCTCCAATGAATCTGTGCTTTCCATAGCATGCTGAGTCCCGTTACTTTGTACGTTGTGTCGCAATTTTTTTTGCGATGGCTTGTGAGCACATAGCGACAGTATCTAAGGGGCGGGGTTAACTGGGCAATCTCGGAACTAAGCATTTTTTTCACGCGCACATTCCACGCACATTCCACGCACACGCTGTACGCGCACGCCCCATTCACACGACCCACGCGCACGCTTCGCGTATACGCGCACATTGATAAACCGATGAGATATCGCCAAGATCGTTTCATGGCCGAGCTTATCCTAACAAACAAACCAAACGAAACTCGGTTTTCCTCGTTAAATAATCACACGATCAATTCGTGTCAACCACCAGAACATTGATTTAAACAAAACACGTCCACCACAGTTTGCCCACATGTATTGCATCGTGCGGTTAATAACCGTTCGTACGTGCGAGGCGCCGCTTCGTGCGAGTCACAGACCGTGCGCGCGTGCAGACAAATTACGCTCGCCAATGAACGGAACATTTTAATCGGTTTTAATAGATACGTGTTCACCTTACACGCGTGCTTTTCTATGGTCATACAAACATTTTGGTTTCCTGATGAGACTCCCACACAAAGCGTACACGTAAACAAAGCGTGACGTCATCATGCCTCGGGTCTATTCACCCATTTGAAAAGCGTTGATATTCTCAGATTGATGGACATGTTTTCGCGACCATGGCTGCTTTCGAGCGCTCGTCCCTGGTGCTCCCAGGCGTTGGGAACGTTACGTCACACACATGCGTACACACTTGTGCGCTCAAAAGCGTTATCGGGATCCCTGCACCACGGTCATTAGAAATTACATCCCCGCTAATAAAATCTTGGTTTTCCACAAAATAAATCACAGATATCTGATGAAAATAAATCATGAAAATATTTACAACGTTTGGTTTCGATGTGGAAGCTTAAACATTCAAAATATCAACCCAAATCTCCAGTATTATTCTGAGACGCGCTAGCCATTTTCTAGGAGTCATGCATGTCTCCCAGTTGTTCCGACGACTCGGAGGTCGGGAGCAGTTGGTGCCACCGTCTGGTGCACCAACGCGCTTTCGGGCGAGCACCAGGGAACACCAGGGATCCCTGGTGCCGCGCTCGAAAGCAGCCCATAATTAGAAGCATGTTTCTGACGTCACCACTCGTTCGACCAATGAATGACTTTGGTTGACGACGACCGAAGATAACCATTGGTTGAATCAGTAATTACGTCATCAACATGTTTCTGGTCATAGTTGCAAAAACATGGCCACAGGACAGATTTCTAACCGGAGATCTATCGCTGTGAACAACTCTCAATCGATTTATCTGGTTTAAAACAAACACCTGTGCAGGTGTGTCGTCAATAAATATTTACTCCAGTAAGTGAAGTGCAGTGTAATGTGTTGTAAGATTAAATGTTCGTATTCAGTCGATTAAACAGACAAACTGTGTAGACGAATATCTATACCAGGGCCGTGATGCTGTGGCACGTGTAACCTAAAACACACTAAACTGGGTCACTAAATGATGTCACGTTATCATTAAGACCAAAACCCCATTTCGTACATGTTTCAGCGGAAGAGAAATTGCACCAAATTTCAAGACAATTGTGTCGCTTCGCAATATTATGCGGGGATATTTTCATGGGCATGGTTAAGGTTCCCACTCGCAGCGTTGCTTATGGGTCATTCCACGTGTGACATATCAGATCTTAAATATGAGTTACATTCCAGCCCAGCTACTTTAGTAAGTATATTCATTTCATAAAGAAACACATGTTACACTACAATAGAAGTATTTACATCACATTGTAACAAAACTACAGACCTCCAAAATGTACTCGTAGTGTTAAACATATGTGGTGTCCATGTTGCGTAGGTAAGACAAATATTTCATGATCTGTGAGTGATTGGTCAGTGAAAACAACATGATTATATTGGGACACCTAGCCATATACAGTACAACAAATATTTCATCAGATAAATAATTCTCCAGTTTTTAAATAAAAGAACTTGTACCAACGCAACAAGGACACCGCTTTTTTTGTTAAAACCAACCTCATGGAATGACCCCTAGGCCTATGCGTTGCAAAACAGAGAACCAATACATGATGCCCTCAGCGGCGAGAATGTCTCAGGTTTTTAAATGATTGAACTGGGAGGTTTTTCTTCGCGTTGCAACGCCCGTGTACGTGAGAAAACGCGAGACAAAATCAAACATAGATCTTTTGCTGCACCGATTTCCTCTCCAGTCCGCACTATGACATTTTATAAATTGGCGGGATTATCCCTCCGTCCAACCATCTTCTAAATTTCTTAGCAATATGTCTTTCATGGATTGACGTCAGCACAAACGACCTAGGCCTTAGGCGAGCCGAAAGGCAAAAAAATAGCTTTATAAACTCTCTCCGTGAAATAATATGAAATGCGTTTGTTCGGGTAAAAGGCATGAATGTATCATGAAATTGATATATCAGGGGTGGATCAGTGACACAAAATGCCCGTATCAGATCGCAGGATTTAGAGCAGGATTTAGTTTATACTTTAAGAGTAAAAGCAGTTTTTAAAAGTAAGAGGCAATTTCAATGTATTTCAGCTTATCTTAGCTAAAGCCTCTAACTTTTTAGAATGGATATATTTCCCGTTTGATTTGAATAAAACGGGGTCGCACGCGTCAGTCGTTTGCACGTGCGTGAACCGAAACTTCGTTCTCTGATCGTCAATGAGCTCTGTGATCGTTTAAAGGGCATTACACAACATACACCATAAAAATAACCAATATTACATGTATACGGTTCCCGTTTTCAACCAATCCACATTGGTTAAACCAATATGTGGTTGGTAGATATTATGTGTAAACCAATCTATTGGTTAAAATAACCAATCTTACATGATTGTATACGGTTCCCCTTTTCAACCAATCCATATTGGTTTAACCAATATGTGGTTGGTAGATATGTGTCCAACCAATCTATTGGTTAAAATAACCAGTCTTACGGGTATACGGTTTCCTTTTTCAACCAATCCATATTGGTTTAACCAATATGTGGTTGGTAGATTGGTTATTTTAACCAATAGATTGGTTGGACACATATCTACCAGCCACATTGGCTGAATTCAAACAATCTGTTTTTAGGGTGTACAAGACCCAGCGCTGCCTTACGTCCCATCCGAATGATGGAGTAATTGTGGCAAAGAACCTTGCTCAAGGGCGAAATTATATACCTCGACTGGTTTCGAACCAACAACCTTGGTGCTTCCACCCGCAGTGTGCGAGTTGTGACCTAAACTGCTCGGCCACGGTTCTCCCACAACTACTCTTTCAAGGGCAAATTGGGGACAATTTATCTATGTTCCCTGGCCGCGTGTTGTTTTTTACACCACAGCGTGGGGTACACCCCAACTTTTCAAAAAAGGCGAATAGAGTCTATACTAAGTTTCCAATGACTGATACTTCCAAGTGACAATCTTGGAAATAGTCAGAACTCTTACTCTTAATTAGAGAAAAAAAAGAAACCGAGAAATTTCGAAAAATCCCAAACAACACTGAGATTCGAACCAGGGACCTTATGATTACAAGTCGAGCTCTCTTCTAACCAGACCACGAAGCTGGTTGCAAACCCACCGCATTCAAAACCCTAAATTCCTTAAGGGTGCACATAAGTAAATAGGGCTCCCATAGGAACCAATGCTAAATGCCCCATTTTCAAAAATCATTTAAAAATACTCACAACCCTCTTAGCTTCTCAGGACAACAACCAAAATAATCTTTTAAATTCTGTTCAATTTTATGAGGGTAATCCGTCACGTTTATTCCCTAATTTCCACCTGAAACAAAACTACTCCTGCAACAGTGAAAATTGCTAAACAGACCAGCGTCCATTTTGGAACAAAGGCACATACGCTACTGGGCAAAATAGGGCCACTTTTAGGAGCTACATTGTCCAGAATGTTTATAGTTGAAAGAAAAAATACCCCACATCACGGCGATGGCCACATTCTACACAAGACCACACTCGTTCAGCTCGCAACTCTCTCTAATAAAGAAGAATTTGAGGGCATACAAAATATTAATGAGCTCGGCGCACGGATCTCTGCCTATTTACTCGGGTGCACCCTTAAAAGTGACCAATTCGAAACCCTGACCCTGAACCCTAACCTATTATATAGTCTCCTCTCAAGACGCTAAAAGGGTACAAAACCCCTCGCTTTCCTCTCGCAGTGGTGTAAAAAAAAATACGCTCCCTGCGCATCGCTAGAAAATAAGTGTCTTCAATGAGCCCGTAAAACACACCAGATGGAACAAGCGAACAGACAGGTTGTTTGCCTACTCAATAATCCAACGATTTTTATCATCATCTCGCCCCGGGGAAAGTGGGCCGTTTACAACGGTCGATACTCTAGTTGTCCAGGTTTTTCTTCTTTTTCTACTTTTTTGGCCCGTGTCGAAGGTATAGGGTAAATCAGCTCCTCGTGTGATGTAAAACATTAGTGCGATTGTGGTGAATAAACAAACGAACGATATGGGATGCTTGTTTGAATGTCTGATTAGTCGAGTGTTTGCTTAAATTCGTGGGCTTTGGTTTGAATGACAACATAACAGGACGAATTCGGGTTTTGATTTCCCAATATCGAGTCAAAAATAATGCGAAACTTGTCAACTGACACTCAACATTTCCCACAGAAAGGTTAAAAGGTCCCTGAAATTATTGTTTTTATCAATTAAGACGACGTTAGATCTTATTCCTCTCAATTGATAAAAACACATTTTGAAGAAATAATCACAGGTTTTGTGCTTTTTATGCTAATATGAATTTCCATATTCATGAGCAGAGTTGTGACGTCACATAGGGTACTCAGGTATTTCCCATTTGTTTTGTACACAGATATCGCCTGGGCTTCCTTCAGTTTATTGAATTATTTGTGACTGTTGGTTGCTATTTTTTTGAATTGCAAGTTACCTATTCCTAGTCACGTGACACAATTTACAAACAGCGACGTGCACAAACAGCGCCCTCTATTGGTAAAGAAAGTATACAAAATACATAAAATAGAATAAAATATATTAAATTAAATTAGAATAAATTTAAATAAAAAAGACTGCTTTCTTTTGATTTCAAACCAAAGTAAACATTTGATGTCGATTGTCATCGTAATATTGCTGGACTGACAAACCATTTCAGATGCCCTTTAAATTGCCTGTCTGATCACTTATGATTTCGTTATTAAACTCAGTTTTTAAACATTTGAAACCGCTGTTTAAAACGGACATTTTGCAAACAGTGTTCCGTCCCATAGTCGTCCCGTAAGTTTCTGTTGGATGACGTTTGACGTTCACGTAAGGCTCAATGACTGGTTCATTGCACTTGGCACGCTCGCTATACTAGCAACCAAAGAATTCAAATCGGCGCTACAAAATAATCGCGCTGCGTGTTTGTAACAATCGCAAGCCGTACGCACTCGCTGTTGGCTCTCCGTGTATCGGAAATTATTAAGTTGTGTTCTCGCCGCCTAATTGAACGTCAGTGCGCAACATAAAGCAAGAAGTGGTTCGCGAAATGTCAAAAACGTGGCTTTTTAATCAACGGGCCAGACGCACGCATAAATTATGTTTTTAATCATTTTGTGGTATTAGGTACTGTTTTCCCGAGATGTTATGAAGAATGTTGTGATAAAGGACCCATGCCATAGACATCGAAAAACTGCTAATTACTTATTCGTACTGGAAAAAGTAATTAGTTTTCAATGAGGATTCTATTTTTTGCGTTACGGCTTCAAACCGTGGCTTTGTAGTTTGTACCATGTAAACCAAGCGCTCCATTGTGATTTAGTGTGTTGAAGTTGTAGCGCGTACATTTTTACCTTTGCTATTTCGTGCCGTGCATTATTTTGATCCCTGTCGAACTACTTAGTTCATCGCTAAACAAAATAATGGAGCTTCGGTTTGTTAGGTACAACGCGTAGACGGTGACAATGGCGCCCTCTAGTGGTTTCTACGCATGTACCGTACGCGTAGTCTGGTTCACGGACCAAACAATTCGATCACTAGACTGATTTTAAGGTCCGGCAAACGCCGGTATACATGTTTGTCCGCCATATTGAAACAGGAGGAATTCCTCCTTTTCCCGAAGGTTCCCGAAGTTACCCGAATGCACGTCCGGACGTTATCGTTAATCGTCGGGTACGATTCGTCATTATTTCGAGAATTTGAGTTGACCGTCGCGTGCACGTACGTCATGCGTGCCGCTAGCGTTGCGTGTGTATTTATGGTAATGCCACCGATTTAAAACTACGCAGTGGCTATAGTTACGGTAACCGTAACGCGATAATGAATGGCTATAGTTACGGGATGCGATATTTTTTCCGTACCGCTGTTTAGCGAACATTGCTTCTGATTGGTTTAACCCCTATGCATATGTTGCATACTGATGTGTTTTGTCGATAACTACCTCAACATAACCCCACACCATACCGCACTCTTTCCTCAATTAATAGTTAAAAAAAATTAATACGAGATTCGATAGGAGATTCGAACCTGCAATCTCTCGATTGGTAGTAGGGCCCCTACTACGTCTTAACCACTAGGCTACCAAACGACTCGACAAACTCTTCAATCGATGAAGCCCCATAGCGAATATGTGGTACGGAAAAAAATATTGCTTACGGGATTGCAACAGCAGATTAAAACTACAATAGACTATAAGTTGACCTCGCGAACGTGCGAGACCACTGTTATTTCCGGGCATAAGACCCTATCTCTTCAACGCACGTCGCGAGCGAAATTCTTGGATTATTTTGTTTACGCAAGTTTTTGTAAACTCAGACGGCCCACGTAGGCAGCCGACGTAGGTAGGCCTACAGTGTACATACAGACCTCGCTAGCGATATACCAAAAGTAGAGCTTGCAGACTTTTTTTTAGAGTGCCCAAGTTCGAAGTATTCATTTTCACATAAATCCACACTTGGGTCATCCATTCCAAATTGGATGAAGAATATGCTAGCAGAGAAATTTATTCATGTCACGAAATTTTAATAAATTTTTATCGTTTTTAGAGATAATTATGCATGTATTATATATTGTAAGAAAACATTTTAGTTACCCGAATCACTTTCGGGTCGGTTGTATACCTAGGATTGAACAGAAAAATTTATATACAACAAACAAAATCTCGCCCGTGTTACAGGAATAGGCGTTTCAGTCATGTTGTGCCCGGAAGCTCAGATTTGACCTTTGCCGCGAGACTTACATAGTCTATATGGAGCTCACTGTGTGATGCAGACAAGGTTTGAATTTGCTTTTTGATGATACATGTATACTAAAATGGGCATGTGTAATATTTTAAGGTTAATATATTAAATTGTTATTTGTCCAATATGGAATAACCCCTTTCAAATTGTTATACACTCGTGCCGTAGCGCGCAGCGCGCTTTGCAAGGCATCCCACTCCCGGACCATACCCCCATGCACCCGCGGTAGGCCTATCGCTCGCAGCTAGCCACTCACGTCAAATTTGACACTTGACATTTGGCACTTGTCGTGCTTGTCCGTATATAGAGAGTGTGTATTGGTTGTCGTTGAGCGTTATAGGTAGGGCCTACCTAGTAACGTTGTCTTTTAGTGTTAGTAAATATACTAGCGCGATACATGTATTTTGTTAATGACATTAAAGCAGTAGTACAATATAGTCAAAATTGACGCCATTTTCCATGCCTCCACGCGCTAATATAAACTCCACATTTTCGAACACGAAGCTAGCTAACTAGCGCACTGGGATAAAAACAACCTTTTCAACAAGCCAGGTAATGGACAGTTTTCTGAAAGATTACTCAGATTTCTAAGCCTAAATCGTCAAAATACCACTCCAATTTGTCAGACGAAAAAAGAGCCATACGAGCAAAAAGCGCACGAAGCCCAGTGGGACATCCATTAATTTTTTTCCCGCCAACTTTTCTCGAGAGAGTTCGGCTGTTAGTGCGATATGTGCACTGTCATGGGACACCTCGAGTGAAAAACTGCGCAGGCGTTGCTCAAATACAGTTGTATACAAAGTGATGCCTGCATGGTCGTTATTCTTAAGTGAATGTGCCTCGCGAAACAGCCGGGAAAATATATATCAGGGCGGTTTTTTTTTACAGCACAGTTTTTGTTTTATACACAGTTCATTTTGTCTATAGCTAAAATAGTGATACATGTACAATGATTGTTTTATTTTCTGTTAAAGTTCCAAAAATTATTGTGCCCTGCAACACAATTTTTCTCCGGAAATGTCACAAAATTCACTGCTATTGTCATGCAGTGCATTCCCCTTTTGCTTGGAGGATGGGAACGTGTCAATGCACTTTTTGACAACAGCAATGCATTTTGTGACATTTCACTTTACACCCGCCCCCGTATTCAGCTGTGCTGCACATCCCCCAATTGCTTAATCATAACAAATGACCATCATCGTAAACTTGGAATAACATGGCTTTCTAATGATATAAAATTCAAGGAAAATTATTTTGCAACAAGAGAGAAATCGTCAGTCAAACTTGACTTTCCGAACTCTTTTTAAGGAGTTTATTTGGCTATAAGGTTTGTGTACTTGGGCACTGTGCTTTTTTCAAGCACATTTTAGGAAAATTTCTACAGGAGTAAATTTAAACACACTTGAACAACATTTAGGAAATTTAAAACTGCGAATTCACACAGAGCAAATTTGTGCGTGAAAAAGCCATTATACCGTTCTTTTGAGAGAAAACATTTTCTTTCTTGCCATAGGCTCTATATTCTCGAGTTATTTTTATACTGTGTTATTTTTCCCCAACTCTGCGCTTTTAGAACGTCCGCAGAGATTTTTAACAAAAAAGCTGCCTTTTATCACTATTTTGCCTTAAGAATTCCTTCACTAAATATAGGCCTACATGTAATGCGACTCTGTTTATAATGCAGTTCATGAATTAACCAATTAGCTGCTATACTGATACATGTGGTAATAAATTCGTATAATTATTATCTGTCTCAAATCTACTAAGCAAGGCGTCAGGGCGCTTACATTATTAGACTACTCCAGGGGCCAATTTCATGGCGCTGCTAAGCACAAGAATGTGCTTAGCACAGGATTTATTTGCTTTATAAAATGGATTGCCAGCCAAAATTATACGCCAACTTGTGTTCTTCGCAAGAGTATATAGAAGAACACCTTTCAATACACATCATTTACGATTTTGGCTGACGATCCATTTTTGCAAAATAAAGCAAATAAATCCTGTGCTAAGCAAATGTTTGTGTTTGTATCGGTATTCGTGACGGTGCGAAACCTCTCTAATAAGTAGACTTTATCAAAGGCACAGACGATAAACAGTTTTCTTGGAGCAAGCAAAAACACCACGGGCTCGTGTTTGTGAAATGGGCGCACCGCGTATTGATCCAATCGCGTTTTGGTGCCCGTGATCAAAAATACCTTCGCGCAAAAACACGTACTGTTTAACAAATAAAATCGAAACGTGTTGCTGGCTATTGCCGCGAAAACAAGCCCCTGTTACATACTTGAACGCGCACCCCATTCACAAACAGATATCTGGCATTTTGCCCAATATCGTGGTTGTCATGGTTACCAATGGGTCATCTGGACAATTTGCAGCGGTTAATCCACATGTGGGTGTTGAGTAATTCAAACTGTCTCCGTGTATCGGTTGATTAGTTTGCCGCAGCTTCGCTTTAGAGATGCACAAATTATTTTCTTCAAGTATCATCCGTTAATTATTTTCGAACCGTTTGTTTGGTTCCAAACAAACCAGTGGTCCATGGACGCCCAACGAACGCCAAGTGATACGCAAAACAAACGCAACCACGTTTCTCATTAAAAACCATACGCCTTAGGCGCAAGGTCAAAATACAAACGGTTTGTATACCGGTAAACGGTTCGAGTTAATCCCTCTTGGAACCGTTTGTCTGTGGGCAGAAAACCGTTTGTTCAGCGAACACGGGTGGGTAAAACACTGCCAATTATCTACCGTTTGGCCAGACCAGCTGAACCGTTTGCTTGCTCACTCAAAACCGTGCAACGGTGTATCGTTTATGTACCGTTTCCCGGTATACAAACCGTTTCTATTTTGACCTCGCGCCTTATTCGTACGAATGCATTAACGTGGTGGCATTTGTATTCACTTAATAAGTTACGACGAAAACTGTGGAATAAATTCCGATTCGTACTGCCAACAGTTCGCTAAGCCGTTCTATACACAGACGAATATACGCACGTTGAATAACGGGAACGGTTTTACGTGATGTGCATACGCCACAACGGGCATGTGCGTTAAAGGTAGTCGTGTTTGGTAATTATCCAAACAAAATCTAAATTATTATCTGTAAAAGCATGCTTGTCATCAAATTGGTAATTGTAGTAATCGTCCTGTGAAATTATTTCGTCTGAAGTGCCCCCAAAATGACAAAACTATTTGAATCTCCAAAGATCGCCTGTAGGCGATTTTTTGAGCCGTTCATTCATGTACAAAACAATGCTTTGAGTTTTCATGTTTTCTGACGTGTTACTGAATCTATGTGGCTGAAATTTCTACAAGGTAGTTTTCTCGAAATAGGCTTTCAATTACCAGTGGAAATCACGCTGTTTTTAACAGTTTACCAAACATGATTGTACACTATACACTGCAAAATCTGTGGTGTTAAATTAACACCAGTGGTGTTGTCTTATAGCCCGGTGTTATACGTTTTAACACGACAAGTATTAGTTTTAACACCTATAGGGTGTTAAAAATAATGCATTAATTCCAATTGAGGAATAAAAACTAACACCTATGGTGTTAAATTTTAACACCAGACTTGGTATCTATATAAGACAACACCACTGGTGTTAATTTAACACCACAGTTTTGCAGGTATACCTTTAAAACCTGCCTTGGCCAATCCTTCATACAAATACGACATGAGGACAGTTTACCAACTCGGCACTTCAAAGCTAGTCCTTATTGAATTCAAATCATCACACACTCCAAGCTGTGAATACAAATCACGTATCTAATGTAATTTGAAACAGAATTTATGGAGTAAACATTGTATAGACGCAGAACAATCGTTTTCGCGCGTAAAATGCTTTTGGCGGGAAAATCTTTTCAACTAGGCCTAAATGAATCATTAACCTCGTATAAATAATCGTTGTTATACAAAACCAAATCTACATTGCGTATTGCTTTTAATAGTTATTGAATCTGCAATATTGGTTAACGCATTGTAATTGCAGCGTACAATTCTTGGAATTACAATAGGGCTTTGAAATTTCAAGAAATACATATTTATTTTTAGCGAAAGATATCTCGAATCGATATCCTGCGACACTTATTGAAAGTAAAGTATATCGCTGTTGAAAATCCATTATTGAACGATCAAGATACGGATGTTATTGTGTGTGTATAGGTATATGACGAGAACGTTTAACAATCGAGAATTTAAGTTAGACTGCAATACATCATGTTTCCCAATTTATCTTCGGAATGACATCTAAAGAATTATTCCGATAAATGATAAATGTCTCCTTAGCTAATTAGAAATTGGCCATTAAATCTTTTGAATGTATGTTGAATCCAAGCAAATTTATCACGTTGTACAAAAAACCAACACAATTTCTCTATCAGTTTTTAAAATGTACAAAATATTATTATCGGTCGCCATCTTACCGCTGGTAACCCCCAGTCTTGCATTGTCGATTCGTTGCATAATTAAGCAGGGAACCACGAGTGTCTTCAATTGGTAACTAACGTTTGAGCATGCGTGGAGGTTATGAAACGACTGAAAACCTGCTGAACGTAAATACGTTCAGGAAGTGCGTTGCTCCAACGCCCGCGGAAACGCAAAATCTACTCGAATATAAACCACCTGTTAAAACGGTTGTGCCCCGGAAACATTTAAACAACTTCCATCGTCAACCTTCGCCGATTATCTACCGATAAATCTCAAACAATTCCAGTCGTGATCTTAATGTTTGTCTCGAATGAAACTCCGGTAACGGAAACACCTGTCGTCCCGCCCACTTCAAAGCGTTCTCCCACTTCAAAGCGTTCTCCCACTTAACGCGGCCCCAGCGGCCACGGAAATATTTAGCTCTTCTCGGAACACTCACCACGGAAGTGCGTTGTCGCTAATCCCTCATATTGTACCATTTTGTCTAATCGGAAAATCATAACCTGCAGTATAGAGCCTTAGGGTTTGAGAGCTCTTACGATCGATGAGGTTATACAACGAGTAGGTCATTTTCGATCTTTTTCACAAAAATGACATTTTGCCCGTTTCCCCCTTTGATGTAATTACCGAGTCGTGAAAATACAAGGTAATTTGGACACCATGCAACCGATACAATATATACATGCATACATATATGCATAAAAAGTACGCCTTTTTGCCCCAAAACGTCTCCTTTATCGACTAAATAAAAGTTGGGAAAACAGAAAAGACTACATTTAAAAAAAAATCATTCATAAATACTTTAGACAGTTTACGCATCCCTATTGGCTGAAAGCACATCACGTGGGCAGTTTTAAACGAGCTATAAATGCCCAGTCTTAAAGGAACACGTTGCCTTCAGATTTCACGAAATCTCACGTTTGAGGGTGTTCCTTATACTTATTAAGAGTTGTTCTTGCAATAAAACACATTTAATGTGTTATAATTAGTGAATGGTAATTAAAAAAACAAACACTGACCTCTGACCCCCACTACATGTCCCGCGAAATGTATACGTATTTCAAGCGGTCAATACGATCGTCCGGGTAGTGGGCAAAATGCAGCGACGAACAGGAGTTAGGCTGGCGCCGTAGCCAGTGGTCAGGTAAACCTATCAGATGAACGCAATGTACCATACCATTCTCCGCCTCCCGAGACATGTGTGAAATGTAAACACACACGCACACACACCCCGACTGGCTGTCAAAAAATGGATCGTCAAGAGAACACAGCAGACGCGTCAAAAAAGAAAAAACGAAAACCTCGACAATCAGGGTAAGAATATTGTCATGGGACAAACCGATAGAAAGGACTTGGATGATTTATACCCAATGGTTATTGTAGACACGAATTTAAAAAACAGGCACATCACACGCAACGGAGGAATGACAAATAATTTCTTTCTCCAGGCTGGAAATAAGACTAATAATTTCTCCGCCATTTATGGGAGTCAAGATTTTGACTCCCATAAATGGCGGAGCGTGCTGCTTCGAGAAATTACGCAAAATTTAAGCATTTCTAAGGCACGTTTGTGTGGATCATTATATTCTACTTTTTAAACATCTTTCAGATCGTGCTCATTATACTTCAAACGCTTGTAATAGCCCAAAAACGCCCAATAAAGCGCAACCCGAAGGCAACGTGTTCCTTTAAACACTTTTAGCCTGACCCACGGCCGCGCCCGCGCCGTGGTCGGCGCGTATGGAACACGCACACGCACGCGCACACGCACACACAAACTGCACGCTCCCGAAAGCAAATTGTGCACTGTGACAAGTACCCAGTCGTGTGCGTGCGCGTATGACACGCTTGCATTACGCGTAACGCGCGCGTTCGAAAAAAACAGCTCGACGCACAGCTAGCATTTCAAAGCGGTAGAAAGTGAATTCATGCAAAACATGGCAAAACGACGAGCTAATTTTGGTGAGTTTTACCGATTTACACAAAAAGGTATTTATATGAATGGGGTTAAAAGTAGGTTTAGCCAGTCTTAAACAATCCGTTTAAAACCGGCTAGGGTCCTGGGCGCTGATAATGGCCCTCGCCTGGCGGCTCGGGCCATTATTAGCGTCAAGGACCCTAGCCGGTTTTAAACGTATGTTCAAGACTGGCAAAACCCATACTTATTAATCCCTAATTTTAAGGTGACATAAATATTACAAAAATCAACATCTATACGCCGAGTTTGTAGTCGCTGTCAGTTAACGTTTGATCGCCCAATCACATCACGAAATTGTAATACCAACACTGTAGATATAGGCGTACATAATGGGGAAAAAATATTTCACAAATATGAAGAGAAATTGAAGACTGAAATTAGAGAATTGTGCCTGTTACGCCGTGAGCGAAAACTTGACTTAGATGGCACACCAGACAATTATGAGGAGAAAAACCCGGCGACTGTTTTAACATTTAGAACGAATATTGCATGCCCGCTAGTTGCAGAAGTTATGAAACCTAGCTCGAGCCATACACACATTACGACACTGTACTCAGCTTCGGGCAAACCATGGCCCATTTTTATGTCTTGTCCAGTGTATCGCGCGGGAATCAAATTAGAGCAGATCTTTCGAGCAGCCGAACATGGACTCTTCGCGCCCTCTGGCCAAAACATGTTGGCGTTGGATTGCGCGCACGCTGGGGAAACTATATGAAGTGCGTGAAATGCTCGGTGCGGATAGATGTTTGCGTTGTACTCAAATGCACTGACCACATTGTTGAGTAACCTACTTTAATCTAGGTGACTTGTTTAAATGGACTTCAGCCAAAATAACCACGGGTTGTAAACATGTAGCAGTTTGAAAAGTGAAGCAACTTATCCACGTTTTGGTGGCAACGTTATCTGGGTCGTTTTCACGTCGCAACGCCCGTGTGCGCGTGAACAGACGCCGGGTTAAAACGGCGTTCATATTAGCCGTGTTCAGACGGGCACTACCTTCGAAGGTAAAGTTAACAACGACAGTCCCACTAACAACGACGCGTGTCCACACGGTGCTTTAACAACGACGCGCAAGCATGCACACGGCCCATATACCAATGGTGCGCGCTCGTAAGTAAGCGGCTACTCATAATATTTCTCGTGGGTAAATCGTCGTTGTTAACTTGTTAGTAAGTGCGTCCACACGGTCACTACTTACGAGCTTACTCACGAGCGCCCACTACCAACGACTTAACTTTAAGTTAACAACGATCGTCTGAACGCACCTATAATCGCGGAGAACTCAAGTTTGTGTGCCGCGCTCACTTCGCTCATACCCAGCGCGCCTTCCAGGGCGCTGGTGGTACAGACTAATGTGCCTGCATAGCCTTGACCAAGGCTTTGGGATTGTCTTCTAGACGGCCCGCTGAAGTTAAACTGAACAAAGCGCTTACGAGCTATACGGAATCTGTTGCACGTATATTGGCTCACAACGCGCGCTACGACTATGCACACATGCACGTACATGTATCGGTACGGTCCTAAACCCAATAGCCTTGATGGTTCTGCATTCAACCAGCGAAACTCATTACAGTAATAGGGAAACCACCCCAGCGAGAGCTGAGATTTCATTGGTCGA
Source organism: Henricia sp. BOLD:AAB3569 (assembly GCA_037783545.1). Classification (NCBI taxonomy): domain Eukaryota; kingdom Metazoa; phylum Echinodermata; class Asteroidea; order Spinulosida; family Echinasteridae; genus Henricia; species Henricia sp. BOLD:AAB3569. Next base: position 810,840 of record JBBELK010001037.1, read on the forward strand.
CGCACGCCATGCTATGTTTGAAAAACGCTATGATCTGCGATCCCCAGTTCGTTCATCCATGGAGCTATCCGAGGCAGTATTAAGAGCTCCTACAAATCATTCAGAAAGCTGTCATATTACGACCGTTGTCCCCCAGAAGTGTAATCAAATACGTAAACAGATAAGCACAAAAAAATGCTACGAACCCGAGAATATTTGTTTTTTTCGTCCATCGATCATGCCACGGTTCTCGTAACATGAGGACGCCATTACATGCATAATGCATGCTTCGCGGCAATACGTGCTACTCATGAAGCTCTTGATTGGCTGAAGACAAATGTTAAATATTCATACCTTGCATACCCGCATATCCAAAGCCCGCCCATTTTCGGCCAAAACCGGCCGAAAATATAAAGAAACACATTAAACCCGGAAGTTACAGACCCCACAAGGCTGTCTATCGAGCTAGACCAGGCCGTACGCAGCTAGTACGCAGTATGTATTGCCGTACGGGTTTACTACAGAAGTCGTTATCTCAAAGTGGCTCGTTTTCATGCCGTGTGCAGTTTGCATGCGCTAGACTAAATATTCCCTCGTACAGCAAACAAAAACCTGCAGACGGCCTTGGACAAGGCTATAGTGCCTGCACAGATTTCTGTAACCGAAACACGTAACGCAAAGGTCATGAATGTACCTTGTGCGAGACCCTAGAGCTGCGTTCGTGCGTGTACTCGTGTTAACACGCGCGAACTCCCGACAAATGGGAAGTGTGCTCTTATACTCCTGACGAGTGTCATGTGATTTGTACGATGATGGCGGGATATAGGTTGGATTTTTGGTGAATTTGCTCAACGTGTCAACTGGATAACTGAAAACAACTCACTAAGGTTTGTTTTACACGGTATCAAAGGTTCTCAGACTTACGGTCTGTATTTTCTTCAATTTCTTGTGAGCAGTGGAACGGCGTTTTTTGTGTAGTCATGGCAAGAGACTGCCATCTTGACTGATGGCCATTCGCGCATGTGGACTGTGCACTTGCCGTTCGCGTAATGTGACCCGAGTGCAATGCGCACGCATTACTCCGGAGTAGCGAGAACTGCACGCCCGAACGCAGCCATGTTGTCTGCTGGAAAATTGTTTTTTACGTCTGTTTACAAGAAAAAGACGTGACCTCGTGGTCACGTGTCGTATAAAATGTTGGCCAATGAGGGCGCCAACAAATTAGCCCGTCCCGGCGGCGTAATTTTTTTTTACACCACTGCGAGGGGAGAACAATGGGGTTTGTACCTTTTTAGCGTCTTGAGAGGAGACTATATAATAGGTTAGGGTTCAGGGTTGGGTTTAGGGTTGGTTATTTTAAAGGAATTTAGGGTTTTGAATGCGGTCGGTTTGCAACCAGATTCGTGGTCTGGTTAGAAGAGAGCTCGACTTGTAATCATAAGGTCCCTGGTTCGAATCTATGCATGTTTGGGATTTTCCGAAATTTCTCGGTTTCTTCTTTTTCTCTAATAGTGAGAGTAAGAGTTGTTACTATTTAAAAGATTGTCACTCGAGAAGTGTCAGTCATTGGAAACTTAGACTCTATTCGGGTTGACAAATTGGGGTGTACCCCTCGCTGCGGTGTAAATAAAAAACACGCGTCCCGGCGGCGCCATGTGAGGCGCACTCAGTATGAACGAATTTCACTCACGTGCTCTGGGTGTGCGAATGAGCACAAGCGGAAAATCAGCCCCCGTGGAAACGAATGACACATGCAGGCGCGTGAAAACCATATTCCGCGATAATGTGAACCGAACGCCACATGACTGTAATGTACAAGTATTGATGACGTCATCACCGATTCACGTAAATAATTTTGCGTTCACGTACGCGTTTAACGTACATCAAACCCTCTGTATATGACGAGTCAGTACGCAGGGCTCGATACTTAACAACATATTTAACTGTGCCAGCCCTTGACAATTATGCTTTAAAACGGTCTCTCTGTTGTGTGTGAGATGAGGATTTTTTGTAAAGATCTGTTTTTAAAAAAAGCATTAAAGATCGAAACACATTAAATGGATGTTGCACATTTTACACGGTAATTGAATTCACGCACAATTAGGAACCGTCGCCGCGTTCAATTTACGCCGAGTTAAATTAACTTTGGACCGATCAAATTGTCAACTTTTACCGGTCGAGTTGGCTAACGCACTTGAAGGTTTTTCAATCTATAACCGCCGCATTGTTTAAAGGGAAACTCCTTGTCACTTAAGCTTAAGTAATTTTGTACCTTTACGACAACGGATTCCCTTTTGAGCAAGTTAATGGAAAACTGGGACTTGACATGATTCGAAGGGTTTCATAACTCCACCAAGTGGCATATATATCTTGAGGGTTCTTGGATTGGTCTGTAGATGTACATCTCAAGCGGACGAGACTGAATGGCACGGGTCACTTCAGACAGTAGATGTCGGCTGATTGCCCTTAAACGATAACACAGTTTCTCCGATCGGTGTCTATAGCGGTCATGAAATTGGGTCGGTAATTATATTTTGGTCCAGATTTTTCTCAATCAATGTGTGTGCAAAACGCAGATACATTGCATTGCATTTGTGGTGATGACTTAAAAGGACACACCGGCTTACTGCTTACATAATGTAGCAATCTAACATCCTTGACAATAATATTTCGATGGTCGTTGTGAAAAATTTTATCAAAATGTCACGTAATTAACTAGAAATGTTTAAAATTAACAAAATAGACAAATGTTGGGCTATACGCTTTACCAGCCGTCGCGATGTATTATGTATCATTTGTTTGTAAATAAAGGTGGCGTTCGATATGGGTCGACACGTGTTTAACCTCGATTCCTTGTTTTTCCCGACTCATCACAACTTGCATGATCCCTCGGGTCAGCGGTGACTCGAGGAAGCAACTCGAACGCAACGATTTGGTGTCTTTAGCGCCCTTGATAGTCCTATGCTGTTTTTTTCTTCGGATACTATTTATCGCCGCGAACGCGAAGCGAAGACACGAAAATCTGAGAGATTCTCTCGTCCATATCAACACCCAGAAACCCTTCTTTTCAGTAGTCCAAATCGTTTTACTTTATCAAGAAAGCTGATTAAAATATTGATTGTTTTAAACCTTTTTTCTCTTCTTGTCTGGTATCACTATATGCAGGAAGTTTCTCTGAGCGTTTCCGTGTACACATTGGCCGCCATAGCCGTGGACAGGTACCTGGCTATTTGTAGGCCATTGAAGTTCCACATACGGGCGTCGCGTACCCTGTTCATCGTAGCGGTTATCTGGGTCATGTCATTCGTCATCATGGCGCCACAGGCTATTTTTCTTCGCTCAGAACCGTGGTTGAGTGGTCATGTTTGGCTGACCAAATGTTTTGAGGTGAGTTCATAGAATTATGAAAAAATAGAGCGCCACGCTGAACACATGTGGATATGGACGCCGCCATTTTGGCTTAACGCTTTGGGTACAAAAGGGTGAAAGGGCGCAGTATTGGTGTAGCTCAAAATGGCGCAGCCCATATCCACACAGACTCAGTCCTTATACGTAACTATAAAGTTCGCACTTCTCCCAGTGTGAGATCTATAGCAAATGCAATACATTAAAATCGTATTTTGGCGATCATGATGAGAAACACCTTTCGGACGTCATTACTGATTCAGCCAACGAACGACTTCGATCGTCGGCAACCAAAGGCGACCATTGGCTGATTTCTTTACAACGTCACAAAGATTTTTCCGCCTATGGTTGCGAAAACACGACCACGTTATCTTCATGCACACACAAAGGCAATGACCCACAAGGCACCAAGGTTGTTGACCGAGTGCTGCAAACAAACTATTGTCTCTTTTTCTCCTCAATGTTCTGTTAACCTTAGTCGGTTTTCAGGGCACTTTGCATTAATTTGCGGCTAACTTACAATGTATCCATTACCGTGATTAACTCTTCTTGTTATCCAAGTCTGAGCCAGACAGACGTACACATTGACAACCTACGCAAATAAAAGAAAAAGACAGGCCATAACCGTGTCTTACCTGACGTCAATAAGTGGTGATGCGCGCTTATTGCACGTGTAATCAAGACGTATATGGCCTGATGGACATTAACAGTTAGATTCTCGCAAAGCAAGACAGGATAATTGTGGAAGATTAGGTTTGACCATTAAACCACGGCCAGACATTGAGATGTGCAAATGGGATAAACCCTTGGGAATACGGTAGATGTTCTTGTCCAACTAGCTCAGAAACAGTTTTCTGAAATCATAGATTGGTTGATGCAGCGCGAAACAGTATCCTAATTGGCTGAATCTTGCGCTGGCGTCGCGTAGCGAGTCTTGAACTTAAAGATATATTAGCTGTTTTCTAGAGCTGTGCAAATTTATTATTTGAATATTCGATTGGTGATATACTTTAAAGATTTAAAGGCAGTATACATCATTGGTAATCTCGAAAATCAGAAATGTTCACAGATTTACGCCTAACTTACACAATATAAACATGATGACCGTAGAAAACTTCCCTAAATGGTTTTTGTCTGAAGTGCTATAGTCTTTGAGAAATGAGTAAAACAATTAGTTTTCGTCTCATGAGACGAAAATTCAATTCGCCCAAAAACCATTTCGCCTAAGTGCCATTTCGCCCCAAACCACTTCGCCCAAATGCCACTTCGCCCCAAAACCACTTCGTGCACAGGCCGTGGTTCAGGGCGAAATGGTTCAGGGCGAAGTGGTTTTAGGGCGAAATTACTGCAAACCCTTTTTTGACTGTTTTCTCAAAAGTTAGACGAAGTACGGAGCTGGTTTTTGTTCAGGTTGGTTTTAATCATGCATATCTTCAATCACACAGGGGGATAAAACTATTTGTAACAGTTTACCAATCATGTATACTATCTTTAAGGATACAACATTCGCAAATGCAGTTGGTAAAGTACAGAATATACTTCTGATAACAGATATAAGATCTGTATTCTTCCGAAAGTGTTTGATTTAAATTTTTAGTCAGTCTATCTAACGTTTATTCGATATTCGATCGAACATTTGATTATAATATTCGAACAGTAAATTATTCGAATTTGTACAGCCCTAAACTGTTTATATATTTCTAATTGTATTTCAGCAATATTGCGAGGAAACCTTATAGTATTGCTTTTCGATTTTTGCGAGAAATGACTACAAATAATTATTAATGTCAACAGTGAATGGTCTTTGTTCTGTAACCTACTTTGAATGGCCAGACGCACATGTCGAAATAAATTACGCTTTTGTTGTCGAATGGCGATGTTTTGACATTTACCAAAACGTGTGTAATTTAGCGTACATTGATTTTCCTTTTGTATATGGGTCTTTCCACAGTAATGGGGTACATTTCTGTGACATACAAGATCTTAAGTCCCAGTTCAGTTCAAATGTCTTAAATTTATCTCTAAATTATCCAGCTAAACTGAGGAAATAACTTCTGCACGAAGGAGTAAGAAAAATAGTCGTACAACATACATTTGTGAAAACCCTGTGCACAAATTGTCCTATTACGTATGTAACAAAGACAAAAAAATGTCACAAAATGGTCTGCCCACGTTACATACGTAATAGGAAAATTTGTACACAAGATTTCCAAAAATGCATGTTGTGGCAGCAATTTCTTACCTTTTTGGGCAAAAGCTATCTCCTGAGAACAGTACAAGGATATTTCTTTAATTTTGGGATAAACTAAAGACATCTGAAAGGAATTATTGACTTATTTTTCAAATCTACCCCATTAGGGCCTACTGTGGAAAGACCCATATACCAAAATAATTTGCGTTGAACTATGTACTCGTTTTGAAGAGTTACACGAGTATAGAGCATGCCAGTTTTAACATTTTTGTCCACGATGTTTTCGTATTATCTATACATTGTCATTTTGTTTTGTTTGCTGACCTAGCTGTTTTTTGAATGACAACGAATAGAAGGGGAGGGCTGTTGCAACGAATCATGCGATCCGCCGAAACATGCAATTTTGATAAAACACAACTTGGGTCAGCCCAAAGCATATAGTTTTGATTCAAGACCGAATTTACTGTTGGAGTTCGCGATCCCCGTACCAGTGTACGTGTTGCAACGAATCATTTGGTCTTGAATCAAGACTATGCTTTAGGCTGACCAAGTAGTGTGTTTTATCAAAATTGCATGTTTCGGTGGATCGCATGATTCGTTGCAACAGGTCCAGTAGAAATCATTACTTTGTGCATTTTAAAGCAATATGCGCAATGCGATGCGCAAAAGCTAAAAACAGAATGCCTAACTCAAAGTAAGCAAGTTCGGTTCCCTCTTTGCACACACAGCGTTAAGGCCAACATGGCGGCGCCCATGTCGGCATAGTTCTATGTACTTTCTAGTTTACTACAGTGTAACTCTATGGCTATCCCCTTCCCCGACGTAAACAAACCGGTTATGACGTCATTGCACATTGTGAATCCATGGGCTAACCAATCAACAGTTGCTTGATACGGACTCAACTGTCACTTATGAGATAAAGATCGATCCAGGTCAATCGATAACGTCCAAACATCTAGTTTTTTTCCGCGATTTTTCTTCTTTTTCTATCCCTGTGTAGTGGCTCACTTCGATTGTTTCCGCTAATGAATTTTCAGTCGTCTCGCCCACATGCTATGATTTGGCGGGAAATAGGTTAATTGTGCGCAATGTGCAAGCACGGGTTGGGAATAAATAAATAGTTTGAGGTCCAAACCCTCATCAAGGGACTTGAAGACACAAGGCATGTTCAGACGGGCACTACCTTCGAAAGTAAAGTTAACAACGACAGTCCCACTAACAACGACGCGTGTCCACACGGTGATTTAACAACGACGCGCAAGCATGCCCACTGCCCATATACCAATGGTGCGCGTTGTTAAATCGTCGTTGTTAACTTGTAAGTAAGTGCGTCCACACGGTCACTACTTACGAGCTTACTCACGAGTGCCCACTAACAACGACTTAACTTTAAGTTAACAACCATCGTTTGAACGCACCTACAGGCTCGTCAGCAATGCGCGCGCGCCAAAGTCGTGCCACGAAATACGCAGCTCCATAGCAAAGGCGAGGAGTTGCGTATTTCGTGGCACGATTTTGGGCGCGCGCATTGCTGACGAGCCTGTGCCTTTAACTAATGCTAGTCTTATTTCAAGAGAAGGCTATAACCAATGCATGCTGATGTAATGGCCGGGACTTGGAAAAAGGAGCTTTATAATCAGGAAGAGCTTAACAAGGGTTTACCTGTTTATACAGTTGTAGTCAGAAGTTTACATACAACTGTGTTAAAACTGGTGTGCTTAAACTTGTGTTGTCACCATTTGTGTAACAGTCTTTACTAAAGTAGTGATTTTGTGGAATTCCTCACGTGCTTGCAGTACTTATTAAAACATAGCTTGCACACCTTGCAATGGTTCCGGTAGTCCTGTTTAACATTTTGGGTGATGATGGTAGTGGTGTACATGTATGTAAACTTCTGATTTCAACTGTAGCTTGCACACCTTGCAATGGTTCGGGTAGTCCTGTTTACCATTTTGGGTGATGATGGTAGTTGTGTACATGTATGTAAACTTCTGATCAGTGAGTCAATTACGTTCTTGCGTAATCGATGCGTAATTTGTTACGTCTCCAACACAGAAAGAATGGGACGGCGAGACATGGCAGCGGCTGTACCACATCGCTAAGGTGATAGTGACGTACATCTGCCCATTGATCCTCATGATCGTGACTTATGCACTGGTATGTCGGAGGCTGTGGTCTGGTATCCCGACGGATGAGACTCATAAATCAGAGGGTGGTGGGCGGTCTGGCCATGGCAAGACAAGCATCATGAACAAGGTAACGTTTCAAAATGCATGGTATAAACTTCGAATTATAAGCTATAATATACATGTATATTCGAATCAGTTATTATTGAATAGCCCCAGTACTGTTTAAATTACCTCTATATAAAAAAAGACTATAATCTATGTTCGCGTTTGCTTGCCGCACATGTATTCCGTGCACGTGTATTAGTAGCTATATAGCGGCGTTCACATTATCGCGAGAAACCACGCTGGTTCACTGCGGTTCGCGTTTTGCATGTATGAGCTCAGAGTTACTGGCCTTTCCAATTGAAAATGGAAAATTCCACTCACGTTTTATCTTGTGAAACGCAAACTACATACATTTGTAGTAGTTTGTCTAACAGCAGGACACGTTTTGAAAAGACTTTGACTCGGAAGCTTCTCTGACACTTCAATGACGGGGCGCGTTGGAAAGGTCAGGCGCACCGCGGTCAAAGTTCAACCAATTTGAACACTTTGTGGCATCTGTTTTATTTCTTTTTTCCCTCTTTCTTAGTCAACTGAAAATCAGCTGGAATCGAGGCGTAAGGTGGCCCGGATGTTGATCGTAGTCGTAGTTCTGTTTGCCATCTGTAACCTGCCAACTCATCTCCTCAACTTAATCAAGTAAGCAGGAGCCAATTTCTTAAATCGTTTTTACCCGTAAGCGATTTTCCCGTTAAGCATAGCACAAACGGCATAACTTGAATGTAAAATGTATTTCACAACATTGTTGCTTACGCAACATTATCATCTGCTTTAATCCTATGACATCCTGAGATCTCAGGGAATTTCCACTCTGCGAAGCGACGATACAATACCCTGAGGAAATCCACGCAAATCTGTGGAGTAAGCCGGCTGTTAAATTCAGCGAGCACACACCCGACTCATTTTTGGATGTAATTAAATGAAAACATTCCCAATTTCTATATTTTCTCGAAATTGGTTTGAGTTTTTGTTCTTTGTCGCGTTCTTTATATCGATAATTCCTGCAACATTTTTATCTACTACGCATTGTTTTCATTTGTTATAAAAGGAATCAGAGGGATGGAGAACGAGTAACATAATGTCCTGTTTAATAGAAATAGCGACCAATCGGCGAGCGCGTTAATTCGGACATGGACCGTGTTTACAAACTGCGCGCACGCCACATATAACAAGCCTCATGATTGGTCCAGAGAGGCGACAAGATTTCTGTCGCTTGTTCCCCAGCGAAATGGGGCCAGTTTCAACAGGGCCTCGGTACGCAGGAGTTCGGGAGTGCGTTAAAGGGGAACTGTTGCAAGAGGATGTTCCTATGAGGGTTTTAAGGAGGTTTCAACCATTTTGCCCCAACCACTGGTCATGCCATGCAAAGTTCTGTTAAAACACTCTAGTTGAACGTTTCCCTTATGATCATAGCTTTTGTTAAAGGGGAGCTTAATAAAGTTATGTGGTGCACGTGGGCGTGTCGCATTCAATCATGGCAATTTGATGCAGTGTACAACTTGAACGTATTTCTGGAGAAATATTTCTTCTAAAGAATGTTGTGATCGGGCAAGAACTACCGCAATCATTTAGGGAAGCTGGCTTCTTTAAATTTAGGTAATTTTGGCAAACTCTAGCCCTCCCACGCCAAAAATATCTCCGCTTCTCCCCATAGACTTTTCTTTCGAGTACCAGTACTTATCTTCATTTGTACGTGTGACTTTAGTTGATATTTATCAGTTATCCATGCATGACCTGTTTTCATGCTTGGTTGGCGTGTTGGTCTCGCGGGAGACGGGACTTCGGACACGATATACTCGATTTAAGACTGGAAGGCAGTTTGACTTCACTTGACTCGAGACTCGAGCAGACTCGTTGGAGGGTGACCCGTTTCGACGCTTCCCAATGGAAATACAGATACATCGTGAAATGACAAGATTAATTAATTGGGAAAAATATTTTATAAAATTGTAATTGATTATTACATTGCTGAAAATCACGGAGGTAGATCCCAAGACCACGCCAGTCGTTTCGGGAACAAAATAAATTTGCATATTCGACAGAGTACGTAAAAGACGGGAAATGTATAAGGCTCGTCAGCAATGCGCGCCCACCAAATTCGTGCTCGAAACACGCATATTGCGTGGCACACATTTTGGCGGGCGCGCATTGCTGACGAGCCTGTGCCTTTAAAACCTGGTAATCTTATTTTATCCGTACAAAACCACGATTTGCTTGAGATGCTTTCTCTGAAATTCAGTCCCTATATTGATGCTAGCGACTTTGCAGTTCATCTACAAACAAATAAGGCACGTGTCACGAGATCAAGAAATGCCGAGACTCGAAAGAGGTACATGATACACGTGGACATAACCCCGGCTCCGAGAATGCCACGAGCGGCTACAGGTGAACCAACAGCCGGGGCTCAAGACGCGATCTCCCCCGGGGGTCAGTTGCAGGTCGCGCGCTGATCAAGTTACGCGTACCGTACAGAGGTGTATTCTTTTTAGTCGGATGAGACTTTCACCGTGTTGCCGGCGTGCCACTTATTCACCACATTTCTTCGTCACGATAGTTGTCATTTTATCTAGAGTTCGCTTTGTTCACGTAACACCGCACTACAGTGTCAAATGTCACGTTTTATTCTGGCATTTCGCGAGACCTTTATATTTCATCGTGCCGAAGTAACATTTTGATATGAAAGAAAGAATACTGAAAGTGCAGCACTGTTTATGTAGGCCACTCTTTAGATCCGCGGTGTTTGAGAAGTGGTAAATATTTATCTTCAGATGATATCGCATTTCCAATCGCAATAATGTTTAAGCCGATTTTGCCAAAGCACTTAGCTTAAAGTTGCACTGCCCGTGTTTGGGCCGATTTGGGCGTCAAATTTGTTTTTTAAAGTTAAATAGGTATTTTTCTAGAATAGAAAAAGTTATCAGCTTTCATTTGGTACCAAGAACGAAAAAATCCGTCAAGGATTAATGCCAGTCGATTAAAAACAAGAAATGATTAAAAGGCTGGTAGGTCAATTAATCGACAGGGTTATGACGTAAATGTACATGTGCGCGTACATGTGTACATTGTACACATACTATGTACATATGAGCGTACGCGCACATGTACAACATGTGAAGCACGTTTCAAGAAAAAGGCTTGTATCTCCAATTCCCGACGTCGGAAATTTAAGTTTTTAATTTTTGGTTACAGAGACAAGTAAGCTTTCTAAATTCGTTCGCTTGTGTAAATTAATTTTTTTAATCCTTTCACCGAAACACGGGCAATGCAACTTTAACTGGAGGAACCAAGCTGAGTGTTAGGCCTAAAATGTAAAACACTTAATCCATTTTCAAACCACGTAGTCAAACTAATGTCGGTCGCTTCATAAACGCACCAAATTATTTGAAGTGCGCCACCAAGCGACTGCTCACGCAAAGCACAGACCCACCTGTTTTTACAAACTTTAAGTTTTTCTTTTTTATTTCTGACGTCATTTCAAGAACACCACCACTGCCTTTCTCAAGAAATTCCTGTCACTTGTCAACTGTTAATCAGAATAGGGTTATAAAGATCGGTTTCCCTCGACGTGAAAATGAAATTCCAAAGATTGAGTGGTTGAAAGAAGAGTTGCATGCGAGTAATTAGTCACAAACATTTGATAAACTTGAATGCGTCCCTCATCATTTGGCATTTTTTGGCACTGCTTTATTAAAATGCCGTACGCTGATTGTGCTCTGTGATTGACAATATGTCACTTGTAGCGCGCGGTAAGGATCACGTCCTCTCAAATAAAACAGGAACTCGAAACACAAGCTACACGTTTTTTCTTCCGCATGACAGCCCTTATGCGCGCGTGCTGGTAATACGCACGCGTTCAACGCGCGCGTTCCAAGTTCTGAGTATGCGCGCGTAAGTGCAATGTCGTACCAGTAGTGGTATGGCGGCTGCTTGGAATACATGTGGTCTACAAGTAGACCTCACACATGCACGTGCATGGCTGCTGTGGTCGCCTTCTAGTTTTTTTTCTTCCAGCATGCGCCGAGTTTTCCATACGCAAAATGCCAGTGTGAACACAAACCTTGATAATTTGTTCTACAGGTTCACTGTCTTCCCAGTCATTCACCCTCCGCATGGCTCATTGTTTCACAATCCTCTCCAAATTACAGTGCTGTTCAAAACTGCCAAAAGCTACAATCTGTTGTTACTCGGAAATTTATCAAAAGCCGAACAATTTGATCGCATAGTTTTACTATAATTTAGCCGTTTCCCTTAAAAATATTATTTATCTTGTAATATGGGATATATATTTTTAAGGAAGACTGCGGGAATTTCACGTTAAATTAGATTCACGAGTATAAAAACAAAACGAAAAGGCCTAAAGCGAAACCACTTATAGGCAGCTATCAACATTATACACTGCACACTCGACCGCTGCATCCGGCTGTTGCTCACAGCCATGCATTTTGGCCAGTTTATACACACTCTGTATGTATGATACTTGCATATTAAAGGGCCTGTGACATCCTAAACAACTTTGTGCCTAAGCTTTGCTTCATAATGACGGATTACTTGTTCAGCAAGACATACTATTGTTCGTTTGAATGTAAAATCAATAAAAGGTGGCATTTTTCAACTTTGAAGATTTCATTGCAATAAATCACAGACAGAGGGCGCTGTTTTGAGTGCATCACATAAGGAAGACAGAAGGGAAAAGTTAAGAAAAAACATAAGACTTCAAGTTGGACTTGTGGCAAATTGCTGCAGTTTCTACCCCCAGTTTTGTCATGGCTTACAGCAGGCAACATGTAAAACAAACTCAAACAGCCATGGATTACAAAAGTTTCAGGAAAATTGAGAAAAAAGTGGAATTTTTTGTGCACAGTTCAATTTGATTTTTCTGTGTTTGCCTCTTGTGACGTCGTGACCTTGTTCATGAATATGCATATTTGCATTAGCATAAAAACTAAAAACCTTTGTTTTAACCCCCAAAGCAAGCTCCAAATAGGATTTTTATGACTTTTACTGAGTAAAGTGGTTTTAAAGCATAGATTTCATTGATAAAAATGCTAAATAAGGGGCCCTTTAAGTCTTGGCTTAGGTTAAAAATACTCTTCTTTAAATGGCATTTCTTACGTTATAAAATTTTAATATAGCTTTTTACAAAGTAAAATTCCTTTTCAATTTTTTTCTTCAGAGATTTCAGAGATTTCTTCTTTCAGAAGGCGGATTTATATAGGCCTAGTTATACTAAGCGTCGTCAGATCTTTTGGATTTTTTAACGAAATCCGATTTAGTTTCTTTGTTTTCTATATTTGGGTCTGTCCACAGTAATGGGGTACATTTGAAAAATAAGTCAATAATTCCTTTCAGATGTCTTTAGTTTATCTCAGAATTAATGTCCTTGTTTTGTTCTCAGGAGATAACTTTTGCCCAAAAAGATAAGAAATTGCTGCCACAACATACATTTTTGAAAAGCTTGTGAACAACTTTCCTATTACGTATGTAACGTGGACAGACCATTTTGTGAATTGTTTTCCGTCTTTGTTACATGCGTAATAGGAAAATTTGTGCACAGGGTTTTCACAAATGTATACTATTTTTCGTACTCCTTGGTGAAAAAGTTATTTCCTCAGTTTAGCTTGATAATTTAAAGATAAAATTAAGACATTTGAAGTGAACTGGGACCTAAGATCTTGAATGTTACAGAAATGTACCCCACTGTGGAAAGACCCCGTATCTGCATGTGTTGAATTTATGTTTTTATGCTTTGTTCTGTTGTTTTAAAAAGTATTTCTGGGTTTTTTTCTAGTGTTTTCATTTGGCTTTGGATTTTTTAAAAGCGAAAGGGCTACTTTCTTTTTAATAAAATAATAATACTCCATGCGCAACTTTTAAAGACTATAAATAACATATGTACATTTATTGCAGGGTTATTGCGCAGCTTACGCAAAACCGTTTTGCAAGCAAACTTTTACGTAGCCCGAATGCCTTTGGTCGCACACATCTTGTGTGACGGCCAGAGCTAGCGGTAGGCCTTTCCCAGCGGCCGGACTTTTTTGGGCGCGTAGCATTCCCCAATGCAATTACAACACTCCCAGAAGGCCGCCGCCATTTTTGAAACGGCAATAGAGGAACGATATTTCTGGAACTTGCAGAATGATCGTCGCCTCTTGGCCAGATGCATGGGTGAAGATTTCTAGATAAGGGAATGTGTTTTGGAAAAGGTATGAGTTCTTCATGTGTAGGTACCCTAACTTTGGAAATCTCAGTCCTGGGTGAGAGGAAAATCTCGCTCAAAGTATGTAGCCAATTCGCTACAAAAAAGTCCGGCCGCTGGGCGAGGTCTAACTCTTACGGAGTTCGTAAAGTCGTGAAAACGGCTGCAGGCGTAGAACAAAGCGATCAAATGCAAACAAACAGTCAATCGTGATCTTAATCCTGGACAATAATAAAAGTATCAAGTTTGGGATTGATATCCCCTGGCGAAACGTAAAGCTTCGTCTATAGGACAAAAGACTCAGACTTGCTGATCCCGCGATCACTCGCTCAAGCCACAATGGGTGTTCCCTATACATAATGACGAAGGGCCTCCAGCTTCGAAATGACAGTTAGAAAACGGGGAATGTTTTTCCCTAACATTGTATACTCTCTTTGTGCGTTTCGTATACGAGCTGTTGCTTCGCTACACCGCGAATCGTTGGGGAAGATTGGACGGTTAGCCGGGAGCAAAATCTGTCACTTGAATCGATAAAATATAAACCCTTGCACGGCTCGGTTTACAGTTTATACGCCACTTCTAACAACGGATTTGACTGGTTGTTTGTGAACTCAATATCGCTTGGGCCTCAACAAGTTCAGAGAAACAAAAGTTGACATAAATGCAGATACACTCTTAAAGGTGTATTTGTCTCTGCTTGGGATCAAATTACCTCAAAAATAAATTGCACTGAAAGTGTTCGACAATGCATAGTTCCGAGTTTGCCTATTTAGCCCCGCCTCCTTTGATATTGTTGCTATGGCTCACACGCTATCGTCAAAATGGCGACACACAACGCACAAAGCAATGGGACTTTCAACGGAAAGCACAGATTCATTGAAGAAAACTCAAAGGTATATTCATGTTTCAGGGTCGACAGTTATCTTAGAACACACCGAGTAAAGGGCCCGTAGTACTAGGATGTCATATCATGACATACGTGCTTTCGTACCTTTGAACAACGAAACGACCGGCCTTGAAACCAAACATTCACCCGGATCATCGCATACAACAGTGTACAAATTGCATGGGGCAGAACATCGCGTGATGTTGTTGTGAGACAGTGCACTTTGACCTATGTGGGTGATGTCTGCTAGCTCTGTTGTGATTGGTCGGCGGGTTCGGTTGATTGACAGGTCGGAACTATGCATTACTGTTTAACGCTCGATTGTGATATCACTGCCTGTTATGCCTCACTGTGTAAGTAATTTCCATGCCAAATCCTAACGTTGCATTTCATGTCTTTAAAGGTACATGGGGGCTTTTGAAACCGAGGCCCTCAGTGAACCGACCGACGAGAGGGAACGGCTCACCGTGGCGTTCGTGGTGGCGCACTTCATGACTTACCTAAACAACGTCATCAACCCGATTATCTACAACTTCTTAAGCGGTTAGTATGCTCTCCACCAATCTCTATACACTTTCCGCTTGCAAAACTGTCATACTTAATTAGATCTAATAAAGTATTGAATAGATTATATTGTTCTTTGTTAACGGCTGTTTAATGTTTCAAATACCCTTCTGGTGATTATATCCTACCAAAGTTGTATTTTTAAACTTGCATCAGTGCCTGCTAATTATGCGTTATGAACGCTGGATAGTGCTAGTACGTTAATGCTTTACTTAAGATCTCAACAATTAGAAATAGTTTGTAAACCAAAGCATGAAACAGTCGTATATAGATGACAGTTGATATTCGCGCCATAGGGGCTAACCGGTTCGTGCAATTGTATAATATCGAGTAGCCATATAGAGTACAAATTACATTGTAGTGTTTATTTATGGCAATTATTGGTGCTGCTGAATATAAATTGCTGTGTCCTCCTGATCCTGGGGCATTAAACAGCCGTCGACGAGTCATTAAACGGCCGTCGATAAAGCGTGACTCCTGAGGCGATTTTTGTCCCATACACGTGAATACCGACTGATATTTTAATGAAAACTTGACATTAATTATACAAAGCCGTATATGCCTGCACATGATTAGCTATTTTCTCCAGATTGCGGCAAAAAGCCACGGGGCAGGTTTGGGCGTGAGGGTCCGCCCAGGGCGGCGATTTCTTCGTTTGCATCTGAGATGCGCATATAAAGTATCAGAAAATCCGACAATCTGCCGCTTGTTCATCGATCCGAATTGAATTCCCAGGGGTTTGGGGAATTCGCAGTTTCACGGAGTAAATCCCCATGAATTTTGGTCAGGCTTTTGCTACAGCAGGGTGATTTGCAGAATTAGGATCCTGTCCAAGTCCCGAAGCTCTTACTTTACCGCTACAATATTTTTTGGGGAGAAAAGTAAGAATCGGTGCATGGAAAAAAATACATATATAGTGCATAAAACTGTTTTTTTCCTTTCAAGTACTGTTTACCCGTCGTTAGACTCCTAAAGTAACACGCACAAACTAACGTTGGAACAAGTCCAAAACCCAAGATTCGTTATGATTGGTTAAGGTTTCTACCGGCGAAACCCGAAGACTGTTTTATGCCATCTTTTATTGTTATCTATTTGTTGTACCATACAGCTCGTTTCCGGAAGGAGTTTCAACGCGCCTTTTCCTGTCTCCCGTGCGTCAGCGTACCCGACCGGCGGAAGCGACCGGGCAGCGCCTCATACCACCGCTGCCGTGAATTCACGGCACGGACCGGCTACAATGGCGTCAGCCAATCCGATTACAGGTCACACGATCACAACACAGAGTATCTACAACTGTCCAAACTGGGCAGAGCTAACGGGGCTAACAACAATTCCGCTGTTGCGTCCACGAAGCCGGCTCTACCAAACGCCTGAACATGATTACAGCGTGGTTGCGTGAGGTTTCCCTGGGGACGAGTTCGCCACGCCATTTTGTTTCCTATAGTGCATTGTGATATTGAAGCAAATGTCCAATCCTAAAAAAAACAATTCTGCCCCACTCGCAGATTGCTCCACAAATCGCAATGAAGGGAAGTAGTATTAAATCAACTTGAACGTTACTGATTATGTGATCACCGAGTGTGCGCACTTTAATGCTGTCAGCAGCATTCCTACTCGAGTTCGGTTGAATCAGTCTACAAACCCGTTGCTTGCATGATCAACCAATGTATTGTGTACAAAATAATTGATGCATGAGGGTTTTACATGAGGGATTAATCATGCTCGTTTTACTGTTTCTATGGGTGTGCATGTGTGGAGAATTTTCAATGCAGTTATCTCCCTTAATTACAAGTTAAAACTGCAGTAAACTGCACGAGTAGCCCATATAGAGCCCACGAAAGAAGGTCAATTCTCTCTTATGTACCTTTTATAAATTTTGTGTTTTGGCCGCGGGGAAAACAAGTAATTATTCACTGTTAATCTTTGTTATGATTACAATCATTTACTCTTGACATGGAACCGCCATGTTGGAAAAATAGCAAGGCTGCAAAATGTCTCTTGTCGCCATGTCAGTTGCTATGACGTTTGTGGCTACGGCAATTTCACAAGTTGGTATTTCGTGCCAGCAAATCATCTCAGCCGTAGCCATTCCCATTTCGGATATGGCGTATTAATCACTGTTACAGTACTCATCGGGTACAGAAATACCAACGCTACCAGCGGCATTTTATTATTGAGAATCGTTCCCAAATTAAGAGGCGCGAAATACCAAAATGGATTGGCAAATTGTGAACAAAATCTCAAACAATGGTAGGCCTACAGTTAGGCTACAAAGTCGCGTTTTAGTCATCAAGCGTTTTGGAATTTCAATCATTTTCAATCTTAGGAACTAATCTCAGGCAAATAAATTGACGTAGTTCTCTTCGTATAAAAACGAGAAGAATTTTATGTAGCAGTGACGGTAAATGTTAGACTTGGTTCACGTCGGAGATTGAGCTCACTGCCAAATACTCTAAACTCTGAACAATCACTTAATTTGTCGAGAACCAATTTCCAAAAGCACGGCTAGATTTTGCTCAGCGAAATGGCGTATAAAGCAAAATCCGTTTGGTCCAGATACCAAGTTTTCGTTTGAGCATGCAGATTATAATCCTTTCAGAATATATACAAGCCATGTTTTGAACCAAATGCTAGCCTATATATTACCCTGTAACGTATATAGAAATGTTTATTGGTCGAGATATACCTGAGGCATGATGGCGTCACGCTCTGCTTTCATGTGTGCATTTCTATGTCAGTCTCGGTGGGGCCACATGAAGGCGCACAATAAAGCAAACCATGACGTCATTATATCTAATGTCTGGGCTGCTTTCGAGCGCTCGTCCCTGGTGCACCTAGGCATTTGGAACGTTGCGTCACACACATGCGTACACACAATCGCGCTCGAAAGCGTTATCGGGATCCCTGGTGCACCACGGTCATTAGAAATTACATCCCCGGTAATAAAAGCTTGGTTTTCCACAAAATTAATCACAGGTATCTGATGAAAATAAATCATGAAAATATTTACAACATTTGCATTCGATGTGGAAGCTTGAACATTCAAAATATCAACCCAAATTTCCAGAATCATTCTACGACGCGCCAGCCATTTTCGCCGAGTCATGCGTGAGTACGCGCATCTGCGCATGTCACCCATTGTCCCGACGACTCGGAGGTCGGGAGCATTTGGTGCCACCATCTGGTGCACCAACGCGCTTTCGGGCGAGCACCATGGAGCACCATGGATCCCTGGTGCCGCGCTCGAAAGCAGCCCTGTTGAGGCAGACAGTGGTTATGACGTCACATATAAAATAATATATAAACTGTTTAAAGATTGTATATTTCCCATTTTAACTCTTACATATGGAATGCATAATTGACTTTGTGTGTCACGTGGTGTTTATGGTGGTGCCTGGTGCGATAGCGTGTCTGCATACTGTGAATGTGTTGAGTGAAAGTGTATGGACGTGAATGTGCTATAAGATTCTTGGTGAATATTCGGTGAGAGAATTGGGTGGTGAAAAATAGACTACTAGGCTAAAGTATGACGTCAGTTGCCAGGATAACTGGGTCTAAACATTCACTGGTAATCTGAAACATTTATTGCTAAAGCGCAGGGAAACAGTTCACTGGCTTTTGTGTAGACCCAGTAACCTTGGCAACACAAAGGGTGACGTTTTCACATTAGTGCTCTTTAGAGTGATTGCGAGTTAACACTTCTTCGTGGTTTTGAATGTTGTGTGCGTTCGAGTAGCTTACACCAATGTACGCGGTTCATACACTGGAGAAGGAAAGCCTCCAGACGATGCAAAACGACCGCCACCGTACGGGGTTTCGTTGTGGATTCTGAGAAACAGGTCAAAGGTTGACGTCATTTTCTACACTTGTGCAGAAACTAATGCAGGTTTTTGATGTGGTTCCTTTCTTCATTTATTTTGGGTTTTTAAAAAAGAATAACAACTAAAAGGGCGGTGGAGCAAATCAGAAATACAATTGTAGATTTGATAATTATTAACAATTTGTAAAAATTGGGGTAAAGAGATCTGTAACTTTTTAAAATTGTAGTAAAATAATTTATTTGTCTGTAGACTGTACAGCACTTAAGGCATTGCATACATAGACGTATTTTGTCATTTATTATCGCGACATATTTAGCCGTGGTTTAAATAGACTTGGTTCCAAGTCCGAGATCAGGGTTGGTTTCCGTAGCGCCCTCTTTTGGCTTGTAAAATGTAGGGACTAGGAACTATCGTGACCATCGTACCGAAGCAACGACGTCTAAAATTGAAGCCACCGTCCGCCATTGTACCCCACGAAATACAATGCCTTGCCTAGACTGGTCATACTGTCTTCACTAGTCCACATGTGTTAAGTGGAATGCAAGCGATCCATGGACCGGTCTAGGCCAAGCATTGTTCGTGGGGTACAATGGCGGCCGGTGCATGGCTTAATTTCTCGTATAGCCAACTGCTATTGCATGCTTCATCCAGTGATTATATATCGATGTCATAGACCGAAATAGACTAGTTCCCAGTCCCTACATTTCACAAACCCAAAGAGGGCGCTACGGAAAACAAACCACGATCTCGGACTTGGAACCAAGTCTATGGTTTAAAAGAAAGAGGATTTGTAAAAAGAGGCAAGCGACAGATATTGTATTTTAACGATTTATGAAAATATGATTGAAAATTAAATTTGTGCAATCGATTGATCGTCCAGTGTACAAAAATGTATGAAATCTGTGAATAATAAATTATTGATTTGTGAGTTTTTATTTGAAAACACATGTCTGTTTGTTTGTTGGAACATTGTTTACTCAGGTAATGTTAAACAGGACGTGCTACTTTTTACTAATCTATTGCCCCAAGTTATCGCTCGGACTCCGAACCTCATATTCCACATTATATCCGTGTCCGTATGTATCTGTGTCGCCACTCGAACTAGTCGAATACTTTCGTGTTGGAATGTGGAATATGAGGTTCAGGAACTTGTCTGGTTCCCAGACCAAAATATTCCGACTATTCTAAGATCATCTTTAGGTCCGGCAGGCGATTTTTGTCTGCAGTACACATCATCAACTGCAGGGGAGATATTGTTTCTGATTAGTCTAATCCCAATGCATTTGTGGCATACTTGTACGTTTTGTCGGTAACTTTACCTCAACATAACCCCACACCACGCGTTTCCCTCAGTTTCCCTCAGTTAATAAAGCAATGTGACTCAAAGCAGATTCGAACACGCAACCACTCGATTGACAGTCTCTTGTCTTCACCACTAGGCTACCAAGCGACTCGACAAACCCCTCAATTATTTCATGCCTTAATTTAACAAATCCGTAAGGGCGCTATATAGAGAATATAAATACATGTACATGCATGACATTGTATATTTGCATAATCAGGATGGGAAATGAGCAATATGATTGGTTAATTTTTCTTTCAAAGACGATGTGTACTGCAGAAAAAAAAGCGCGTACGCGCAGCTGTTAATAGTCCGCCATATATTGAAACAGGAGGAAATTACGAACGGACGAATATTGTGAACTTGGAACCAGTCTCTAGTCGAATTTTTCCGTGGATGCCTCGACTGGTTCTCAGACCTCACATCGACTGGTTCAGCCACCTCATCAGCGGCGTAGCTAGGGGGTCGGCCCCCCCCCCCCCCCCCCCCCCCCCCCCCCACCCCTCTCCCAAGAAAAAAAATCCGATACATGTATTGGTATCAAAAAGGCAAGGAAAAGTGGAAAAATAAATGATTTTTGAAAACGATATACGTAGTCGAACATCGACAACCCTCCCTTACCGTGCATTGCAATACATCCCGCTTTATCCACGACCAATGACACCGGGAGCGCACGCGGGACAATCGATCAGCATATGACGTAACATTCGCTATGCGGTGATCGACGTACAATCAGGTTTGTACAATGTACATGTATTCGTGTTTTGGAATATATAGATCGGAAACCAGTCTAGCCATGCGACCGGCGCATGCATAAAACGTAAACTAAAAAACACAAATTGTGTGAGTTCGTATATGGATTAGGTGGACCGGACACTAGTCTATAGTCGTCACTTGAACTTGTTAGACTGGTTTCCGGATCACATATATTCCACACACAAACACATTTTCTATATACATGTATATGTACGTGTAACTCAATGCACAAACGTGCGTGAAATATATGAGGTCTGGGAACCAGTCTAGGGTGCTGATCAAAGTGACTACAAAAGCAGACGAAATCTGCTGTTTGGTTCATTTTCACTATTTACCAAGCTCGTGAAGCTTTGTAAACAAACACACGTGCTCAAAGTGGAGACTGTTTTCGTAAAATACAATGCCGAATAACAAGGATGACAAGCATTGATCAACAAAGACACGTTTTGTGTCAAATTTGCGGATCCTGTGCCCTGATTTTTGGACTTTGAAGATGGTCGTCTGCTCACGCCCGGCGCCAAGCAAAGACAAGTTCACTGAGTTGGCACGATCAATTTTGCTTCATGTACGTTCGTCAACGACGTTGCGTTCCTACTCCCAACTCTCTCCAATCCAGGATAAGGTCGTGCAGTTTCGCAGCCGAGTGGGCTCGTCAGCTTAGGTCATGCAGGTAGGCGTACGTTGATGTTAATTTTTTGGGAAAGAATTGGGATTTATGGAAAGTTCATCATGGCTTCAAATTTTTTTTTTTTTCCATCATAATCTGAACATTCCAATGCTAGATGAGTCATTTTAAATTAAAGAAAACAATTTCTGATCAACTTCCCAACTCTTACCATTTTTTGTTAGGGGCCGACCAACATGACCAAAATTGTCAAAATTGTCACCGTTCTACAAAGGGAAATTTATAAAAGTCGGAGGTACCCGGAGGTAGATGTTTTTTTACTAACATGTAGTTGGTGCGTTGACGGTAAACCCGGAGCTACTTGACGGTAAATAACAAGCCGGAGGTAGGTTGTAGCATGTACTACACGGTCACAAAAAATCTACCTCCGAGTTACCTCCGAGTTTCAACCACACCCTCTACAAAGCATGGTATTTTTCAAGAAACCCCTACCTCCCCCGAAATACTACTTATCAAAAAAAAATTGTCAGTATAGCCTACTGTGAAATGTCAAAATTTAACAGTGGTGCATGTAAAATTGTACGCAGCCCTCGACCCCCATCCCCTTTCCTACACTCTATAGACCTGTGAAAATGTTGACGACTTTGGACGTCCCCTTTGGTCAGCATTGCCCCTCCAGTTTGCCTCAATTTGCCGGTCCTTGAAGTTTGCAAGGCTAGAGTGACTCAAAGATGAGCCCAAATAAATTCCTGTGAAAAGTTTAACCATGTTGCAACTCAGTTGGTTTTGGGAAACCAATTAAAATTACAGATTGATCCATATTACAATATCCATTTCTTTATTTGACAGACCGAATGCATCTCCAGGATTTGTGGCGTGCATGACCAAGACAAAGAAGGGGAAGAATATAACGGGAGGGAGGTACGAGCAACAGTTTTATTTTTATAGACCAATGTTTTAGCCAGAAGTGTATGTTTTGTGTTTTGACACTGTTTTTAACTAAGAAGGCATTCAAAGTAACTAAAGTGGTGTTTAAATATTAGCCCAAAAGGAGTGTTGAAATTAGCCCAGGGAGTGTCCAAAGTAACTCCAGGGTGTCGAAAAGTAGATAAAGGGGTGTTCCAAATACCCCATTTCACTATGAGCAACTAACAATGGAAATTGGGCACAAACCATTGTTATTAACAATGGTCTGTGCCAAATGTCCATTGTTAGTTGCTCATAGTGTTTGAAGTTGAATTCAATGTGATGTGCAAACTAGCTCAAAAGGGTTTCTAAAGTACCTCAGGGGCATTTATAATATCCAAATACTCAACTGGCTAAAACCATTGGTTGTAATTGTAATGTTAGAGTCGTCCAAAGTTGCCAACATTTTCACAGTTCTACAAAGTATAGAAAGGGGGGATGGAGGTCGAGGGCCTTTTATGACGTTACACTGTCAAATTTTGACATTTTACTGTGACAACAAAATGTTGATAAGTATTGGAAGGGGTGGGGGTGGGTGTGTCTTGAAAAATAAGTGCTCTCCAGAACTGTGAATATGTTGACAACTTTGGATGGCCCCTTGAAGGAGTGTGTTCAGATTTTACCTGAAGATGGGTTTCATTGCAACATTGTAACAGTCATATAGAATACCATCCCAAAATACTATCAATAGGGAAAAAAATCCCCAAAATTTCAATTTCCAATTTGGATGTGGAAGCCAAAAGGATGATCACTGCACTGCTTTATGGAACCAGATAAATAACTTACATTGGAATTTTTATTATGATATCCTTGAAAATATACGGATTGAGAATGCAAAATTTCAGAATGGTAAGAAGAAATATATGACAAATGATATGGTATCAAATTCTCAACACCCATGGGGTAAAAATGGGGGCTAAAAAATGTGATCTGGACACGCTCTTTTAAAGTTAAAGTACACCAACATCAAAGACCCCCGACTGATCATTAATGTCTTATTTATTTTGTATGTTACATATCAGTCACTGATCTTCTCTAAGAAGGTAGAACACATGATTGGTAAACTGTTAGAAGGGGTGTTACCTCCACTCGTGATTAGAACTAGCTCATGTTGATAAAACTGCCCTGTAGAAATTCCAGCCACATTAGGTGCAGTAATACTTCTGAAAACTTGACAAAATCCATGCATGGTTTTTGTGTTGAGTTGAACAAAGTCTTTTGCAAAAGACTTTTAGAAAACCACCTTCAGTTGTAATTTCTCACAGTCACACAAAATGCCACTTTGGACTGAAATAAAAACATGTGGTGTTTTAGTACCATTGTTATTAACACTTTTAGTAAGGTTTTTGTTGTCAACTCATGAACAAAAAGTTAGGGTCACTGCAAATGATGTGTTCTACCTTTAAAAAGTTAACAGCATTCCAGTGGAAAGTTGCAATAATGAACATGTGTGGGATCCATAACAAGTGTTTGTGGTCGTCATTTGTTACAATAAACAAAAAGAGATACATAATTGTTACGGACCGTGAGTGATGTTCACTAGAAAGTTTGCTATAGTGAAGTTTCTATGTATATCATGTTCATTATAGAAACTTTCCACTGTAATGTCTTCAGATAAAAATGTTAATTGTAGAGTAAATCTTCACTTAGAGATGCATTCTGCCCCAACATCCATGGAATTTATGTACCATAAATGAACTCAAACTGCAAATACATGCATGTTAACCCTTTTGTCACCCTGAAGACATTTTGGAACTTGGGTGTTCGAGATACAAAAAGCATTTGCGGCAAAAATTGTGCGGATCTTTGTCGTAAATTTACTGACATTTTGAAGGAATAAGTTACTTTTGTGAATCCTGCTTAAATTTGAACCATCATTTTTACATCTTAAATCAAAGTTGGTTTTTTTTTATGTGGTAGAATCACTTTTTTGGGTCATTTTGAACCTTTTAATCCCATTTTATTTCTCATAGTGTCTTTTATCATTCCTTTCAGCCCATTTTATTGTATTTGCGGTAATTTTGGCCCTGTTTTATTGCATTTCTATCGTAATTTCATCATTTATTTACTTTTTTTTAGCCCATTTCATCGTACTTTAATTGTAGTTTTGTACATTTTTACTTTTAACCCTTTTTATTGTATAATTTCTGACCCTTTGGCCCTGTTTGATTGTATTTCTGTAGATTTGAGCCATTTTGAAACCTTTTAAAACCCTTTTTGAGCCATTTTACAGTGTTTTAACATAGTAATTTTGCCATTTTCAGCCTTTTTAGCCCATTTAATGTAATTTTGTAATTTTGACCTTTTGGCGCTCCATAACTTATCTATTGTTAATTTCGTCATTTTTAACCATGAATTGTAATTTTGACATTTTGGCGCTCCATCATATGCTAATTCATTGTAATTTTTCATTTTTCGTCTTTTTAATCGATATTTTGAAATTTTGTTTCTTTGGCGCTCCATACCTGTATTTCCCGATGTACATGTAGTTGAGTGTATTACACGGTGCATGTGAGACCGTTAAGTTGGTCCATGCACACGCACCAAAAAAATAAAAAAGTATGGTGCACAAAAAACACAAAATTATGCACCGGCCAAAATGTGTCCTCCCTTTTGCCCCTCCCCTTCTTGTCTCCTCCCCCACCATCTCCTCCCCTTGCCGCATCCTTCCGGTGTCGTCTCCTCTGCGTTGTTTCCTCCGTTGTCGTTATTCATGGGGTTAGTGGTTAGTACATATTATACACATCAATCATGGGGTTAGTATATAAATCATGGGGTTAGTATATAAATCATGGGGTTAGTACATGCTCGCCGCGGGAGTTGAACCGGGGTCCTCAGATCTCGAGTTCTCTGCTCTCTCCACTAGACCACCGCGGTGAGCACACCAGGTTAAGAATTTTGGACCTGATGAATATTAGAACCAATTTGTATACCACACTGTATTACAGGAGGTTCGATGAAGAGCGCCCTCTCGTGACTTGAAGGGCGCCCTCTCGTGACTTGAAGAGCGCCCTCTATTTACTTTTAATACACCCTTAAGCAAATGAAATTGGTCAACGGGGGTTTCAATTTTAATTGGTCATGGACAACCACTGGATGTTTCCAGAAGAAATATATAAATTAAACCAGACCCAACAGAACTTAAAAAGGAAGAAAGGATAAATAAAAAGTACCTAAAAAAAAGCAATAAAAAAGCACAAACTAACAGAAAAAAGACAAGAGAAAATGACATTTTATCAATATATATTTCTTTATTTAAATTGGTAACAATTTAAAACAATGTAACAGTACAATCTGGATAATTTCTTATTTTAAAGAAAAGGGAATGTATTTAATATAGGCAGTACTGTATTTTACAGAGATATGCAAATAAGCAATCGGAAAAATGAACTAAAAATCACTTGAAAGTTAAGCCAATTTACGTGTAAACTAATGAAGTATGTTAACAATAGTACTGCTAATTTGCTGTTACATTCATGGCACTGAAATTCCTTCCATGAGATAGTACAGATCTGATAGAAAAGCCAAACTTTGGTGGGAAAAAAACAACAAAATTTTCCCTTGGAAAAACCTAGTGCACTCAAGCGTGAAACAGACGGTCTCTCCTCCAGAGTATATCTCAGATTCAACCTAGGACCCGAAAGCCACTTCTAGGAAATCAGAAACTTACTCCAGAAGAACACTCCCGAAATTACTCGCGGCCCAAAAAGGGCCAAATCTAATCAACGTAACAGCGATGGTTAGCATGCAGTGGACTTTTTGCATCACCTACGCGCATGCGTAATTATTCAGGGTTCTTCCTGCACTTTTGCGGCCTAGACTGGTTCGCGGACCTCATATTCTACAGAACACGAAAATTCATATTATGTGGTCCGCGAACCAGTCTATTCTGCTGCCTGGCGGCGCTGTTCGAGTAGGCACCCCTGCATGTTACAATAATTATTTTGCCAAGTCGCCTTCTCATAAAATCTACTAAGTTGACTTGGCAAAATTCCATGCGCCTAAGGTCTACTGTTTACTACAAACAACCTACTGCGTGCAATGTTTGCCCTTCAAATAAAATAAAAAACACCATACCACAACAGAATAGACTGATCCACATTGCAGTCAAACCTTGATAATAAGAGCACTGTTAACACAACATTCTGCTTATAACGAGGACAATTTGTTTTTATCCCTGATAATACAAGATTCCTGTTAGAACGAGGTTTGACTGGACACACTATCCTTTGTAAATTGAAAACGGCAATGAACACTGCATATGTAGTAGTTCGAAGTTGCTTTGGAGTTTTCATGTGGGCGGGGCTTACTGGATCAGTCTATCCTTTATACACTGATTATGTGCATTTTCATGTTGGGTGGAGCTACATTTGAATATGGGCGGAGCCTACAGAGTTAGTCTACAGCCACCAAAAACTAGTGTGATAATAACCCTGATAATAAGAGCACTGTTAATACAACATTCTGCTGATAAATAGACAATTTCAAGTCCCAAGCCTTTGTTCTTCATTGTTTTTATTCCTGATAATACAAGGTTCCTCTTATAACAAGGTAATCTGCAAAGTCTCAAGGACCTCTTTCAGTCCTGCATGTGACCTGCTCTTGTGAATTGAGTGGGATGTCGTTGAACCTTTATCTGGTCAACATTTTACTATATGACCCCATTTAAATTTATTTCAATTTCATGAAGTCATTACAAATATTAAATCCTCTCAAAACTATTATAAATTCCTTAAATGTTTCGTTTAAATGTTTGGCAAAACCGTTTTTTTATTTTTTTTTGTTAAACGGTTAAACGTCCCATCCTTACTTTGCATTGACAGCCATGACAGGGGCAGGTTTTCATATTTAAATGATGTGACAATAGATTCACAAAGTGCCTACTTGTGCATGTTACACGGTGACAATGTGATTGGTCCCTGTCATGGCCGCCCGTGCAGAGTCTATAATAAAATGGGGTGTTATGGCCGAGTGGTCTAGTGCAGGAATCTAGCTGTGCCAGTACTAGAGCAAGGGGAGGGATTCCCCGGTGTCTCTGGCCGTTTCTAATTCAACTTAGAAGTTGATAGTTATTCGAATATCTATGTTATTGATCCCATTCCTGTAATTGGCAGTCCTTCCGCTGTTGTATGTGGTAAATAAAAAATTTAAAACACACAAAACCTGTCAAGTGTCTTTCTTGGAAAAGTATATAGGATAATATATCGATAGCTTATTTATACATGTATTATAGTACTAGCTGATATAATATAAATGTGCAAAATAGGCCATACCATGGCAACTTACAAGTTTTCTGTGTAAAAAACCAGTTTCTCTAAATTGGGCAATTTTCAAAATAGGTGCCACCGAGTTTGACGCGGAAAGGCTACATCCGCTGTGCATCGATCATGAGAACAAAAGTTGATATGTTGAGTATTCTTAACAAAATGCAAAGAAAATATGTTTTTCTTCATTTCCAAGTATTCGTTTTCAAATCAAATCTGAATTGTTTGAACAAATAGATATGCACCAATGTCGACTGCACAGTCAGATAAATGACCTCTCCGACAGGAACTCTTGGTGGCGCTCTTTATTGTAAAACGCCCAAATTCTACAACCTAAATAAAGTGTTCGTATATGTAATAGGTGGACCGGACACTAGTCTATAGTCGTCGCTTGAACTTGTTAGACTGGTTTCCGGATCACATATTCCGCCCACAAACACATTTTCTATATGTACAACACGTGCGTGGAATATGAGGTCTGGAAACCAGTCTATTATACTTGGGGGCGCGCGCGCTGATTAAAATCGACTAGGCCTACAAAAGCAGACGAAATCTGCTGTTTAGTTCATTTTCACTATTTACCAAGCTCGTGAAGCTTTGTAAACAAACACACGTGCTCAAAGTGGAGACTGTTGTCGTAAAATACAATGCCGAATAACAAGGATGACAAGCATATTGATCAACAAAGACACGTTTTGTGTCAAATTGCTGATCCTAGCTGTGATGTGGCCAACAATGATGGTGGCCTGCTTCAATTTTTGGACTTTGAAGATGGTCGTCTGCTCACGCCCAGCGACGGCACGATCAATTTCGCTTCATGTTCGTTGCGATCTTACTCCCAACTCTCTCCATTCCAGGATAAAGTCTGCGCCTGTGCAGTTTCGTAGCCAATTAAGTGGGCTAGTCAGCTCAGGTCATGCAGCAGGTAGGCCTATGACTATGTTAATGTTAATTTTTTTGGGGAAAGAATTGGAATTTATTGGAAGTTTGTCATGGTTCAGTTGTGTGCAAAACAAATCTTAAATTTTTCCCACTCGAAATTTATATACTGCATGCACATCCCATTGCTAAACAAAATGCTGATCAACTTCCCAACTCTTACCATTTTTTGGGGCCGACCATGCCGACCAACATGACCAAAATTGTCAACATTTGTACGGTTTTACATGTTTTACAAAGCATGGTATTTTTCTTTAAGAAACCCCTCCCTCCCCTGAAATACTACTTATGAAAATGTTTTTGTCCGTATAGCCTAGCTACTGTGAAATGTCAACATTTAACAGTGCCACAGTGGTGCATGTAAAATTGTATGCAGCCCTCAACCCCCATCCCCTTTCTATACGCTCTATAGACCTGTGAAAACGTTGACAACTTTGGACGGCCCCTTTGGTCAGCATTGCCCCTCCAGTTTGCCTCAATTTTGCTGGTAAATTCTTGTGAAAAGTTTAACCTTGTCGGCTTGTTTTCACTCAGTTGGTTTTGGAAAAACAAAGTGATTTTGGAAAAACAAAGTGATTTTGAAAAAACAATTAAAATTACAGATTGTTCCATAATAATAACAATATCCGTTTCCTTATTTGACAGACGGAATGCATCTCCAGGATTTGTGCCGTGCATGACCAAGACGAAGAAGGGGCAGAATATAACGGGAGGGAGGTACGAGCAACAGTTTTATTTTTATAGACCAATGTTTTAGCCAGAAGTGTGTCTGGGTGTTTTGTGTTTTGACACATTAACTAAAAAGGCATTCAAAGTGGTGTTTAAATTAGCCCAAAGGAGTGTTTGAAAGTAGCCCAGGGAGTGTCCAAAGTAACTCCAGGGTGTCGAAAAGTAGCTAAAGGGGTGTTCCAAATACCCCATTTGAAGAAGAATTCAAGGTGATGTGCAAACTAGCTCAAATTTAGGGGTTTCTAAAGTACCTCAGGAGCATTTATATTATCCAAATACTCAACTGGCTAAAACCATTGGTTGTAATTGTATTAATGTTAGAGCTGTCCAAAGTTGCCAACATTTTCACAGTTCTACAAAGTATAGAAAGGGGGAGGCGGGTCGAGGGTCGCGTATGACTTTACACTGTCAAATTTTGACATTTCATGGTAGTGACAACAAAATGTTGATAAGTAGTGGAAGGGGGGATGGGTGTGTCTTGAAAAATAAGTGCTCTCTAAAACTGTGAAGATGTTGACAACTTTGGATGGCCCCCTTAAAGGAGTGTGTTCAGATTTTACCTGAAGATGGGTTTCATTGCAACATTATAACAGTCATATAAAATACCAAAATACTATCAATAGGAGAAAAAGTAACCCAAAAATTTCAATTTCCAATTTGGATGTGGAAGCAAAAAGTTTGGTGTGATCACTGCACTGCTTTATGGAACCAGATAAATAACTTACATTGGAATTTTTGTTATGATATCCTTGAAAATATACGGATTGAGAATGCAAAATTTCAGAATGGTAATGAGAAATATATGACAAATGATATGGTATCAAATTCTCAACACCCATGGGGAAAAATGGGGGCTCAAAAATGTGATCTGGACACGCTCTTTTAAAGTTAAAGTACACCAACATCAAAGACCCCCGACTGATCATTAATGTCTTATTTATTTTGTATGTTACATCAGTCACTGATCTTCTTTAAGAAGGTAGAACACAATGATTGGTAAACTGTTAGAAGGGGTGTTACCTCCACTCATGATTAGAACTAGCTCATGTTGATAAAACTGCCCTGTAGAAATTCCAGCCACATATAGGTGCAGTAATACTTCTGAAAACTTGACAAAATCTATGCATGGTTTTTGTGTTGAGTTGAATAAAGTCTTTTGCAAAAGACTTTTAGAAGACCACCTTCAGTTGTTAATTTCTCACACAAAATGCCATTTTGGACTCAAATAAAAACATGGTGTTTTAGTACCATTGTTAATAACACTTTTAGTGAGGTTTTTCTTGTCAACTCGTGAACAAAAAGTTGGGGTCACTGCAAATGATGTGTTCTACCTTTAAAAAGTTAACAGCATTCCAGTGGAAAGTTGCAATAATGAACATGTGTGGGATCCATAACAAGTGTTTGTGGTCGTCATTTGTTACAATAAACAAAAAGAGATACATAATTGTTACGGACCGTGAGTGATGTTCACTAGAAAGTTTGCTATAGTGAAGTTTCTATGTATATCGTGTTCATTATAGAAACTTTCCACTGTAATGTCTTCAGATAAAAATGTTAATTGAATAGAGTAAATCTTCACTTAGAGATGCATTCTGCCCCAACATCCATGGAATTTATGTACCATAAATGAACTCAAACTGCAAATACATGCATGTTAACCCTTTTGTCACCCTAAAGACATTTTGGAACTTGGGTGCTCGAGATACAAAAAGCATTTGCGGCAAAAATTGTGCGGATCTTTGTCGTAAATTTACCGACATTTTGAAGGAATAAGTTACTTTTGTGAATCCTGCTTAAATTTGAACCATCATTTTTACATCTTAAATCAAAGTTGGGTTTTTTTATGTGGTAGAATCACTTTTTTGGGTCATTTTGAACCTTTTAATCCCATTTTATTTCTCATAGTGTCTTTTATCATTCCTTTTAGCCCATTTTATTGTATTTGCGGTAATTTTGGCCCTGTTTTATTGCATTTCTATCGTAATTTCATCATTTATTTACTTTTTTTTTAGCCCATTTCATCATACTTTAATTGTAGTTTTGTACATTTTTACTTTGAACCCTTTTTATTGTATAATTTCTGACCCCTTTGGCCCTGTTTGATTGTATTTCTGTAGATTTGAGCCATTTTGAAACCTTTTAAAACCCTTTTTGAGCCATTTTACAGTGTTTTAACATAGTAATTTTGCCATTTTCAGCCTTTTTAGCCCATTTAATGTAATTTTGTAATTTTGACCTTTTGGCGCTCCATAACTTATCTATTGTTAATTTCGTCATTTTTAACCATGAATTGTAATTTTGACATTTTGGCGCTCCATCATATGCTAATTCATTGTAATTTTTCATTTTTCGTCTTTTTAATCGATATTTTGAAATTTTGTTTCTTTGGCGCTCCATACCTGTATTTCCCGATGTACATGTAGTTGAGTGTATTACACGGTGCATGTGAGACCGTTAAGTTGGTCCATGCACACGCACCCAAAAAAAAAAAAAAGTATGGTGCACAAAAAACACAAAATTATTCACCCGCCAAAATGTGTCCTCCCTTTTGCCCCTCCCCTTCTTGTCTCCTCCTCCACCATCTCCTCCCCTTGCCGCATCCTTCCGGTGTCGTCTCCTCTGCGTTGTTTCCTCCGTTGTCTTTATTCATGGGGTTAGTGTTAGTACATATTATACACATCAATCATGGGGTTAGTATATAAATCATGGGGTTAGTATATCAATCATGGGGTTAGTACATGCTCGCCGCGGGAGTTGAATCGGGGTCCTCAGATCTCGAGTTCTCTGCTCTCTCCACTAGACCACCGCGGTGAGCACACCAGGTTAACAATTTTGGACCTGATGAATTTAGAACCAGTATATTGTATACTACACTGTATTACAGGAGGTGCGATGAAGAGCGCCCTCTCGTGACTTGAAGGGCGCCCTCTCGTGACTTGAAGAGCGCCCTCTATTTACTTTTAATACACCCTTAAGCAAATTAAATTGGTCAACGGGGGTTTCAAATTTAATTGGTCATGGACAACCACTGGATGTTTCCATTTTTTTTTAAAGAAATATATAAATAAAACCAGACCCAACAGAACTTAAAAAGGAAGAAAGGATAAATAAAAAGTACCAAGAAAAAAGCACAAACTAACAGAAAAAAAGACAAGAGAAAATGACATTTTATCAATATATATTTCTTTATTTAAATTGGTAACAATTTAAAACAATGTAACAGTACAATCTGGATAATTTCTTATTTTAAAGAAAAGGGAATGTATTTAATAGGCAGTACTGTATTTTACAGAGATATGCAAATAAGCAATCGGAAAAATGAACTAAAAATCACTTGAAAGTTAAGCCAATGTCTCAAAGTAATTAGGTTACAACATTTTTTTAAATGTGATATTAAACCCGCTCCATCTAATTTCATTTGCGTGTAAACTAATGAAGTATGTTAACAATACACTGTTACATTCATGGCACTGAAATTCCTTCTATATAATCTAAGCTACAATATCAATCGTAACATCTTCAATTTGTACATGTACAAGAAAGACAATCATAGGGTTTTCATTTAAAGTTACAGTACTTTTTTAGCAAAGTTACAGATTGTGCTTAGTTACATGCATTTACTGTAAGAATTTACAAACCTAGTGATTTTTCCACAACTGCCATAGGTTATATACACGAGGCCTTTAGGTGATGGCGGACTTACAAATTCTTCTCAAATAAAAATATTGTTGGTATCTTTTTCAGTGGATTCTATACATGTACCCAGCACGATATGTGGCAAAGGGACGCCCTTAAACCTCTCAACACACGCCCTTTTGTTAACGCACCAACGGCCCCTGGCCCTAAAACTGAAAGGAATTCCCAAATGGGATTCTAGGTACATGTACAGCATAAACAAAATGGGACGATATGGCAGGTTGCATTACAGGGGGTGCCTGCGCCTACGCTTCTACGAAACGATCGCGCCTCGTTGCACGTAACCAGCCTCTCTCTCGCGCGGTTCTACTATTTGCGACATCACCATGGGCTACTCGCTTCGTCCGTTCCGCAGCTAAAGATTCCAAGTGCACTCAAGCGTGAAACAGACGGTCTCTCCTCCAGAGTATATCTCAGATTCGACCTATAGGACCCGAAAGCCCCTTCTAGGAAATCAGAAACTTACTCCAGAAGAACACTCCCGAAATTACTCGCGGCCCAAAAAGGGCCAAATCTAATCAACGTAACAGCGATGGTTAGCATGCAGTGGACTTTTTGCATCACCTACGCGCATGCGTAATTATTCAGAGTTCTTCCTGCACTTTTGCGGCCTAGACTGGTTCGCGGACCTCATATTCTACAGAACACGAAAATACATATTATGTGGTCCGCGAACCAGTCTATTCTGCTGCCTGGCGGCGCTGTTCGAGTAGGCACCCCTGCATGTTACAATAATTATTTTGCCAAATCGACTAAGTTGACTTGGCAAAATTCCATGCGCCTAAGGTCTACTGTTTACTACAGACAACCTACTGCGTGCAATGTTTGCCCTTCAAATAAAAAAAAATACCATACTACACCAGAATAGACAGATCCACATTGCAGTCAAACCTCGATAATAAGAGCACTGTTAATACAACATTCTGCTTATAACGAGGACAATTTGTTTTTATCCTGATAATACAATATTCCTGTTATAACGAGGTTTGACTGTACATCCCATCCTTTGTAAATTGAAAACGGCAATGAACACTGCATATGCAGTAGTTCAAAGTTGCTTGGGAGTTTTCATGTGGGCGGGGCTTACTGGATCGGTCTATCTTTAAACATGTGCATTTTGATGTGATGGGTGGAGCTACATTTGAATATGGGCGGAGCCTACAGAGTTAGTCTACAGCCACCAAAAACCAGTGTGATTGCTGCATAGTCGAACCCTGATAATAAGAGCACTGTTAATACAACATTCTGCTTATAACAAGGAACCCTGATAATAAGAGCACTGTTAACACATAATTCTGCTTATAACAAGGAACCCTGATAATAAGAGCACTGTTAATACAACATTCTGCCTATAACAAGGAACCCTAATAATAAGAGCACTGTTAATACAACATTCTGCTCATAACAAGGAACCCTGATAATAAGAGCACTGTTATACAACATTCTGCTTATAACAAGGAACCCTGATAATAAGAGCACTGTTAATACAACATTCTGCTTATAACAAGGAACCCTGATAATAAGAGCAGTGTTAATACAACATTCTGCTTATATATACGGTAACAAGGACAATTTCAAGTCCCATTCCTTTGTTCTTCATTGTTGTCGTTCCTGATAATACAAGGTTCCTGTTATAACAAGGTAATCTGCAAAGTCCCAATTACCTCTTATTTGCAAGGTTCGACTCATGCATGTGACCTGCTCTCGTGAATTGAGTCGGATGTCGCACAGTCCGGGCCGAGTTTTTGCAACCATAAACAGAATTAAACTGTGGATTCAGGCCCATTATAATGTGTTTGAGTCCGTAGGCAAGACACTTAATCTCAATTGCCTCGTCAACCCAAGTGATATATGGGAAGCTGTAAGGGGGAAATGCCACAATCTAACTGCTGATAGGGGTGTTGCGCCTTGCAAAACGGTTCTGGTGATTTCCTGATGGTAGCGGTAATAATGGCAACAGTGCCAGGAGCACCTCCGTAGGGGCGGACCATCGATATATATACACTGGATGAAGTATGCATAGCAGTTGGCTATACGAGAATTGAAGCTACGTGCCGGCCGCCATTGTACCCCACGGACAATGCTTGGTCTAGACTGCTTCCCGGTCCATGCGATCGCTTGCATTCCACTTGACACAAGTAGACCATGATGTAGACTAGTGAAGACAGTATGACAAGTCTAGGCAAGGCATTGTATTTGGTGGGGTACAATGGCGGACGTCGTTGCTTCATCCAGTGTATATATATATATCGATGGGGCAGACATGTGCGCTATATAAATATCCACCATATTATTATTAAAAATATAATTTGGATATTATGCCTGGAATTTCTATTGAATTTTGCTATTTTAACGATCCCGCATCAGCCACCAATTTCTAGAAATGGAACAGAAAACTCGGCCCAGACTGCGCAACAACTCATTTCGTTGGCGAGGTCTCACATACACCCTTTCAAAATAGAAACTTGACACAGGTGACAACAAGATACCGACATTTTGGATAATTCTTTTGTCTTTATTACTAACATTAGGCTCGTGTATGCTGTCAGTTCACTGATGATCCTATAATGTTTATATCTCTCAGTTTTGAACCCTTTGCACTAAGGATGGGAATTTACGGTTAATTCAGAAACCGGTTAACCGGTTAAACGTCCCATCTTTACTTTGCATTGACAGCCATGACAGGGGCAGGTTTTCATATTTAAATCATGTGACAATAGATCCACAAAGTGCATGTTACACAGTGACAATGTGACTGCTCCCTGTCATGGCTGCTCGTGCAGAGAGTCTATAACAAACACACAAAACCTGTCAAGTGTCTTTCTTGGAAAAGTATATATGATAATATATCAATAGCTTATTTATACATGTATTAGTACTGATTTAATATAATGTGCAAAATAGGCCAAATTACAAGTTTTCTGTGTAAAAACTAGGTTCTCAATTTTGGGCAATTTTCAATACAGAAGCCATTAAGAGTTTGACTCGGAAAGACTACATCCATGAGAAAAAAAGGTGATATTGTGTCGAGTATTCTTGACAAAAAATGCGAAGAGAATATTTTTTTCTTCGCTTTCAAGTATTTGTTTTCAAATCAAATCTGAATTGTTTAAACAAATGCACCAATGACGACTGCGCAGTCAGAACATAAATGACCTCTCCGACAGAAACTCATGGTGGCGCTCTTTATTGTAAAACGCCCAAATTCTACAAGCCAAATAAAGTGTAAAATAAAGTTTCAAAACACATTTTGTTATCTCTCTCTTCCATTT
Organism: Henricia sp. BOLD:AAB3569; assembly: GCA_037783545.1. Classification (NCBI taxonomy): domain Eukaryota; kingdom Metazoa; phylum Echinodermata; class Asteroidea; order Spinulosida; family Echinasteridae; genus Henricia; species Henricia sp. BOLD:AAB3569. The sequence continues at coordinate 847,702 of JBBELK010001037.1, forward strand.
GGCAAAATCTTGGAGCAAGTTCGATTGACGACTATAGTTAACCACAGTTCGACTATTTCCAACCGAACGCAGTCTAGTCAACGATGGTTAGTGGTGTCTGGTTGACCATTTGGAACCAGCCCACAGGGCACGGTTGTACTGATCACTGGTACCCATCAGGTATTGAGATGATGCAGCATTTTGCACGGAACCAGTTGACTAACAAAAGGTGTACGCACTTGCATGTTAATGCGCATGTGTGTTGCCTAGATGACGTTCGACATGTGGTTGACTCTAGTTGCATATGGAACTTGCTCGAGGAATTGTTAACAAGTACTAGGACATTAATTTCATACACGCTGCAAAATACACACACGTCATATGTTTTACTTGAGTAATGTTGGGTTTGTTTGTAAATGAGAAAACGGACCATGAATATTCATGTAGCAACAAAAATGATTAGTTATTTAGTGTCCTTAATTATTTTACGCATGCGCGTGCTTGGCAACGAACATTGTTGCGTCACTAGTGTTTTAGCAAACGTTTAGCAGCGCTTAAGGTTACGGTCTCCATGAAATAGCCGAAGCCTCCGTAAGCACAAAATTGGCTGCTAAACAGCGCCATGAAATTGTCCCAAGATGGTCTTGGACAAGCTGGGCTTAAACACTGGGCATTTACTGTCCCTAATCTAACTGGGAAAATGTATTCAACACCAAATATTTGAAACGTATTTTACAAGCCAAAAGCCTAAACTACTGTGTACAAAATTAGATTATTTCATTGAACGTACAAAATCAGTTCCGAGCAATAAATCATTAGGCATATAGAGACTTTGCACCGACTTTGCCATATTAAGGTCTGGGAGCAAGTTTTCATATTTCATATCGTGCCAACTCGTGCATGATGCACGTTGACAATGTGACTGCCCCCGTCATGGCCGCTGTGCGAAGAGTCTCTACTTAGCTGTTGTACAAGTTTGCCTATTGTTCACTAACAGAACTTCACTAATCAGAAAAATTATACACCAAAATAGCCCTTGATTATGCATTTCTGAGTACTGTCACATATCATATATAGTATTTTTTAATTTTCTATTTAATGTGTTTTAATGAACTTCAATTCGCAGCCCGTAGGCTGAATTGCATGAAGCTTACAAGTGTCTTCCACCTAAACATCGAGATACATAGGTGGGTGGCGCCATTGGCAGCCAGAAACACCAGGGAATCCCCTAACTCTTGGGATCTTTTAAGTGCGTTACACATCACACTGGACCAACGGCTTTACATCCCTTCTGAAGGATGGAGCAAGTGTGTTTAAGTGCATTGCTCAAGGGCACAGGTACCCCAGCCGGGTATCGAACCCGCAACCCCAAGTTTTTTACGCGAGTGATGCGAGTCAGTGGCCTAAACCACTCGGCCACGATACCCCACAATTTATCTTGAATTGTACGATTGTGTGACCAACTAAACTAGCTCCGTGATTCGTAAAATATGTTAATGCTTGTGTCGGCACAAAAAGTTGCTTAACAAATTCTTGACATTGGTATTAAAGGTACAGGCTCGTCAGCAATGCGCGCGCGCCAAATTCGTGCCACGAAATACGCAGCTCCATCATGCCTTTGCTATAGAGCTGCATATTTCAAAGCACGAATTTTGCGCACGCGCATTGCTGACGAGCCTGTGCCTTTAAACTGTCTTTGTATGAGCTGAAATCCACAAATTTTGATTTGGCCGTGGGCATTTCACAAACTCGCTCATCAAAATCTCCAAAAAATATTTCTGAAAAAAATAAATCTTCACTTTCAGCTCAGCAAATTAATTATCGCATTGAACTTTTCTTTGACACTACCAACAAAAAATGCGTAAGTTACTCTTGTTAACAGACAGAATTTTTCAATGAACTCAAACAGCCAACACACACATTCTGTCTATCAACAATTGAGTAAACATCTAACCGTAAACACACCTACAGTACTTGCACCCCAAAAAACCACTAGAACATTGCCTTTTAAAAGAATATTTCGTCTTCTCAAACAGATTTAAAAAACTAACATTTTTTTTCATAGATGTCATTTTATTTGACCAATCTTTTGAAGAGTTCATTGTTAAACATCCCTTAGTTCAATCTGTTTTTAAGAAAATTTACAATCTTGCCAAAAAAAATTGGTTAACAAAAAGAAAAAAAATTTGGTGGTGATTTTGCTGCAGTGATATAATTGGCATTATGGGAAAAAAAGCAAAGATTTGTCACCTAGGCAACCACGAGAGGCTCATCATCCGAGAATCCACGAATCATTGGCTGGTCCTCTTCATCTCCTGCAAAATGATTGGGGGAAATGCTCATTAATATTCATATATGCTAATGATGCAAATTATTATTTAACATTCTGCTATTGTATAGATTTTAGCAATTTGTGGATTGTACAGCGAACAGCGCCAGGGTACTCCTGGCGCTGTTGCCATTATTACCGCTGCCATCAGGGAATCACTAGAACTGTTTAGCTTCAACTAGGTGGCTGCCTGGCCAAGGCACACAACCCTATCAGCAGTTAGATTGTGGCATTCCCCCTACAGGGTACTCCTGGCGCTGTTGCCATTATTACCGCTGCCATCAGGAAATCACCAGAACCATTTCGCTTCAACTAGGTGGCTGCCTGGCCAAGGCACATAACCCTATTGGCAGTTAGATTGTGTAATTCCCCCTACAGGGTACTCCTGGCGCTGTTGCCATTATTACCGCTGCCATCAGGGAATCACCAGAACCATTTCACTTCAACTAGGTGGCTGCCCGGCCAAGGCACACAACCCTATCAGCAGTTAGATTGTGGCACTCCCCCTACAGGGTACTCCTGGCGCTGTTGACATTACTACCACTGCCATCAGGGAATCACCAGAACCATTTCGCTTCAACTAGGTGGCTGCCCGGCCAAGGCACACAACCCTATCAACAGTTAGATTGTGTCATTCCCCCTACAGGGTACTCCTGGCGCTGTTGCCCATTATTACCGCTGCCATCAGGGAATCACCAGAACTGTTTTGCTTCAACTAGGTGGCTGCCTGGCCAAGGCACACAACCCTATCAGCAGTTAGATTGTGTCATTCCCCCTACAGGGTACTCCTGGCGCTGTTGCTATTATTACCGCTGCCATCAGGGAATCACCAGAACCGTTTCACTTCAACTAGGTGGCTGCCTGGCCAAGGCGCACAACCCTATCAGCAGTTAGATTGTGTCATTCCCCCTACAGGGTACTCCTGGCGCTGTTGCCATTATTACCGCTGCCATCAGGGAATCACCAGAACCATTTCACTTCAACTAGGTGGCTGCCTGGCCAATGCACACAACCTATCAGCAGTTAGATTGTGTCATTCCCCCTAACAGCTCCCCAAATATTGCTCAGGTTGACCAGAGAATTGAGATTAGGTGTCTTACTTAGGGATGCAAATGTTAGCACTAGTGGGGTTATGAGTGTTCTTGAATGCACAACTGCAAAGTGTCAGATTAATTACCAAGGTCGTCGTCATTGCTTGAGAACGTCGCAGTTCCAGATCTGGGATCGTAGTGGCTGTTAGCAAACGACATGAAGCTACGTTGCAGGCGTCGATGGCGAACGATGAAATACGTCAACGCAATAACAAGCAGGATGACCAGCGCGACCGCGGCCGCAACGGCGCCAATCCACGTAGTCTGGGAGACCTGGGGCTTGGCCGTGGGTTTGGTCTGTTTGCTAGCTGCGGTTGGAAGAAACAAAAATCACAATTTAGAATGTAACCCAAATGTGGATATGAAGCTCAATGAAAATTTGCCTCAATCATTTTGAATGTAGTTTGCCTGATTTTCCACAATATGAACAGAGCGACATTCTTTGAACCCAAATTAGAATGTGGCCCAAATGAGAATTTGATGGCTAACAAAAATTTGCCTCACTTAAAAGTTTGTTTGATTTTCCTTTTTGCACAATATGAACAGAGTGACATTATTTGAACCCAAATTAGAATGTGGCCCAAATGAGAATTTGATGCCTAATGAAAATTTGCCTCACTTAAAAGTTTGTTTGATTTTCTTTTTTGCACAATATGAACAGAGCGACATTCTTTGAACCCAAATTAGAATGTGGCCCAAATGAGAATTTGATGGCTAACAAAAATTTGCCTCACTTAAAAGTTTGTTTGATTTTCCTTTTTGCACAATATGAACAGAGTGACATTATTTGAACCCAAATTAGAATGTGGCCCAAATGAGAATTTGATGCCTAATGAAAATTTGCCTCACTTAAAAGTTTGTTTGATTTTCCTTTTTGCACAATATGAACAGAGTGACATTCTTTGAACCCAAATTAGAATGTGGCCCAGATGAGAATTTGATGGCTAACGAAAATTTGCCTCACTTAAAAGTTTGTTTGATTTTCCTTTTTGCACAATATGAACAGAATGACATTCTTTGAACCCAAATTAGAATGTGGCCCAAATGAGAATTTGATGGCTAATGAAAATTTGCCTCACTTATGTTTGTTTGATTTTCCTTTTTGCACAATATGAACAGAGCGACATTATTTGAACCCAAATTAGAATGTGGCCCAAATGAGAATTTGATGGCTAATGAAAATTTGCCTCACTTAAAAGTTTGTTTGATTTTCCTTTTTGCACAATATGAACAGAGTGACATTATTTGAACCCAAATTAGAATGTGGCCCAAATGAGAATTTGATGGCTAATGAAAATTTGCCTCACTTAAAAGTTTGTTTGATTTTCCTTTTTGCACAATATGAACAGAGCGACATTATTTGAACCCAAATTAGAATGTGGCCCAAATGAGAATTTGATGGCTAACCAAAATTTGCCTCACTTAAAAGTTTGTTTGATTTTCCTTTTTGCACAATATGAACAGAGTGACATTCTTTAAACCCAAATTAGAATGTGGCCCAAATGAGAATTTGATGGCTAACGAAAATTTGCCTCACTTAAAAGTTTGTTTGATTTTCCTTTTTGCACAATATGAACAGAGTGACATTCTTTAAACCCAAATTAGAATGTGGCCCAAGTGTGGATTAGGTACCCAATGAAAATTTCCCCCACTCATTTTGCCTGAAAATTTTCTCATTTAAAAATGTGATTTGCAATTTAGAAGATTTGCCAATTTGAGAATGGGCTTTGCTCATTTAAGAACAGTATTACCGTGTCCAAAATGTATTGACTGTGGTTTAAAATTAAACACAAGTCAACGGAAGACGCTAGGAGGACGAATTGATCATTTTCCATAGAGTTGGACTCAGAATAATGCAGATACAGCCGATTTATCATTTAAGAAACATATTTTTCTCGCCCATTTGAGAATGGGACAACTAGCAGTTACGTACCAAGAGCAGTATCCAAACAGAATGTGTTTGACTTGAGTCCATAGATGTTGTGATAAGGCGCTGTGCTGACTGCGAAGACATACGTTCGGTTTGCAGGCAGCGGGTTTACGCGGTAAGAGTGTTTGGTGGTGTTCGCCATCGGCACGAATCGAGTCATGTTCAGTATACTGCGCTCCACGTCACAGGGTTTTTTGCTCTTAATTCCTTCGCCTGAGATGATGCCGGTTACGTTAGCCATGAACACAGTGTAGCCCTGAAAACGTCAAAAACAGACAAATAAGAGAAAAATATGACACGAAAATGAGTGGCTTCTCACAAAGCCTGGGTTGAAATTTTCTAATCATGACTAGAAATCAGTGGTGACCCCAAGCTCATTAAAACATGAACACACAATGGAAGTGGGTCTGTCCACAGTAATGGGGTACATTTCTGTAACATTCAAGATCTTAGGTCCCAGTTCACTTCAAATGTCTCAATTTTATCTTTAAATTATCAAGCTAAACTGAGGAAATAACTTTTTCACCAAGGAGTTAGAAAAACCTCGTGCACAAATTTTTCTATTACGCATGTAACAAAGACGGAAAAAAATGTCACAAAATTGTCTGTCCACGTTACATGCGTAATAGGAACATTTGTACACTTGCTTTTCAAAAATGTATGTTGTGGCAGCAATTTCTTACCTTTTTGGGCAAAAGTTATCTCCTGAGAACAAAACAAGGACATTTCTTAAATTCTGAGATAAAATAAAGACATCTGAAAGGAATTATTGACTTATTTTTCAAATGTACCCCATTACTGTGGACAGACCCAAATACATGGCAGTCTCCGGTAATCGCTTTGAATTTTTAAGTACTGCACACAATTTCCATTGTGTTTTCATATTTGTAAACCAGTTAATGCCAGGATTATTTCAAACATTGCTGTACGTAGGCGTGGTTTATTTTTAGTTGAAGCATGGAGGAAGGAAAACAACTGAACTCATTAACCATGCACAGTGAAGTAAACATTTGGAAGGCGTGCGTGCATAGCGCGTTTTTTGTTCGAACATAACGTGCGATGGGCGCGGGCCACTAGACAGCGCCCGTTCAGGAATACGGCCTATTAAGCATCCCTTTCTTGAATGAAGCTATCTTATTTGTCAACAGGGAAAGAATTGGGAAGTTGATCATGGCTTCAGACCTTGTGTGCAAAACATATGAGACAGGCTGACAAATGTTTCCTCACAAAAAAAGTTTGGAAAGTCAAGTTTGACTGACGATTTCTCTCTTGTTACTACATCATTTCCCTTGAATTTGGTATCATTGGAAAGCCCTGTTATTCCTCTTTACAGTGATGTGTCATTTGTTATGATTAATCAATTGGGGGATGTGCAGTATAGCGGAATACAGGGGTGGGTGGAAAGTGAAATGTCACAAAATTCACTGCTATTGTCATGCAGTGCATTCCCCTTTTGCTTGGAGGATGGGAATGTGTCAATGTACTTTTTGACAATAGCAATGCATTTTGTGACATTTCACTTTACACCCGCCCCTGTATTCAGCTGTGCTGCACATCCCCCAATTGCTTAATCATAACAAATGACACATCGTAAAGAGGAATAACAGAGCTTTCCAATGATATAAAATTCAAGGAAAATTATTTCGCAACAAGAGAGAAATCGTCAGTCAAACTTGACTTTCCGAACTTTTTTTGAGGAGTTTATTTTTCTCACTCAAAATTTTCGGGTTTTTCCATTAAATATGCACGTACCGATGCTTAATGAGTCATTTAAAAAATAAAAAAAATTATGATCAACTTCGTAACTCTTACCGTCAAAAGGCACGCATACAGATCAGGAAATCTCTTTACCAAATCATTGTCTAATCTTCGTCAAACGAAGCGATTTAATCGTTTCTAACGTTTCATAACTTACCAGCGATTCATTGTACGGATGGGGAGACTTTTGCCAATACAGAGAAACGTAATTGTCTTTCTCGAGAATGGCCAGAAATTCTGGAGGGGCACTTGGGCGATCTAAAATACAACAATAAAATAAAAATAAAACAATTATTTCTCAACTGCAATAATAATAAGGCCAAGCAAAATAAATGGTGCGTTTACGGTAACGCCCTAAAAAAATCCAGGTAGGTAGGTAGGAAAATAATTTTATTTTGTAATTTTTGTTTACATTTCAGTTCATGCATTTGCGTGTTGTTTTGCAAAGTTTGAAACTCACTATTAACCATGTTCATGTACAAGTGTAGAAAATGTTATGTTCGTTGGAAATTATTGCAAATAGTGCTCATTTTAAATTATTCAACTAAAAAAAACAACTTCACAGTGTGCTCGGGTGGGACTCGAACCCACGACTCTACAATACTTACCGGTCATGAAACTTAGCTTGGCTTTTATAGCATCCGAAGCGTTGGTGCTGACACTAATTTGGTACTTTATTCCGGGAATCAAGTCACCGATTGTGAGATTTAACGACGTTTTCACGCTTGCAGGTACGAATGCAACATGACTTGTGGTCGAACCGTCTTCACTGTAAGTTACTTTATAAGCCTGTTGATGTAAAAACAGTAAATTTTATAAGAGTAATCTATACTCTCCAACAAAAGAAACTGTGCATGATAAAAATTGCTGTATTTTTTCAGCCATGGCAGATAACTCGCTGGAATAAACTGTTAATGAAAGTCCATGAAATCTTTCAAATGGTTAACCGAACTTGAAATGTACAAAATGTGTTCTTCGTGTTCTCAGAGGTTGCTGAAAACTGACTTGCCAATATTGAAGTCACAAAGTCAGTATCGAGTGTGTCCCCCTAGGGAATTAATCACTGCTGTGCATCTTCGCCTCATGGAGACAATGACACGCGCATGAAAGAGAATATTGACTTTTGGGTAGTCCTTTTATACGGCTTGCTAACGAGACCTGAACTTTATGGAATTCTGTTACATAACAACATGTACGACCCCTATTGTGAAATCAACACCCAGGCATGCCTAAGTCCTGCACTATGCCATGAGCAGGTTTTGAGTGCATAACCTTTTTCTAACAATGTCAGAGAATATTGTCTGTGAATTTGGTGTTTATTTTCCACCTTCTTGAAAAAATACAGCAATTTTTACCATGCACAGTTTCTTTTGTTGGAGAGTATAGTTGAAAATTGTTGACATGAGGTCCTTGGGACTTTTCAGATTACCTTGTTATAACAGGAACCTTGTATTATCAGGAATAAAAACAATGAAGAACAAAGGATTGGGACTTGAAATTGTCCTTGTTTAAACATTTGATTGGATGAAAATACTCTTTTAAACGACGGACGTGCGCCCGGTGATATTGATGTTCGACGGCTTAAAAGTACGGCAAACAGTACCAGTTCGAATAAATAATAATGCATCGGGACAACCTGGGCATTGACAAGTACACCACTGCCAAAATTACTAAAGAATTATAAGGGATGGCTGAGATTGAATAGGATATGAAAAACCCGAGCGATGAAACTTGAAAAAGTTAGCCCAACGTTTTCAAGTTTTGCTGCGCATGCACATACCGTGACACAGCCTTTTAATCAATAAAGAATGGATCAAATATTTAAGTGAATTCTTACCAGCTTTTGTGGACTGTCATACGGGGATTTCCAGCCAATGGTAATGTGTGTTATGCCGGCATGAAGCACTTTTAGGGACCTCACTGTCTTTTTTTCGTCTGTACAGAAACAAAATTCAAACTGGATATGAGGAGGGGACTCATTGGGATTCTCTGACTTACTAGGCAGACGCTCTACCTGCTGAGCTATGAGACACATTGTTATACTCCCTCGGGTTTTCCCCAAAGAACCCAACTTTTGCCAGTGTTGTGTGTGCAAAATTTGTGCGACATAGTAAGACTTGACAAGTTTAAATAAACTCCTCAAAAAAAGTTCGGAAAGTCAAGTTTGACCGACGATTTCTCTCTTGTTACTAAATCATTTCCCTTGAATTTGGTATCATTAGAAAGCCCTTTATTCCTCTTTACAGTGATGTGTCATTTGTTATGATTAATCAATTGGGGATGCGCAGTATAGCGGAATACAGGGGTGAGTGGAAAGTGAAATGTCACAAAATTCACTGCTATTGTCATGCAGTGCATTCCCCTTTTGCTTGGAGGATGGGAATGTGTCAATGCACTTTTTGACAATAGCAATGCATTTTGTGACATTTCACTTTACACCCGCCCCCGTATTCAGCTGTGCTGCACATCCCCCAATTGCTTTTCATAACAAATGACACATCATCGTAAAGAGGAATAACAGGGCTCTCTAATGATATAAATTCAAGGAAAATGATTTTCCAACAAGAGAGAAATCGTCAGTCAAACTTGACTTTCCGAACTTTTTTTGATGAGTTTACATGAACAGGGTCCTATTTCATAAAGAAGCTCACTTAGAAACATTCCTGAATAAACGTTCTTAATTTATGTTTTTAAAAGAAAGAATTTTTTTTTTTTTATCGTTCCTAAATCCGCGTAAAAATGTTTTGAACTTTTATGAAATAGGACCCAGGTCTCGATGGTTAGTTGACAATTTGTACTAACTGGCGAGACCTGTTACTTGATTTAAATGCATGACCAGGGTCCTATTTCATAAAGCCCACTTAGAAACATTCCTAAATAAACATTCTTAACTCATGTTTTTAAAGATAGGAAAAATTAGATTTTATTGTTCTTAATCCACTTAAGAATGTTTTTAACTTTTATGAAAAAGGACCCAGGTCTCGATGGTTAGTTGATAATTTGTACTAACTGACGAGACCTGTTACTTGATTTAAATGCATGACCAGGTCTCAGTGGTTAGTTGAAAATTTGTACTAACTGGCGAGACCTGTTACTTGATTTAAATGCATGACCAGGTCTCAGTGGTTAGTTGACAATTTGTACTAACTGGCGAGACCTGTTACTTGATTTAAATGCATGACCAGGTCTCAGTGGTTAGATGACCATTTGTACTAACTGGCGAGACCTGTTACTTGATTTAAATGCATGACCAGGTCTCAGTGGTTAGTTGACAATTTGTACTAACTGGCGAGACCTGTTACTTGATTTAAATACATGACCAGGTCTCGGTGGTTAGTTGACAATTTGTACTAACTGGCGAGACCTGATACTTGATTTAAATGCATGACCAGGTCTCAGTGGTTAGATGACCATTTGTTCTAACTGGCGAGACGTGTTACTTGATTTAAATACATGACCAGGTCTCAGTGGTTAGTTGACAATTTGTACTAACTGGCGAGACCCGTTACTTGATTTAAATGCATGACCAGGTCTCAGTGGTTAATTGACAATTTGTACCAACTGGCGAGACCTGTTACTTGATTTAAATGCATGACCAGGTCTCAGTGGTTAGTTGACAATTTGTTCTAACTGGCGAGACCTGTTACTTGATTTAAATGCATGACCAGGTCTCAGTGGTTAGATGACCATATGTACTAACTGGCGAGACCCGTTATTTGATTTAAATGCATGACCAGGTCTCAGTGGTTAGTTAATAATTTGTACTAACTGGCGAAACCTGTTACTTGATTTAAATACATGACCAGGTCTCAGTGGTTAGTTGACAATTTGTACTAACTGGCGAGACCCGTTACTTGATTTAAATGCATGACCAGGTCTCAGTGGTTAGTTGACAATTTGTACTAACTGGCGAGACCTGTTACTTGATTTAAATGCATGACCAGGTCTCAGTGGTTAGTTGACAATTTGTACTAACTGGCGAGACCTGTTACTTGATTTAAATGCATGACCAGGTCTCAGTGGTTAGATGACCATTTGTACTAACTGGCGAGACCTGTTACTTGATTTAAATGCATGACCAGGTCTCAGTGGTTAGTTGACAATTTGTACTAACTGGCGAGACCTGTTACTTGATTTAAATACATGACCAGGTCTCGGTGGTTAGTTGACAATTTGTACTAACTGGCGAGACCTGATACTTGATTTAAATGCATGACCAGGTCTCAGTGGTTAGATGACCATTTGTTCTAACTGGCGAGACGTGTTACTTGATTTAAATACATGACCAGGTCTCAGTGGTTAGTTGACAATTTGTACTAACTGGCGAGACCCGTTACTTGATTTAAATGCATGACCAGGTCTCAGTGGTTAATTGACAATTTGTACCAACTGGCGAGACCTGTTACTTGATTTAAATGCATGACCAGGTCTCAGTGGTTAGTTGACAATTTGTTCTAACTGGCGAGACCCGTTACTTGATTTAAATGCATGACCAGGTCTCAGTGGTTAGTTAATAATTTGTACTAACTGGCGAAACCTGTTACTTGATTTAAATACATGACCAGGTCTCAGTGGTTAGTTGACAATTTGTACTAACTGGCGAGACCCGTTACTTGATTTAAATGCATGACCAGGTCTCAGTGGTTAGATGACCATTTGTACTAACTGGCGAGACCTGTTACGTGATTTAAATACATGACCAGGTCTCAGTGGTTAGATGACCATTTGTACTAACTGGCAAGACGTGTTACTTGATTTAAATACATGACCAGGTCTCAGTGGTTAGATGACCATTTGTTCTAACTGGCGAGACCATTTACTTGATCTTACAAAGGCAACCTGCAACATAAATGAAATAAATAAACTAATTAAATTATTAAACACTTACCAACTATCGTTGTGACGTACGCAGGAACAGATCGTGGTGGACTTTTGCAATTTCCGTACTTGATGCTAATTTGGACAGTATAGACCACCCCTGGTTGTAGGTTTTTGGCCACGTACGAACTGCCTTGAGTTATGTCCCGTAGTGGTACACGTTGGCCCCCGGTTCCGTAGTATATATTGAATTCCTAAAAAAAAAAAGTTAACAATTTATTTGTTCTATCTAGGAATGGGAATTTATAGTTAATTCATAAACTGGTTTACAATTCTTTCAAGTGTCGGTTAACCGTTCGACCGGTGTACATACCCCAATTGATTAATCATAACAAATGACACATCACTGTAAAGAGGAATAACAGGGCTTTCCAATGATACCAAATTCAAAGGAAATGATTAGGTAACGAGAGAGAAATTGTCAGTCAAACTTGAGTTTTTTTGAGGAGTTTGTTTTGTTTTCCTCTGTACTTTTTTCAATGCACGTCAAACTAAACTCTTAAAAAAAAGTTCGAAAAGTCAAGTTTGACTGACGATTCCTCTCTTGTTGCAAAATAATTTTCCTTGAATTTTATATCATTGGAAAGCCCTGTTATTCCTCTTTACGATGATGTGTCATTTGTTATGATTAAGCAATTGGGGGATGTGCAGCACAGCTGAATACGGGGGCGGGTGTAAAGTGAAATGTCACAAAATGCATTGCTATTGTCAAAAAGTGCATTGACACATTCCCATCCTCCAAGCAAAAGGGGAATGCACTGCATGACAATAGCAGTAAATTTTGTGACATTTCACTTTCCACCCACCCCTGTATTCCGCTATACTGCACATCCCCCAATTTATTAATCATAACAAATGACACATCACTGTAAAGAAGAATAACAGGGCTTTCTAATGATACCAAATTCAAGGAAAATGACTTAGTAACAAGAGAGAAATTGTCCGTCAAACTTGACTTTCTGAACTTGTGTTGAGGAGTTTATATGCTTACATTGTATCCTCCAGGGGGCAGTGTCCAGTTTATCGTGAATTTAGTTTGCTTGACTTCCGAAAACATCACGTTTCTCGGTGTCGGAAGTGGTTGCCCCTTTGTCGTATCACTCGCGCTGTTAGAGTAGGCTCCGCTTGAATGGTTATTGGCCGCTTTTACTCGGAATGTGTACCGGATTCCAGGGCAAAGCTGTTCCACTGTCAAATAAATAAACAAATTCGGAAATAAATAAATGGAAATAGTACCATGCACGGACACACACGTAGAGACCACGCAAACTTTTCGAAGGATCGTTTTAAACACCACCGTACCATCGGCATCGTGCAAAATCAAAAACATTTTAAGAACCAGTTTTGTTTGAAATATTTACCTTGTTTATAGGCCTACAAATGTAGATAATATTAAAAAGAATCCAGGCAGAGGGTAAAATCGGTTCGTTGGCTGCTTGCCGCATCGCGCCAGCCGCACACACTGCAAAGTATATATACCGTACCGCGCACATCGCGCCAGCCGCGGCCCGCATAGCACTGCACACATGCACGCATCACACGCTCGGCCGTTGCGATGCAGGTAAAGATGGCGCTTGCTTATGGATTAGACTTGTACACGTCCGCTTTGCTACTCGTTGCAGACTCGGTCAGGTCGCCGAGCGGCACAGTACATACATGGTAAAGCGCTGTATGTCATGGCACTTGCGCGACAACTAGACTCGCACAAGTTTTCTTCACAAAATTACTGAATCAATTGAGGGCGCTCGTTAAAAAATATGGCCTTCTAAAAAAAATTATAAAATACAATATGGATCGCGGTCGCGGAGCACAAAAAAAACAAAAATCCGCTACAAATTGGAAAAATTCCAGAAAACCGAAAAAAGTCTTATGGGTTGGGTTGGGTATATTAAAAAAAAAAACGTGTGCACATTTTTTTTATATAAAGACTGGATAATTATTTATCTGGTGAAATAATACTGAATAAGGCTAGGTGTCCCAATATAATCATGTTGTTTTCACTGACCAATCTCTCACAGATCATGAAATATTTGTCTTACCTACGCAACATGGACACCACATATGTTTAGCACTTCAAGTACATTTTGGAGGTCTGTAGTTTGGTTACAATGTGATGTAAATACTTCTATTGTAGTGTAACATGTGTTTCTTGATGAAATGAATATACTTACTAAAGTAGCAGGACTGGAATGTTACTCATATTTAAGATCTGGTATGTCACACTTTTTGTACCCAACCTCGTAGAATGACCATTATATTTAGACTTAATAAAAATAAAAAATTAAAAGAATCAACTGCACTTACAAGTTATCTTTGTCTCAATGGTGTTTCCGCAATTTTGATCGTCATGGTCATCAGCGCAGCTCACGATATAATGCTATAAAAACAAGAAAAGATTAAACAATTGGCGATTTTTGAGTTTCAGACAAGAATGTTTTGGCTTATTTGGTTAAAAACTTCTGAACTTATCCTCCAAAATAATCTTGGTATCCACAACCATTCAGCCTCAATCCTTGTCCAAGGGCTATGAAATTGTGTGAATTTGTGAAGAATTTGCATGTATGCTATGCAGCGAAAGTGCGCCATCGCGCGGTTAATTGTAGCTAACTGCAAAATAGTCTGGTTACCGAAATATCTTGGTCTGAATCCTGACTCCACGGGCGAGGCTGGATCATAGCCTTGTTCTTTATGTACTCGATTTGTTATGTGTTTCTTTATAACTGCGTTGGAAATTCGACGCAATTACTTATGTGAAACCCGAGTGCTTATAAATATTCATATATTACATAACATCCAGTCAGAGCTCACTACTCGGGTCAAATGGTGCGTGTGACCGGTACGGTTTGCAAGCGCGCATAAACGTTTGTACGTCGTACATGTGTAGTGTACAGTATGTAGGCCTGGCGACATCACACGTAGTGTTACAACTGAGGAAATCAACAGTAGTTTGAATTATGCAGCCTACAAATTGCAAACTTTCACGAAGACCAGAAGATATCCCTCACATATTTTCTGTAAAGGTATGACGTGTTTGTGAACTTACCAACTGGGTACAGGCTATGTACGGAAAATCGGCTATTTTTCAAACGGCACCGTATTGTTCTGTCAAAACAACCGTTAACCAATGAGCTTTTACGTCTCGGTGCTCTCTTTGAAAAATTAGCATAAAGAGTCCCCGCCCATAAAACACATCGAGTACATAAAGAACAAGGCTATGATCCAGCCTTGCGCG
This sequence comes from Henricia sp. BOLD:AAB3569, assembly GCA_037783545.1. Taxonomy (NCBI): domain Eukaryota; kingdom Metazoa; phylum Echinodermata; class Asteroidea; order Spinulosida; family Echinasteridae; genus Henricia; species Henricia sp. BOLD:AAB3569. The sequence goes on from JBBELK010001037.1 coordinate 862,899, forward strand.
TGAAGTCAGGATTCAGACCAAGATATTTCGGTAACCAGACTATTTTGCAGTTGGCTACAATTCACCGCGCGATGGCGCACTTTCGCTGCATAGCATACATGCAAATTCTTCAAAGATTCACACAATTTCATAGCCCTTGGACAAGGCTACCTCAATCCTCCAAAATCGTCCCGGTATCAACAGCCAATCACCCTCAATCCTCCAAAATCATCCTGGTATTTTGAGTTAAAGTTTGGGTGAAATTAAGAGAAATTTCACTTACTGTGACAGGGGCTTGTGTTTCCGGTTTTAGCCAAGTCAAGCTTACGGTGGTTTTTCCCAAATCTCTAATGCTTAGATTACGAGGCGCAGTCATAATTGCTGAAAAAATAAAATTCTAGAAATTAACTTTCTCTAACATTCAGATGACGGAAGAAACAAATCAAAAAGATTTGAAATATTTTATCTTAAATCATAAAGAAATTAGTGGCGATTTTAAATAGCAACAATAACACTGCGTGTAGTAATGTGTGAACTTATTTGTGGACAATAGTGTCCTCACTGTCAGACCAAATGGTGTCTGAAGGTCACTTGAACCTTCAATGGTCACTTCATGGCACAGCTGTTGAACAGCTGTTTTGACCGTCAGTGATTAGCCAAGGGGTATGGGATGATTGTAATGAGCTGCACGTGATGTCTTAATGTTGGCTTTAAAAAGGCCGGTGCAAAATGGGCATTTCAAGCAACATGCCACGATTGTCGGGGATCAAAGACTGGTAGGCAGTATGCGCCGACGATGCACTGCCTGTATCCAAATCAATGGTGGCCACACACGATATTGAAAGGGGACTGACATTGCACCCTCTTCTGTTCTTTACTGTAGAACAGACTGATGAGATGGTGTATCTTGGTCAAAAACTTGACATGTCATCAATAAAATGCCAATGTTTCAATTAGCAATTGTTGGTTTGTTTTATTTTGAACTGTTACAGTTTCATTACATTTTAAACAAGTGGTAAGTTTCTTTATTTATATTAAATATCGTGGGTTAATCAGAACTTTGCACAAATTTATGAATGGAAATGTCAATTTGACCCACATGTGTTCGGACTTGTGTTCGAATTCCATATCACAACTTCGGCCGTTGGCAAACTCGATCCCCCATGGTTATATGCCAAAACCTAAAAATATAATCGGATAAAACAATAAATTAACACAGTTAGAACGTCGATTATACGAGCACTGTTAAATTTGTTTACGTCGCCATTTTGGATTTAGCGCTGAACCACCTTGCGAGAAGGATTCCAGAGATCACATATCTTGATCAGGATCGGCGAGAAATGAACGAGTGCACATTTGATCTACGCAGATCTAGATCTGTCTGAACTAAACAAAACTTACAGAAAGAATATTTCTATTACCTTGAAACCGTACTTGAAATTTGGTTGAATATCACCAATAACGACACTTGTTCCCGACACCGAACGCGTCTCATAACTCTCATAAGGTATCTGGCGGTACTTCACCTGTATTGGTGAAAGAAGGTTTAGAAAGTGTTAACAAACACGAATATTTGATTTTGAAATTTTTAGTTCCAAAGTTTGACACAAAAATTATGGCAAACAAAGAATCGACCGTTTTTTACTTCGCATTTATGTTTACGATAAAAATCTGATTAAAATTATTTTAAGACTTTTATTAAACTCTATATTGTTTTTAATTAAATTTTAATATTCATATCAAATTTTAATTAAAATTAAAATCTAATCAAAATAACCTCGTATCTGGTGATTTCCCCATAGGTGTGCGCTGGCCGTGTCCAGCTGACGGAAACATCCGGCGATGTTAATAGGAGCACTTTAACGTTTTGTGGCCGACTCGGAGCTGTAATGCGATAAACATTGACCGTGAAATGAATTTTAATACGCAAATCATAACTATACTTGTTTTTTTCCTGGGGGGGGCGAGTCGCGGGGCAGGTCGCGGAGCAGGTCGCGGGGCAAGTCGCGGGGCAAGTCGCGGGCAAGTCGGGGGGCAAGTCGCTGGGGCAAGTCGCTGGGGCAAGTCGCTGGGGCAAGTCGCTGGGGCAAGTCGCGGGGCAAGTCGCGGGGCAAGTCGCGGGGGCAAGTCGCGGGGGCAAGTCGCGGGGCAAGTCGCGGGGCAAGTCGCGGGGCAAGTCGCGGGGCAAGTCGCGGGGCAAGTCGCGGGGCACACTGCAACACAAGCCACACTGCAAATCCCATTACAAGTAAAGTTAATTGTGAGTCATGTCGCAAAAAATGAAGCCAATTCTTACGTTGCTCCAACGTAATGTCGACAAGGCGTGATCTGTCGTATGTTAGGCCGCTCTGATCATCATGTACGGCAATACTGAACCTGTACGTAAGGCCCGGCATCAACTTGTAGATGGAGTAGTAAATACGAGTACTCGGGATGCCTGTAATAGAGACCTCGGTTTGAATGTCACTATGAGATTCAGGTGTTTCTCTACAAAAAGACCAAACAAATCAGAAGAAAAAAATAAAGCATTTAGAAAACTGTCTGAAATTCTTAAACAAGAGATGAGAGAAAATCATATGGATCTTATCAGGATTCGAACCCGAGACCTCTGACACACTGGGCAGATGCTCTACCAGCTGAGCTATGAGGCACAGTGGTATACTCCCTCAGGTTTTCCCCAAGACCTCTGACACACCAGGCAGATGCTCTACCAGCTGAGCTATGAGGCACAGTGGTATACTCTCTCAGGTTTTCCCCCACGACCTCTGACACACCAGGCAGATGCTCTACCAGCTGAGCTATGAGGCACAGTGGTATACTCCCTCAGGGTTTCCCCAAGACCTCTGACACACTGGACAGATGCTCTACCAGCTGAGCTATGAGGCACAGTGGTATACTCCCTCAGGTTTTCCCCAAGACCTCCGACACACTGGGCAGCTGCTCTACCTCAGGTTTTTCCCACAAACCCAACAAGGATGTGCACTCACTGGTAGTAAATGATGTATGTGAACGTATTCGGCATGTTGTGCGGCTTCGTCCAATCAAGTCGCACCGTTGAACCGTTGACAGCATTGCCATCAAACCTGATAACCATGTACCGATCTGCAAGTAAAGGTTACATTATTTTGACCAATCAGTATGCAACAGTTTAAATGGTTACCAAACAACTCTCTCCTAAAATATAATTCTTGATCAGAACAGAAGTTTGTTGAATACAGTAAACTTGTGGATAACAAGGCACTGATCGACCAATCACTTTGGAATCACTTTCGAGACTGTTCCGCTTAAGTGATTTCCTCCAGGTCCAGAGTGGCGCACCCTGCCTCAGTGGCTCTTACAGAGGCTGTTGCAGCCAGCCTTGCCACAAGAGGTGTTCATACACGTTACAGATCGATAAAATGTTACATTTTTCAGCCTTCTTGATTTTTCGTTTCTTTTTTTTTAAACATCTGTGATCTGTTACGACGAAATGAGCGTAAAATCGCTATTTCCTACAACGATGGTTCAAAGTCAAAAATTTAAGGGAGGTCAATTTTAGGATTTTGTAATATTTGGAAAGAGTAACTCTTATTATAATCGATTCCAAATTTTAAGCGTCATCCAACAATTAACTCTTTCAGTGCCAATATCGTACATGTACGATCTTGATTGTATCAATTTCCAAAGAATTTCAAAGGATTATGAAAAACGCGTGAATTTGGGCACTGAAAGAGTTAATAACATCATTTTCAGACCAATTTTGACGATAGCTTTCTTCGTGCCTCGTAAAATATTTTCTTTGAAGATTTGTGATATTTGTTTGAACACTACCACTTCTCCAAGCTGTGTTGCATTGGGGGAGTAGTTTTACCTTATGTGTTATATACCATTGGAAAGCTCTTTTTCTGCTGAATGCGAAAATACCAAAATCCAATTTTTGAAAATTCTGACTTTACGCTCATTTCGTTGTGACAGGTCACATTTATCCCAAACATCGTTGCTTACCATGGCAAGTATTTTCGTCAGACCCATCTAAACAGTCCGTATAACCGTTACATCGTTGGTAGTTTTGCAGACACGCCTCGCCATCGTCGCACATAAACTGGCCAGCGGGACAAGATGGCATTGCACTAGCGCTAGGGATAGTCGCTGAAAGTTAGATGAAATAAAGAAAAACACGTCAAAAGCAAATTTTGACCAATTTTTAAATTAACTCCTCAAAAAAAAAGTTCGGAAAGTCAAGTTTGACTGACGATTTCTCTCATGTTGCTAAATAATTTTCCTTGAATTTTATATCATTGGAAAGCCCTGTTATTCCTCTATCATTTGTTATGATTAAGCAATTGGGGGATGTGCAGCACAGCTGAATACGGGGCGGGTGTAAAGTGAAATGTCACAAAATGCATTGCTATAGTCAAAAAGTGCATTGACACATTCCCATCCTCTAAGCAAAAGGGGAATGCACTGCATGACAATAGCATTGAATTTCACTTTCCACCCACCCCTGTATTCCGCTATACTGCACATCCCCAAATTGATTAATCATAACAAATGACACATCACTGTAAAGAGGAATAACAGGGCTTTCCAATGATACCAAATTCAAGGGAAATGATTTAGTAACAAGAGATAAATCGTCAGTCAAACTTGACTTTCTGAACTTTTTTTGAGGAGTCGAGTTAAATGTAAATTTTTAGAATACTGTACATAAATGTGTAATTCCGTCAATTCAAATTTACACTTCAGAGACTTTGGGGGTTTGTAATGCTTCACATATTCAAGTTGTTTGATTTTAAACACATGTTCTTCAAGCATCCTTGAGCAAGTTCGGGTGCTAACCCCGAGGGTTAGGGGGCCATCTAAAGTTGTCAACATTTTCAGATGTACAGAGAGACCCCATCCCTCCCCCCGAAAGTCCTACGCGGCACCCCGACCCCCCTCCCCCTTCCTACGCTTTGTAGAACTTTGAAAATGTTGACAACTTAGACAGCCCCTAATGTGAAATTAAGGTTTGAGGAAACTCAACACAGATCTAAAATTACACGTACTCGTGCAACCTTGTTCATCACTCGCGTCAACGCAATCGTTGTGCCCGTTACACCTATAGGACTCGGGGAAACAGCGTGAGCTGTCGACACACGTGAAATGTTTCTCTGGGCACGTCGCCATTGTAGTCATTGGCAACGGTGGTAGATCTAGACAAAAAAATAAATAAAAAATCAAATCAAATGTGACGCGACCTGGAGAAATAAATCTGAGCAGAGTTTTTGCGATCACAATCAGAAATCAGCGGTGGATTTGGGCCTTATTAAAATGTAAAAATACAAAGAAAATTAGCTAGACCCTGATTTTCCACCGCAAGCACAGATTGTCTGGCCGGCCCCCATATGTTTGTGTACAAATGTTTTTTTAGGAAATTTGGTGCAATTATGCATCAATTTTTGCTCAGAGCACCGCAGGGATATTAGTTCTTGGTTTTTACCCGTTGGACAGTTTTCCTCGTCACTGTCGTCCCCGCAATCATTTTCGCCATCGCACACCCAGCCGCGAGGAATGCAATGAAGTATAGAGTAGGGACCGCAAGGCACGGCCCAAACAGCACAAGTCACAGGCATGGTTGGCACGTCGGTAGCTGTAATTAGAAAACAGATAAAAATAAGGCTTAAAGGCCCCCTTATTTAGGATTTTTATCAATGAAATCTATGCTTTAAAACCACTCTACTCAGTTAAAGTCATAACAATCCTATTTGGAGCTTGCTTTGGGGGTTAAAACGAAGGTTTTTAGTTTTTATGCTAATGAAAATATGCATATTCATGACCAAGGTCACGATGTCACAAGAGGCACAGACAGGAAAATCACATTCAACTGTGCACAAACGATTCCACTTTTTTCTCAATTTTCCTGAAACTTTTGTAATCCATGGCTGTTTGAGTTTGATTTACATGTTGCCTGCTGTAAGCCATGATAAAACTGGGGGTAGAAACTGCAGCAATTTGCCACAAGTCCAACTTGAAGTCTTATGTTTTTTCTTAACTTTTTCCTTCTGTCTTCCTTATGTGATGCACTCAAAACAGCGCCCTCTGTCTGTGATTTATTGCAATGAAATCTTCAAAGTTGCAAAAGGCCACCTTTTATTGATTTTACATCCAAACGAACAATAGTATGTCTTGCTGAACAAGTAATCCTTCATTATGAAGCAAAGCTTAGGCACAAAGTTATTTAGGATGTCACAGGCCCTTTAAAGGGACACACCGGCTTACTGTTTACATAATGTAGCCATCCTTGACAATAATTTTTCGATGGTCGTTGTGAAAAAGAAAATTATCAAAATGTCACGTAATTAACTAGAAATGTTTAAAATTTAAAAAAGAGACAAATGTTGGGCTATACGCTTTACCAGCCGTCGCGATGTATTATGTATCAAGTGTTTTAAAAAACATATCGACGCACAGCTAGCAGTTGTACGAACAGGGTGTTGACACTGTGGGTGTAGAAAGTGAATGAATTTTGTTGAGTTTTACCGATTTACGCAAAAAGGTATTATGAATGGAATTACAAGTAGGTTTGGTCAATTTTAAACAATCCGTTTAAAACCGGCTAGGGTCCTGGGCACTGATAATGGCCTTCAACTTGGGCCATTATCAGTGCCCAGGACACTAGTCGGTTTTAAACGTATGTTTAAAACTGGCTAAAGTTAGAAGGACTTACTACTGCACGATTGTTCGTCGGAAAAATCCCCACAGTCATTATCCCCGTCGCACACCCAAGATAACCAGATGCATTGTCCCGTGTCGCATTGAAACTGGTACGTGTTGCAGGTACCCGGAATAGCAGTCGGTTCGAACGGCACTAGAAACGAGAAAGCAATGCATTATGGGAAACGGAAAGAGGGGATACATCACTGGAAATTTGCATTATGGTTACGAATATTGGACTAAAATAATATTTTGTGCGGGCCACCACCGGCACGGAATTAAAACTACTAAGATTAGAGAAAAATCAAAAGGTCCATTTCGGGATTTGAACCCGAGACCTCTGATTCACTAGGCAACTGCTCTACCAGCTGAGTTATGAGGCAGTGGTATACTCAGCCAGGTTTCCCCAAGACCTCTGACACACCAGGCAGATGCTCTACTAGCTGAGCTATGAGGCACAGTGGTATACTCCTTCAGGTTTCCCTAAGACCTCTGACACACCGGGCAGGCTACCAGCTGAGCTATGAGGCACAGTGGTATACTCCCTCAGGTTTCCCCAAGACCTCTGACACACCGTGCAGATGCTCTATCAGCTGAGTTATGAGGCAGTGGTATACTCAGCCAGGTTTCCCCAAGACCTCTGACACACCAGGCAGATGCTCTACTAGCTGAGCTATGAGGCACAGTGGTATACTCCTTCAGGTTTCCCTAAGACCTCTGACACACCGGGCAGATGCTCTACCAGCTGAGCTATGAGGCACAGTGGTATACTCCCTCAGGTTTCCCCAAGACCTCTGACACACCAAACAGATGCTCTACCAGCTGAGCTATGAGGCACAGTGGTATACTCCTTCAGGTTTTCCCTAAGACCTCTGACACACCAAACAGATGCTCTACCAGCTGAGCTATGAGGCACAGTGGTATACTCCCTCAGGTCCCCCCCCCCCCCCCCCCCCCTTCCCCCCGAGACCTCTAACACACCGGGCAGATGCTCTACCAGCCGAGTTATGAGGCACAGTGGTATACTCTCAGGTTTCCCCCCAAGATCTCTGACACACAGAACAGATGCTCTACCAGCTGAGCTATGAGGCACAGTGGTATACTCCCTCAGGTTTTCCCCATGAACCTTAAGTTACCTTCTTAAATTATCTTCTAAGAACAAGTTAAAGTTACTTCAGAAATTTCCATATTATTTTCAATATTCTTAAAGAAAATACAAGAATTTGTAAGAAAACATTATCTGGTGACGTACAGTCGTTGCATGGATACTAACCACAGTCATACTCATCCGAACCATCACTGCAGTCTGGGAACCCATCGCATCGCCAGGATGAGAATATACACTGGCCGTTGAGACATATGAAATCGCCAGCATGACATGTCCTCTCGGGATATACCCACGTAGTTGGCATCGATGCGGTTGTTAAGTTTTCTGTAGAAAGACAAAGCCCCAGTACATCATTTATTAAATTTTTTTATTTAAAGATAGTATACATGATTGGTAAACTGTTACAAATAGTTTTATCCCCCTGTGTGATTGAAGATATGCATGATTAAAACCAACCCGAGCATAAACCAGCTCCGTACTTCGTCTAACTTTTGAGAAAACAGTCAAAAAAGGGTTTGCAGTCACTTCGCCCGAAAACTACTTCGCCCTGAACCATTTCATTTGGGCGATGTAGTGTTTGGACGAAGTGATTTGGGGGAAAATGGCACTTGGGCAAAGTGATTTGGGGCGAAATGGCACATGGGCGAAATGGTTTTGGGGCGAATTGAATTTTCGTCTCATGAGACGAAAAATAATTGTTTTACTCATTTCTCAAAGACTATAGCACTTCAGACAAAACCATTACAGGGGAAGTTTTCTACGGTCGTCATGTTTATATTGTGTAAGTTAGGCATAAATCTGTGAACATTTCTGATTTTCGAGATACCAATCATGTATACTGCCTTCAAAGTTGAAGTGACCCAAAATTTTACTTCACGAGTTGACAAGAAAAACCGGACTAAACATGTGTTACTGTTATTTATGTAACAAGTTTTTAGTCGAGTCCATCACAAGCCCTCACAAGCCTTCACAAGTCCCTAGGTATTAATTCAAGTCCAGGGATGCCTGTGCCAGTGGCTCTTACCTTCAGGGCCGGAAAAAAAAGCCACTATCATAAATGCATGTATGTGTGCACATGGACCCACCAGCACAGTATACTGTCCAGTATGTACATTGACAGTATGAGTGCAATGCAATGGATATGTCAGTATGTATGTGATCTAACCACTGCTGTATGGATACAGCGCCCTCTATGTACTTCTGATCGATAGTCTGGTTTCGCGATACTTTAGCCTGAATGATTATGGCCGAGATACAGACATACTGCATGTGTGCAAATCATTGGGAAAACGTGCTACGTGCGTGTACATACATGACAAACATGGCATATCCGGACATTGATCAGTAAGTGAGACAATTTTCCACGTTTTTTTTTACTTGAAGAGTTGAAAATATATTCTCCTTATATTTCGGGCCGTTTACTTTTCCAGCCTGCAAAAAAAGGCTTTGCCGGTTTTCTTTTTCCAAAAATAAGAAAAAGCCGGAATTCCGGCTATAGCCAGAAGACTGGCTATTCAAATGAACTCCAACAAAGGCATTCTTTTGTGCGTGTTCATCCTTTGCTTCTTGTTACTGAACTTGTCACAGACTCATGATTTTATCAGCTCTGGACTTGTGATCGACTCGACGACAACCCTGTGTTGCTCATGTTAGCACAATTTATTTTATTTCTTGGGGGAAAGTCTCCTTTAAAGGCCCTGTAGATGATCTGTTTTTGAGCGATTCAGCGAATAAAACCATTATAAATCAAAAGAAAGACATCAACAAACTCATCCGAAGAAATTTCAGCTTTGTCAAACATACCACGTTTAAAAAAAACATGAAAATCCATATGCGTTTTCCTGGTCTTGGCGGGGTGTTTCAAATATTCGTTCTCAGTTGATCGAGTACTATGTGGCTTGCGTCATGCACTCTGTGGCGCACATCATATACTGCGTGTGCGCGCGATCCATAAAAATGCATCGCGTTGGAACACGCACACGCAGTACACAGCGCCCATGCATTTTGGACCGCGTAGATGCGAACCAAAAAAAAAAAAAAAAAAAAAATTTCATCTTTACGGATTATTTTCTGCTAAAATTATATCATTTTGAGAGGAAACCTTTCATTGGGTAGTTGCTATTAATTCAATCTTTACTTTCAGAACTTTTCCCCTGTAAACTCGTCGATTACTTTTTGGGGTCATTGCAAATGATACACTGGGCCTTTAAAATATATAGCAGGCGCAGAGCAGAGGCGGGGCATATTTGCATACATACCACACCCTTCTTCGTCACTCTTGTCGGGACATTCTCCCATTCTTCCTTCACAACAATCGCTTGTTCCGTCGCATCGCCAGTATCCGGGAATACAGTGCCCATTTCGACATGTGAATTCGTAAGAACGACACGTCGAATATGCTAATAAATCCAGAAAAAAACATCGATTTGTAAATCAGAAGGGGGAATTTTTTATAGGAATGAATAGGCAGAATGTTGTATTAACAGTGCTCTTATTATCAGGGTTCCTTGTTATAAGCAGAATGTTGTATTAACAGTGCTCTTATTATCAGGGTTCCTTGTTATAAGCAGAATGTTGTATTAACAGTGCACTTATTATCAGGGTTCCTTGTTATAAGCAGAATGTTGTATTAACAGTGCTCTTATTATCAGGGTTCCTTGTTATAAGCAGAATGTTGTATTAACAGTGCTCTTATTATCAGGGTTCCTTGTTATAAGCAGAATGTTGTATTAACAGTGCACTTATTATCAGGGTTCCTTGTTATAAGCAGAATGTTGTATTAACAGTGCTCTTATTATCAGGGTTCCTTGTTATAAGCAGAATGTTGTATTAACAGTGCTCTTATTATCAGGGTTCCTTGTTATAAGCAGAATGTTGTAGTAACAGTGCTCTTATTATCAGGGTTCCTTGTTATAAGCAGAATGTTGTAGTAACAGTGCTCTTAGTATCAGGGTTCCTTGTTATAAGCAGAATGTTGTATTAACAGTGCTCTTATTATCAGGGTTCGTTGTTATAAGCAGAATGTTGTATTAACAGTGCTCTTATTATCAGGGTTCCTTGTTATAAGCAGAATGTTGTATTAACAGTGCACTTATTATCAGGGTTCCTTGTTATAAGCAGAATGTTGTATTAACAGTGCTCTTATTATCAGGGTTCCTTGTTATAAGCAGAATGTTGTATTAACAGTGCTCTTATTATCAGGGTTCCTTGTTATAAGCAGAATGTTGTATTAACAGTGCTCTTATTATCAGGGTTCCTTGTTATAAGCAGATTGTTGTATTAACATTGCTCTTATTATCAGGGTTCCTTGTTATAAGCAGAATGTTGTATTAACAGTGCTCTTATTATCAGGGTTCCTTGTTATAAGCAGAATGTTGTATTAACAGTGCTCTTATTATCAGGGTTCCTTGTTATAAGCAGAATGTTGTATTAAAGGGGCTATGTCACGGTTTGCGCATGCGCAGCAAAACTTGAAAAAGTGTGGCTAACTTTTTCAAGTTTTGTCGCCGGGTTTTGCCAATCCTATTCAATCTTTGCCATCCCTTATAATTCTTTAGTAATTTTGGCAGTGGTGTACTTGTCAACGTCTAGGATATCCTGATGCATTACTTTTTACTTGGAATCGCACTGTTTGCCGTATTTTTAAGCCGCCAAACATCAACATCACCGTTTAAATTCACTGTTGAAATTCTCTTTTTGAACTTACTGCAAGTTGGTGGTTCATCAGAGCGGTCGCCACAATCATTATCTGTGTCACACACCCAGGATTGTGGGATACATTTTAAGTTGGTACACTGGAAGTGGTTGCTAGCGCATGTAGTATTGGGGTATGGTGTCGTTGGTGCTGAAGGAAAACATGAATATTCATAGATTTATAATTATTCATTGTACTTTAAAAATGAATATTCATAGAGTAAAATAATTATTCATGAATTCATCAAAAATGAATATTCATAGGTAAATTTACAATAAATTATTCATAAATACATTATAATTTCTTCACTGGACAGAAAAAGTTAGCTTTTTTTTATACTGATTTTTTACAAAAACCATTTTTATCAAATATTTTCAAATTGATTGTCAGTGGCCAGTTTGTCAATGTCATATTTTGCCGGAATCGTGCGTGGAAATTTTGACAAAAATATTTTTGTCAAGAATTTCCTTTGGCTTCCAGTTTATGTATTTACAATTAAATAAACATGAAAAAATGAATTTTATTTCTGAAAAAAAAATTTCTTTTAGTTATTTAGCAGGATTGTAGTCGAGTCCATCACAAGTCCAGGGTCGATAAAATCACAAGTCTGTGACAAGTCCAGTAGCAAGAAGCAAAGGATGAACACGCACAAAAGAATGCCCTTGTTGGAGTTTATTTGAATAGCTTGTGACTTGAATTAAGACCCAGGGACTTGTGGTGGACTTGTGAGGGCTTGTGAGGACTCGACTACAACAAATTTTGGATTTTTTTTCAAATGACTGTTTTCACCTATTCCTGTGACAAGGTGTGTCTGTCATGCAGATACAATTGTCTAATCATATACAAAATAATTCAAGCAGAATGCATACCCTCAATAAAATATCTGCGTACACCCCACAAAATATCACTAACTTATTATGAGTAGTTCAAGATGAATCGGTGTGCAACTTACGTTCGGTGATGTAGCAATTGATTTCGTCCGACCCGTCGTGGCAATCGTCCTCTTCGTCGCATTTCCACGTCTCAGGAATACATCGACCGTTGGTGCAAGGGAACTGGGTCGCCATACATGTAGGATAAGCTGAAAATATAAACACAAGACTAACGACGTCAGACAAAAATTCAGGCCATTATCGCTAAAATAAATCAATTATTCTGCCGTCGGCTGCCAATGGTGCCACCCACCGATAAGCAGAATGTTGTATTAACAGTGCTCTTATTATCAGGGTTCGTTGTTATAAGCAGAATGTTGTATTAACGGTGCTCATATTATCAGGGTTCCTTGTTATAAGCAGAATGTTGTATTAACAGTGCTCTTATTATCAGGGTTCCTTGTTATAAGCAGAATGTTGTATTAACAGTGCTCTTATTATCAGGGTTCCTTGTTATAAGCAGAATGTTGTATTGACAGTGCTCTTATTATCAGGGTTCCTTGTTATAGGCAGAATGTTGTATTAACAGTGCTCTTATTATCAGGGTTCCTTGTTATAAGCAGAATGTTGTATTAACAGTGCTCTTATTATCAGGGTTCCTTGTTATAAGCAGAATGTTGTATTAACAGTGCTCTTATTATCAGGGTTCCTTGTTATAGGCACAATGTTGTATTAACAGTGCTCTTATTATCAGGGTTCCTTGTTATAAGCAGAATGTTGTATTAACAGTGCTCTTATTATCAGGGTTCCTTGTTATAAGCAGAATGTTGTATTGACAGTGCTCTTATTATCAGGGTTCCTTGTTATAAGCAGAATGTTGTATTAACAGTGCTCTTATTATCAAAAAATAATAATTATCGCTAAAAAAAATCAATTATTCTGCGGTCGGCTGCCAATGGCGCCACCCACCTATGTATCTCGATGTTTAGGTGGAAGACACTACGGGCTGCGAATTGAAGTTCATTAAACCAATTTAAACCTGTATACAAACTTTTAAAAATACTTACAGCAATTGAGTTCGTCTGACCCATCCCTGCAATCGTCATCATGATCGCAAAGCCATCGCAGGGGAATACAATGAGCATTGGCGCAGTGGAATTCATTGTCACGACATAGCGTAGAAGCTGTTATATACCAACAAAAATACAAAATTATGACGCAAGTCTCAACGTTAAGAAAATAAGTGAGCCTCGATTTTGTCCGAATTTCACTGAGGCCAACTTTGTTCCAAACGTGTACTGGTTATTAGTACAGGGGTCATTCCATAAATATGGGGGCCAAAGTGTGACATTTTGATGCATTTGTAAAAATGGCCTTTTCAAGTTACCAAAATATTTTGAAGAAATTTCCGTGCAATTTCTGAATAGTGTAGGATATTTTAAACAATTTCCAAACATTTAGACATGTCTTGGTGTCATAGTTTTGATAATATTCGAGAATTTTTTAACGACGTAAGTGGGGACACGAAGGCATTTTTTAATTCTTACGATTACATTTCAAGTCTTGTTGACCAGGTTCTTTCTGGAAAAGGTAGCTTCTGGTTTTACCCACCTGTAGAACCTGTACCTTATAAATTCAAATTATATTTTTAGCGAAATTTCAATAATTCTTTAATATAAATTTTAAAATGTCACACTTGCATTTAGAAGATCGCACCAGTTTATTGAATCGTTCTCGTCATGTTTTGGGTAATATTAACAGGCAAAGGTGTTCGATTTACGAGGCCATATATTGTTCATATGCTGAGGGTACCCGTTCTCTGAAGCCCGGTATGTATACAAATCAACTCCGGAAGTGTCACGACGTAAAGGGGGACACTGGGTCCCGTATTTATGGAATGACCCATATACAAGACTCATGAAATTTAAGAGGATAGGGCATGCTGGCCAAGTTGGCCTCAGAAAATGTGTATTTTGAAGGGGCATCGGGGCCAACTCAGCAGGGAATGAGGCCATTGGCCTTGGTAGCCTCGGTTAATGTCAAGGCCTGGGATAGGGCATGCTGGCCAAGTTGGCCTTAGAAAGTGTATATCTTGAAGGGGCATCGGGGCCAACTCAGCAGGGCATGAGGCCACTGGCCTTGGTTAATGGGATAGAGCATGCTGGCCAAGTTGGCCTCAGAAAATTGGCCTCTCAACTTTAACCACAAACTAGCATGTTTTTAAAAAAGATAAGATTTTTCCAGAAAATTATTTAATTCTAACCTAACAATGACATAAAATACCTCCCCATAAAATACTATCCATGGGAAGAAAACAGGAAATTTGCAATCTTAAATTTGGATGTGGAAGCAAAAAGGTTGGTGTAATCACTGCAGTGCTTTATGTTTCAGATAAATTAGTTTTTTTTAATAAATCGTTTTTTTTTAATGATATCCTTGGAAATATACAAATTGAGAGCGTGAAATTTCAGAATGAAATTGGTAATGAGAAAATTATGACAAATGATATGGTATCAAAATCTCAACATTCATTGGGCGGCTCAAAAATGTGATCTGGACACGCTCATTTAAAGAAAACCTGACAGCAAATATTTCTGACCTCGCGATTCAATCGCGATACGTACCACAGTCCCTTTCGTCACTCATATCACCGCAATCGTTGTCGCCATCGCATTTCCAACTCGAAGGGATGCAAAGACCGTTGGCGCATGAAAATTGGCCAAGTTCACAAGTCGAACCTGGATGCCAAAAACAGATTTAAAAAATAAAGAAATAAATATATAAAATTAAAAATTAAAAAATTAATATATTAAAAAAACCAGATTTTTTAAATAAATAAATAAATATATAAAATAAAAAAATAATAAAAAATAAAAAAATAAATTTAAAAAAATTTATTAAAGGGCCTGTGACGTCCTAAACAACTTTATGCCTAAGCTTTGCTTCATAATGACGGATTACTTGTTCTGCAAGACATACTATTGTTCGTTTGGATGTAAAATCAATAAAAGGTGGCATTTTTCAACTTTGAAGATTTCATTGCAATAAATCACAGACAGAGGGCGCTGTTTTGAGTGCATCACATAAGGAAGACAGAAGGGAAAAGTTAAGAAAAAACATGAGACTTCAAGTTGGACTTGTGGCAAATTGCTGCAGTTTCTACCCCCAGTTTTGTCATGGCTTACAGCAGGCAACATGTAAAACAAACTCAAACAGCCATGGATTACAAAAGTTTCAGGAAAATTGAGAAAAAAGTGGAATCTTTTGTGCACAGGTCAATGTGATTTTCCTGTGTTTGCCTCTTGTGACGTCGTGACCTTGGTCATGAATATGCATATTTTCATTAGCATAAAAACTAAAAACCTTTGTTTTAACCCCCAAAGCAAGCTCCAAATAGGATTTTTATGACTTTAACTGACTAAAGTGGTTTTAAAGCATAGATTTCATTGATAAAAATCCTAAATAAGGGGCCCTTTAAATATTAATTATTATTATTATTAATTATTAATTCTTTCTGGTACTGAAACCAAGGATTCCTCAAAGGTATCCGAGGCACTGTAGCTCGTAAGCCTGAAGAAACCTGTGAAGAGAAGACGATGAAGAAATGCTCAGTTTTAGAGGTGGGAGGAAAACCCCTACACAATTCTGCGAAGGGGGAACCCACTGAATCAAGCAGGGACTGAGAACCCATATTAACCCGGACAGGATTCGAACCATGGTCCACAATTAGGCGCGAGGTCAAAATAGAAACTGTCTGTATACCGGTAAACGATTCGAGTTAATCCCTCTTCAAATCGTTTCTCTGTTGACAGAAAACTGTGTGCCGGTTTGAAGGGAACCGTTTCCAACTTGCTGGGTTGGTCGATGATTGACAGGTTTACAACTAGCCGCCTGCACGAAGGGAACAAAAGGCTGCTACTGGCCGACGACTTCAAAGGGAGCCACCCGACCCTCCAGCCGGGCGCACCCCGGGGCATGAATGGGTTGTGGTTAAACACCCTTGTTCGGACAGTCACGTGATAAACAGTGGCAGCGAGTCAGCCAGGAGTAGTCACACAATGGCCCGTAATCCGATAAGCTCTATATTGTTCAGCGAACATGGGCCAGGTTGAACATTGCCAATTATCCATCGTCTGGCCAGACAAGTTGAATCGTTTGCTTGTTCACTGAAAACCGTGCAACGGTGTATCGTTTATGTACCGTTTCCCAGGATACAGACCGTTTCTATTTTGCCCTCGCGCCTTACCTGTTGGTTTACAATCGCCGTTTGGTTGGATAGTTTCTCCGGGATCACAAGAACATGTTTCATCATCACCATGCTTAATAACATTAAAGCCGTCTGCGCAAAGGCATCGTCTGGTTAGGGAGCTGCCTGTTGAAGAGGGGACGGCCATGCACAGGTGTAGGCATTGTCCGTTGTTAGTTTTGCATGGGTTGTCACCTACAAATAAAAAAATATCCTCGATATTTACAGCTCAAATTTGGATATTGTTATTTCGGCTGAACAGCTAATTGGGGCACCTGGATCCAGAACACTGCATATGTAAACAAGTTCTGCATGGGTCAAAAGTTGAGAGCATTTCCGTGAGCAACCACAGTCTCACATCCTTCCCAATAGTTAAAATTGCACTGTCCGATTTGAGCGTCTAATTTAAAAAAAAGTTAAATTACTATTTTTCTAGAATAGAAAAAGTTATCAGCCTCCATTTGGTACCAAGAACGTAAAAATCCGTCAAGGATTAATGCCAGTCGATTAAAAACAAGAAATAATAAAAGACAGGCCCTGTCCTTTATTACATTGTACTCATACATATGAGCGCACATGTACAACATGTGAAGCCCGTTTCAAGAAAAAGGCTTGTATCTCCAATTCCCGACGTCAGAAATTTAAGTTTTTTATATTTTTCGTTTTCCTGGTCTTGGCGGGGTGTTTCAAATATTCGTTCTCAGTTGATCGGGTACTATGTGGCTTGCGTCATGCACTCTGTGGCGCACATCATATACTGCGTGTGGGCGCGATCCATAAAAATGCATCGCGTTGGAACACGCACACGCAGTACACAGTGCCCATGCATTTTGGACAGCGTAGATGCGAACCCAAAATAAGTAAATCGTTTGCAAACGATCTAAATAATTTCATCTTTACGGATTATTTTCTGGTAAAATTATATCATTTTGAGCGGAAACCTTTCATTGGGTAGTTGCTATTAATTAAATCTTTACTTTCAGAACTTTCCCCTGTAAACTCGTCAATTACTTTTTGGGGTCATTGCAAATGATCCACTGGGCCATTGCAAATGATCCACTGGGCCTTTAATTTAAATACATGACTAGGGGCTGATTTCACAAAGCGCTAAGACGCGTCTTAGGAAGGGTCACTCTTCTTATCTTGGCACGTTGGTACTGGAATTATGATACATTAAACTCGTCTTAACTTTTGCGAAAATGACCCCAGACCCAAGCTACCTTGTTGTGTGGCATTATTGAAGATCTTGAGGTCCATGAGCCCACTGGTATTGTCTATAACAGTGGAGCGGGAGCCACCTGTGTATTTGTTGGCCTTTGAAATGGCTTCCTGCGACCAGTCGTCCCAGTAAATGTCATTCTGCAAAAAGATGACAAGAGAGTACTACAGTGAAAACGGTCAGGCTGGCGTAGTGGTTCTTCTCCCACCTTTCACCTTCGATTCCGTGGTGTGTATGTGGGTCTTTCCACAGTAATGGGGTTCAGGGTTCTCCACGGCGGGTTTTTGCGGGGCTGCCCGCCCCCCTGTAAATTGTTTACCACTCCCCATTCGCACTGCTGCCCTCTGTTAAAATTTTGCCGCCCCCTGATATAACAATATTTGTAAGGTATAACAAAGTTTTTAAAGGATGGTGTCCGAAAGCTTACAAAGCAAAAACCACGAAAGAGGAACAAGAAAAAGACTAGATGCATTTTTTGTGTCCACTTATTCCACGAGTGCCGATGTTTACGGCTCCCCTTTTGAGGTAATTTCCGATTTGACCCACCCATTCACTGCCCGTTGATACTTCTGGTGTATTGTATTAAATTGTTGGTGGTGGTTTCTGTGATGTGCCGCTGCTGGCAGCACAATGTAATACAATGTGATACATTAAAAGAAGCTTTGGCCTAGTTGATTTAGTGTGCATGTGATTCAAATTTTGCTACCGGTCGTGTGATCAGAAAGTTTGCCCCAAAACCATGAATTGTTAAATATGCAATATGAAAATGGGACGGAACTCGTCGCCTGGGGCGGGCCAAGCTTATTTTGATCGCCAAGAGTGCAGCCCAGCAAAGGCTGAGAGAATGAATTGCTGACGCAAATTGATTTCAGCCGCTGGTCTACAGCATTTCTTCGTCATACAGACAGTAACTGACTGAAGACGGCTATCTGGATCAACCGGGCCAAAAAGTAAGCTAAAAACAAATTCAATGAACATGTCCCATACAAAAGCCCAACTTTTCGGCATTAAATGAGGGTTTTCCCCCAGGAGATTTCCCATGGGGTTTTCTTCCCACTTCTAAAACTGCATCTCTGTCTTCATGATTTCAACTCGACAATACATTTAACAGTAATACCGTACAACTAATGGCATAAAGAGCCTAGTCAAAGATGCCGTAAAATTAACAAAAACGCAAATGATACCTTATACACGCCAATTGCGTAAGGATGAGGGACGTTAGCACTGATTAACACCCTGCGATTACTCCCGTCTAAATTCGCTTGTTCGATGCGATCAAAGTACGCGTCAGTCCAGTAGATTTTCTGCCTTTCGTCGTCAATCGCGATTCCGTTCGGCCAGTGAACGTTGTAACCGACAATAATTTGTTGCTGTTTACCGTCCATGTTCGCTCGCATGATATTAGGGTTAACGCCCCAATCTGTCCAGTACATTTTTCTGAAAACGAAAAAAAAATTAAAATAAAATTAGCCGTGTTTACATAACTTACGAAACTTGTACACATTTTTCTCATTCTGTGTTTCGTTGTTTAAACTTTAATTGTGACCAAATCTGCTTTGTGATAACTTCAGCAAAGTGCATCAACACATTTGCAACATCCTTCGGACGGGACTTAAGTGTGCCAAAGCCTAAAACCTTACCCTTTTTTCGGATCCAGCGCGATCGCTCGTGGCTTATCCAAAGACTCGTTCACGATAACTCTGCGGAATCGGCCATCGTAACGAGCAACTTCGATCTTCTTGAGTCCTCCGTCTACCCAGTACAAATTCAAGGCCAGCCAATCAAACGCGAGCCCCTCGACGGTGTGCAAATCCTTGTCCACGATTCGTGTGTGGTTACCGTTGTCCAGGTCGTATTTCTATAAATAACAAATTATTTATAATTGAAGAGTTTTATCGCAAAACGCAATAACGCCATATCCAAAAAAACCAATTGTGTCAGTATATTTTCGATTGGTCGTCATATACATTTGTCAAATAGATTATTAGCAAACTGTGTTATATCCCAGAAAAAAAAATGTTTTACTTATTGGAATTTGCCATTGACTGTAGTGCTTAGTTGTAATACAAAATGGCAGTTTTCTGAAAAAGCCAAAAATGGATAAATAGCATTTGAAACTCTTTCAATTATTGCATAAAAATTATACTAAACCCCTCAAAAAATAGTTTTAAAAATTGGTTTCCAATCACCAATACTTTGGTTATTTGTGACCTGTTTATATCATACTGCATATCAATGAAAATCTCATTCATTGCCTTTCGCAACTACACCGCATTTGTAACAGTCACTTTTGCGTAAAAGTCAACTCACGTGAATTGCGTCTTCCACGATATCAGCCCAGTACAGCACGTTGTTATGCCAGTCGAAGTCCAGCGCGATTGCCGCTTGAAGCGGGATATCGATATTAATCCTCTCGTCGCGATCAGAATTGAGCAAGTAACGATGGATCTCGGTACGGCTAGCGTAGAGTAAAAACTCTGGCTTCTCTGGAAATAATAATATTATGAATATTCATTATTATAAATATTTATTGTTATGAATATTTAAGATTGTAGATGTTATTATGAATACTTAATGATTGTGAATATTCATATGCATATTCACATTTTTTTAATACTAATTTTTGAATACTAATTTTCGAATACTAATTTTCGAATACAAATTTCGAATACTAATTTTTGAATACTAATTTTTGAATACTAATTTTTAAATACTAATTTTTGAATACTAATTTTTGAATACTAATTTTTGAATACTAATTTTTGAATACTCATTAAGCAACTGACCTTGGACAGGGCAAGACAACTGATCAGCTTTAAATCGATATTCCTCTCCGCCGTTACAGGTATCACCTTCGACCTTCCGATATCTGCGAGTCAAAAGTTAAATTTATCTTTTTCTTAAAAAGTCTATTTTTCTTTATCAAGAATGCTTGAAGAACGTGCGTTTATAGATTATAGGCGGTTAAACTGTTTTTTAAAGAATTTTCACGAATTTACAAGCTTTTTTAGGAAATACACTTCCATCAAGGATGCTTGAAGATCATGTGTTTAAAATCAAACAACTTGAATACGTCAAGCAATCTGAATTTCTAGAATTTTTTCGAAACGCGACATGAACATTTGTGACCGATCTGGCAAAACCCGACGCTTCTCGGCATTTCCCATTACGTGATATGAGCCCACAACCTTAACAAATGGCCTCTGGGACCAACTTGAACATTTGGCAGAATCAACATCGGGATACATTCAAGATTTGTTTTGTTGTTTGAACTGTCTCAAAATTCCTCATATTATTGACAAAAAATTAAATAATCAACTAGTTTGTCAAACTTTAAAGACCAATAGCTCCATTTCACTTTTTCTGATCTGTCATACTTTAATTGGTCATAACTTCGCCAAAAATTATCAGAATTTCCTCAAACATGTTTTAAAAGATACCTTTTTGTATGCAAACTAAGCTGATACCAAAAGTTAAATTTTGAATTTTCATCACAATTGTTGGGTTTTTCTGGAGCCGGTCACATTTAAATCACAAAACGCCCCTCTTACCCTTTTGTTCTACGGTAGAATGTTCCCTCGGGACAGGGATTTGGAACCTGATAGGGGTCCAGTCTTGCAAACGGATCCGGAATACAACTCCCCTCCCAGTCCCTGTTTTCCATAAATCCAAAGTCACTAAAAAAAAATCCACAAAAAAAACACTATTATTAGTACAAAATTGTCAAAATGTAACAAATTTAGGTTTTAAAAAACAGGTTTTAAAAAATTAATATAATTAATAATTGCCTTGGTGTCCCCCTTTATGTCGTTTAAACGATTTTCTCAAATATTTTTCCAAGAAATGACTTACTGTTTATAAATTGATTAAAAATATTTTAAGAGATTATTTATAAAATATATTCATTCCGAAACATTTCAAAAGTCGAAAAGTTATATGAGTTGAAATTGCACCATTCAAAGTCCTCTCTATCGCATGTACAATTCTGGACCGATATTGGGCGATCATAATCCATTCCGTTGTAACAAATGGAGTGCACGAGACGTCGCTCAAAGATCATTTTGCGTCCCAGGAGGCAGTGCGTGTCGGGAAATTCCTCGCCCGGCCACCATTGCTTGTAGTCATAGGACTGGCAGTCGCGTCCTGTGATCACAAAAAAAAAACCAAATTCAAGCCGAGAGAAAAATATCATGTGGTCCTTTGTTGGATTTGAACCTGAGACAAAGATATATGCGACCCGCTCTGCCAAAAACAAAAGACCCTTACGTGGCGCAGGCTAGGTCGAGTTTTTGCGACCATCAGAAGAAATCTGCGCCAGATCCACGCTCATTGAAATACAAAAACACAATGGAAATTCCAGGCGAAGCACGGTCATTCCAGGTAAAAACTCGACCTAGCCTGCGCGACGCAGGGGCCTTTTTGCAGAGCGGTCATATATACTCTACCAGTATTCTCTGCAGACCATTTTTTTTTCTCTCAACGTTAAATAGAACTAATTTGAATTAATGGGACATTTTAATTATGCATATCTGGGTAAAAAATCAAGTTCCTTTAGTTCAGGAAAAGTTTGAACATTTCCCCCCAATACATTAATCCTTAATTTAATCCCCTGTTAATCCATAATCCTAATGCCTATTTTTAATCCCTTTTTAATCCCCTAATCCTAATGGGTAAAAAATCAAGTTCCTTTAGCAAATTCCGGTTCAGTTCAGGAAAAGTTCGAACATTTCCCCCCAATACATTAATCCTCAATTTAATCCCCTGTTAATCCATAATCCTAATCCCTATTTTAATCCCTTTTTAATCCCCTAATCCTAATCCCTTACCTAAAGCCTCCTTGAGATCAATCTGTACTATCAACCAGCTGTGTTCTTGGTTCAGCGATCCGAACACGGTAAACGTCGTCGTTTTTTCCCCCGGTTCGGTCATCATGCCGTAAACTCTGATCTTTTCGTCGTTAAACACTTTGGTCGCCCACGTTTCTCCCTCCGTAACGGAATACCTACGTTTAAAAAATGACCACAAAAGTTCCAAGATTGGAAAACTGTTACAAACGGCGTTATCTCCATGTGTGATTAAGGATGTGTATGATAAAAACCAACCTGTGTATAAGTCAGCTCAGTACCTCATCTACGTTCCGAGAAAAAAAATGAAAAACTGTGTTCAGCTTTTTCAAGAAATTGTGCAAAGCCACTGTCCTATTTAGGCTGGTTCCTTGGCTATACTGTATAGAAAACATACCATGGCAGTCAGGGGACTAGTTTCATTGACATGAGGGCACCCTTGCGAAGAAAACGAGGGGTATCATGGTACTTACTTGACTTCATTTGAGGTGCCAAACTGCGAAACGGCGACAACAACTCCCCCGTGATCTCCAAAAGCGTAGTAGTGGGGGCCGTCTAATACCTACCAAGGACACAAATATCATACTGTGTTATTCACAACTTTCCAGGATGACCAACACCCATTTCATACAGGGCCCGATTTAATAGAGCCGTTTAACAGCCCATTTTCCGTTACCCGAGCGTCAGGCTATTTCATAGACATCGTTAACGGTAAGCAACTGACAACCGCTTTAACCGCAGAGCAAAATTTTGCTTAAAACCTTTAAATAGCAACAATAACACTGCGTGTAGTAATGTGTGAACTTATTTGTGGACAATAGTGTCCTCACTGTCAGACCAAACGGTGTCTGAAGTTCACTTGAACCTTCAATGGTCACTTCATGGCACAGCTGTTTGAACAGCTGTTTTGACAGTCAGTGATTAGCCAAGGGGTATGGGATGATTGTAATGAGCTGCACGTGATGTCTTGATGTTGGCTTTAAAAAGGCCAGTGCAAAATGGGCATTTCAAGCAACATGCCACGATTGTCGGGGGATCAAAGACCGGTAGGCAGTATGCGCCAACGATGCACTGCCTGTATCCAAATCAATGGTGGCCACACACGCTATTGAAAGGGGACTGACATTGCACCCTCTTCTGTTCTTTACTGTAGAACAAACTGATGAGATTGTGTATCTTGGTCAAAAACTTGACATGTCATCAATAAAATGCCAATGTTTCAATTAGCAATTGTTGGTTTGTTTTATTTTGAACTGTTACAAATTCATTACATTTTAAACAAGTGGTAAGTTTCTTTTGCGTTTCAGTTTAATATTTTAATAATAAATTTAAACAAAATTTTTATAATTTGCAAACAATGTCTACCGCTTACTTTGTACCACGTAGCCCCGGCCGACGCGGATCGAAACACGTCAAATGTTTCACTGGCTCCCAGCGCTGTGTTCAGGGTACCGGTGCCTAGGATCATCCCCGGTGCTGATTTCTTGGAGAGAATGGGGACGGAGCGCAATCCGGGATAGTACATGCTGACTTTTTGGGAGAGATGTAGAGAGCATAGTGGCTACGAAAGTGAAGAAAAAAGACAAAAATATTCAAATGAAGGAATTCCAGAAATTCAGATTTACATTTCAGAGACTTAGAGGGCTTGTAATGCTTCACGTATTCAAGTTGTTTGATTTTAAACACATGTTCTTTAAGCATCCTTGACGGAAGTGTAATTCCTGAAAAAACTGATTGTATACATGATTGGTAAACTGTTACAAATAGTTTTATCCCCCTGTGTGATTGAAGATATTCATGATAAAAACCAACCTGAGCAAAAACCAGCTCCGTACTTTGTCTAACTTTTGAGAAAACAGTAAAAAAAGGGTTTGCAGTCATTTCGCCCCAAAACCACTTCGCCCCGAACTACTTCGCCCCGAACCACGGCCTGTGCGCAAAGTTGTTTTGATGTGAAGTGGCTTTTGGGCGAAGTAGTGTTTGGACGAAGTAGTTTTGGGGCGAAATGGCACTTGGGTGAAGTAGTTCAGGAGGAAGTAGTTCAGGGCGAAATGGTTTTGGGCGAATTGAATTTACGTCTCGCGAGACGAAAAATAATTGTTTTGCTCATTTCTTAAAGACTATAGCACTTCAGACAAAACCATTTCAGGGGAAGTTTTCTACGGTCATCATGTTTATATTGTGTAAGTTATGTGTAAATCTGTGAACATTTCTGATTCTTCGAGATACCAATCATGTGTACTGCCTTTAATAAGCATGATAGGTAAAAAAAACCTGGGTTTTGTCCAAAACGGAGGTTTTTTGGTCGACAGATTTGTAATAGACTTGCGACAGACTTGCGACTGACTCGCGACAGACTCGCGACCGACTCGCGACAGGTTCAACTAATCCCAAAGCGTGCTTACCGGAATACAATCCCTTTGCGTCGATGGCGGTTCGAGCATGTTCCATTCTCCGCCTTTATCAAACGTGATAAAACTGGCCATGTTTTCTTCAGAGAATTCCCCTTCGGTGGAGTTAAACTGCGACGCGATGTAGATTCCACGCAGTCCCTCCACTTCATGCAACTCAACGAAAGCTTCCTCTGCATATCGACTATAAAACAAGGTTTTCTTAATTTCCCTAAAATGAAGCAATGTTTTCAAAAAAATCAAGAAAAAATAATTCCATGTGCGCGTCATGTGCTGTGCATTCTGCGTGACGCGTAAACATCGGTTGTTTGAAAAGCAACTCGGATGTGTCCATGTGCGCATACCGGTACTGTGCGCATACTGCGCACCTTGCTATTCATATCGCGCTGATATGAATAATGGCCTGCGCCTTCGGCATTATCAGTGCCCGGGACCCTATCCGGTTTTAAACGTATGTTTAAAACTGACCAAACCTACTTTTAATCCCTAAGTAAAACTCACCAAACTTTGCTTGCCGTTTTGCCATTTTTGCAATGTATTTTTGTATGCATATCGCGTTCGTTCAAACTGCTAGCCGTGCGTCGAGTTGTTTTTGTTGGATCTCGCGCGTTACGCGTAATGCAGGCGTGTTGTATGCGCGCGCGAACGACGGGTACTTTGCACATTTTGTTTTCAATCGCGTACAGTTTCTGTGTGCGTGTGCGTGTTCCATACGCACTGAAATAGGCCGCGGGTTTAAGTGTTTAAGACTGGTTGGGCCTTTATCATCTGTTTAAAACTGGCCACGTGATGTGCTCTCAGCCAAGAGGGATCTGTAAACTGTATTTATGAATTAATGATCAAAACTGCTCAACCATGATATTCTGAAATATTCTTTTTAGCCCCACCCCGAGCACGCCCCTTACCCCGCCCTTTCAGTCACGCCCCTCTTACAGCCTCAATACCTTAGCCATGTGTCTTTTCCGGCGCCCTCTGGACTGTAGTAGACAATGTTCTCCAGCGACAGCGAGAATGAAATGCCTTGAGCCTCGCTAATGTAAAGATTCGTCCACATTTTGTCGTGGTTTACGCAGACAAAAACTTGGTCTTCGTCAGCATCCGCGATGTAGAAATCCTAACATAAGAGTATACGAATATTCGTGGTTAGGCTAAACAGTTAAACAGTGGGTCAACCAGCATGGAAGCTGTAGGGATGAGGGGACCTCTTGAGCCCCCTCCCTATTTTGAAGGCTTTTCCACCAGTTGATATTCTCTCCCCGTCATAAACTTTGGCAAATCAACATTATTTCTGTATGTTTTGAGACTTTACTCTATCAAGTGCAGAATCCTATAGATTATGTGTGGGGAATCTCATTAAGTCTTGAAGAAAAATAAAGCAGATGTGCCAAACTTGATTGCGACATCATGAACCTGTTATCAGCATTTTTGTGTCTTGTTACATGATCTGTCAGTTTCTAAGCCAATAGACATGCAAACCATGTGAAAAGTGCTTAAAATGTTGCAGAGCATCCTTTAGCCCATTACCCTTACTAAAATTGTTTCTATGTCCTGACTTGGTCAACATTTTTCACAAAAAATACTTTTGACCCTTATTTTATTTTGAGGAGTGTATATCAATTGCAAGATAACACTTTATGTAGATTTATAAAATAAGGGTATGACATTTTTTGTAGAAGAACGTCGTTAAACTAGTCGGCAGAAATTCTAGCTCCATTTTATCTACCAAAGAATGGTCGGAGCACAATTACCTTTTTGGGAAGATAGCTTGGGAATTCTGCCATAGCAAAGGTACCCCTATTCCGCGAGACATGGAGTTCGAGCGGTGGTCTTGTGTCTGCATTTGCCTGACTACGATGGTCAATCTGTTTATGCACAGAAATTTATCAGAATGTTACATTCTGGTAAAAATTCCATTTTGGTAACATTCCTCTATGTAATATTTTCATCTGAACAAAAATATATATATTTTTCTAACCTAACAATCATATAAATATCTCCCCAAAATACTATCAATAAAAGAAAACAGGAAATTTGCAATCCCCAATTTGGAAGTGGAAACAAAAAGATTGGTGTAATGCATAGTTCCGAGATTGCCCAGTTAACCCCGCCCCTTAGATATTGTTGCTATGTGCTCACAAGCCATCGCAAAAAAATGGCGACACAACGTACAAAGCAACTAGACTCGGCATGGAAAGCACAGATTCATTGGAGAAAACTCAAAGGTATTTATGTTTTAGGGTCAACAGTTACCGTAGCACACACTGAGCGAAGGGCTAGTAATGCAGGGATGACATATATTCATAAAAATGCGCTTTCTTACCTTTGAACAGCGAATCGCCCGACATTGAAACCAAAATTCACCTGGTCACTGGCGCATACAACATACAAACTGTATAGGCAGAAAATCGCGTGATTTTTGTGATGATTGCATCACTTTGACCTTTGTGGGCGCTGTCTGCTAGCTCTGTTGTGATTGATCGGCGGGTTCGGCTTGATTGACAGGTCGGAACTATGCATTACTGCACTGCTTTATGGAACCGGATAAATTATGATAAATTAAAAATATGATCTGGTCACGCTCCTTTAATTTCTACGTCGTTACTCACTCAGACGTGATTATCAAGAAAACATTTAACCACAATATTGCTGCTAGGTACTCACTGGAATAGCGCCGAATCTCGTCGCAAACATGTAATTGTCGCGAACTTCAAAGTCGACTACGCCACTAATTACGACCTGCTGTTGCCAATCGTAATCAAAGTAATGTTCAGACATGATAACGGTGGACTGTCCGTTGGGTTCAATTCTCTCCACGAAGAGTGTGTCTGACTTGTCGACTCCATCAACTCCCCTGAATGAGAAAAACAAAATCTCTTTTAAAGGCTGGAATTTTTTTCAAAATGTTTGAGTTCGGCTATTCATAAGCATCACAGGGTTGTAGTCATGTCTATCACATGTCTATCACATGTCTATCGCAAGTCTATCGCAAGTCTATCGCAAGTCTATCGCAAGTCTATCGCAAGTCTATCGCAAGTCTATCGCAAGTCTATCGCAAGTCTATCGCAAGTCTATCGCAAGTCTATCGCAAGTCTATCGCAAGTCTATCGCAAGTCTATCGCAAGTCTATCGCAAGTCTATCGCAAGTCTATCGCAAGTCTATCGCAAGTCTATCGCAAGTCTATCGCAAGTCTATCGCAAGTCTATCGCATGTCTACCAGTCTATCGCAAGTCTATCGCATGTCTACCATGTTGGAGTTCATTTGAATAGCTTGTGACTTGAATTAAGACCCAGGGACTTGTGGTGGACTTGTGAAGACTTGTGATGGACTCGACTATAACCCTGATGTATGATGGTTAACCATGCACTTCCAAAATTTGTGGCACAACCATGATTAAACATTTTGAAGAAAAACATGAATTCTTGGATATTTTTTGGAGAAAAAATTCTACTTACCACCAAAATGTCTTCACGTCCCTCATGACCACGGTCCAACCGATGCCAAAATTCTCCGACTTCCAAAGCTGAAATTTCAAACATGAAATAATACTTTCACTAGGCCTGTGCATAAATTTGAATAATTGACTATTTGAAATTCTATTAATTTTTTGGATAGAATAAACTTTTACAAAAAGTTTGTTTTGCAGTGTTATCTGAACCTAAAGTTGATCAGAGGGGTACTTCCTGCGTGGGTGCTATACAGGATGTTTTCGGTTCTTTCAGGAGCCTTCTTCGATGCGGAATAAGCAGCATTTTGAAATAAGCTTGAACAAATTTATTGTTGTGACTACGTGACTTGAACCGACTTGACATACATGGCTGACTTGACTTGGGACTCAAATGCCATTTGATTTGACTTGACTTGGGACTCAAAGGCAGTTTGACTTGACTTGACTTGACTTGACTTGGGACTCAAAGGCAGTTTGACTTGACTTGGGACTCGAAGGCAGTTTGACTTGACTTGGGACTCGAAGGCAGTTTGACTTGACTTGGGACTCGACGGCAGTTTGACTTGACTTGGGACTCGACGGCAGTTTGACTTGACTTGGGACTCGAAGGCAGTTTGACTTGACTTGACTTGGGACTCGAAGGCAGTTTGACTTGACTTGGGACTCGACGGCAGTTTGACTTGATTTGGGACTCGAAGGCAGTTTGACTTGACTTGACTTGGGACTCGAAGGCAGTTTGACTTGACTTGGGACTCGACGGCAGTTTGACTTGACTTTGGACTCGAAGGCAGTTTGACTTGACTTGGGACTCGAAGGCAGTTTGACTTGACTTGACTTGGGACTCGAAGGCAGTTTGACTTGACTTGGGACTCGACGGCAGTTTGACTTGATTTGGGACTCGAAGGCAGTTTGACTTGATTTGGGACTCGAAGGCAGTTTGACTTGACTTGACTTGGGACTCGAAGGCAGTTTGACTTGACTTGACTTGGGACTCGAAGGCAGTTTGACTTGACTTGGGACTCAACGGCAGTTTGACTTGACTTGGGACTCGAAGGCAGTTTGACTTGACTTGGGACTCGAAGGCAGTTTGACTTGACTTGGGACTCGAAGGCAGTTTGACTTGACTTGGGACTCGAAGGCAGTTTGACTTGACTTGGGACTCGAAGGCAGTTTGACTTGACTTGGGACTCGAAGGCAGTTTGACTTGACTTGGGACTCGAAGGCAGTTTGACTTGACTTGGGACTCGAAGGCAGTTTGACTTGACTTGGGACTCGACGGCAGTTTGACTTGACTTGGGACTCGAAGGCAGTTTGACTTGACTTGACTTGGGACTCGAAGACAGTTTGACTTGACTTGACTTGGGACTCGAAGGCAGTTTGACTTGACTTGGGACTCGAAGGCAGTTTGACTTGACTTGGGACTCGAAGGCAGTTTGACTTCACTTGACTTCGGACTCAAAGGCAGTTTGACTTGACTTGGGACTCGACGGCAGTTTGACTTGACTTGGGACTCGAAGGCAGTTTGACTTGACTTAGGACTCGAAGGCAGTTTGACTTGACTTGGGACTCGAAGGCAGTTTGACTTGACTTGGGACTCGAAGGCAGTTTGACCTGACTTGGGGCTCGAGCAGAGGGAGACTTGCGTTAAATTTATGTGCGTTAAATTTATATGCGTTCACACATGAAAAGACAGTGTGAACGCATCTTACCCCTTTCTGAGAGTCCCCGTCCTCCATACCCAAGACGAAGGATGGGCTTGTCTTATGCAAGGAGACGGTTGTTAACTTGACTGGTGTGGAGTAGTGATTCCATAAGTAGCCACCGGTGGTTGTAGTGAAAACTGCTTTGTTGATTGTGTCCACGAACATGTACTGCAAAATACACAAAACATGAACAATTTTATAGACGTCACAAAAGTTTGCAAATTTGTTTTCAATCACATAATTGTTTAAAGGGACACACCGGCTTACTGTTTATATACTGAAACGCAAAAGAAATTTACCACTTGTTTAAAATGTAATGAAATTGTAACAGTTCAAAATAAAACAAAACAACAATTGCTAATTGAAACATTGGCATTTTATTGATGACATGTCAAGTTTTTGACCAAGATACACCATCTCTAGATCATCAGTTTGTTCTACAGTAAAGAACAGAAGAGGGTGCAATGTCAGTCCCCTTTCAATAGCGTGTGTGGCCACCATTGATCTGGACACAAACATTTCTAGTTAATTACGTGACATTTTGATAATTTTTTTCACAACGACCATCGAAAATTATTGTCAAGGATGCTAGATTGCTACATTATGTAAACAGTAAGCCGGTGTGTCCCTTTAACCATTTTATCAGTCTGTAATGTGTGTGACCGCCTCTTGTGGCAAAGCTGACTGCGCTATCCTCTGTATGAGCCACTGAGGCAGGGTGCGCCACTCTGAGCTCCTGCACGTCTTGGGTCGTTTGGGAGATGCACAGATGCAGTGGTCAGCTTAACCCACGCAGGTTTAATCAGGTAGATAACCCAATCAAATTGTTTTTTCCGAGAGCTTTTAACTGCAGGATTCTCCCAGAAACAGGAAATGTTACATTTCATTACTGTGGGAATCACTTCGTTCAAACAGGCACTATGAGAAAAAACATGTACATGTTCATTGTAACCCCATTGTTAGTAACAATGGTGTGTGCCCAATTTCCATTGTTAGATGTTCATAGTGAGGTCCTCTTGGACCTGGAGGAAATCACTGAAGCAGAACAGTCTTGAAAGCGATTCCAAAGTGACTGGTCGATCAGTGCCTTGTTATCCCCAAGTTCACTGTATTCAGCAAACTTCTGCTCTGGTCAAAAATCAATATTTTAAGAATTTATTTTTAATTTAACCATTTATAGAACTCACCCTTGTTTTATCGATAGGGCTGTGGTAGAATGCATCAAACACGGCCGGTTTCCCGTTATCCAGAAACAGGTTTTTCTTCTCAAAACTCGTCCCATAATTGTACGAGAAGTAGACGTTACTTGTTGACGTTGCAGTTGGATTAACGTCCCTGGTTAGACATACAATCATATTACTGCCTTCTCCGGCCCAGTGAACGATAAGCTCTGGATGATCGTCATGGAGGTCAAACTATTCATGAAAAATGGATTTTAAAAGATTATAATAATAATAATATTAATATCACTTAATGCTGCAAAGGGGCGACCTGCCAGTAAAACTTTGCCAAACTACCACCGAAATTTCGGCTAAAAGACATCGATTGGACACCAAATTTCTGCAACCCAAACTCCCAAAAATGGTTCCACACCTAAGAACAACGGTTCCAGACCTAAAACAATGCGAACTTTATCTTTAACAAACGATTTTTGACCAAGAAAAATGGATTTTAATCTCAAAAATATTGGGGCTACAGGCGCGGATCCAGAGGGGGGGGGGGGGGGGGGGGGTTTTGGGGGTCAAAACTCCCCCTGCTCCGACACCAAAAAATATAATGTAATGCATTTTTTGCGTGTCCGCCTGTCCGAAACAAGCAGACATAAAAATCTGATGGGCAAAACCCCTCCCTGGTGGCAAAACCCCCTCCTGGAAAAATTCCTGGATCCGCCCCTGGGCTACACCAAATTGTCGCCCTAATAGGGCGTGTCACCCTAATGGGGCCGTCTACACACAAAGTGTCGCCCATTTGGATAAAATAGAGAAATAATAGCAATCTTATATAGCGCTTTACAGTATAAACCAAAGCGATAACATATACATGTATACATGTACATAGATAAAAAAGATTAAACGTTAAAACCAAAGAGCATCATCAAGAGCATCAAGTCTGGTAATACTGAACAAAAAGATGTGTTTTAAGCTGGGACTTGAAATTACTGATGGATTGAATTTGACGCATGCTGTTAGGAAGACCATTCCAGAGGTGTGCCGCTGAAAAAACAAATGATCTATCACCATAGAATTTTGTTGATGAGCGAGCAGGTACCCTCAATTGACAGTCCGTTGATGATCTTAGAGACCTAGATGGGGTATACAACTGGACAAGGTCAGAAAGATAACCCGGAGCTATGTTATGAATGGCCTTAAAGATAAGTAAAAGAGTCTTCAATGCTAATCTTTGCTTGACTGGAAGCCAATAAAGCTGAAAGAGAATTGGTGTCATGTGCTCACGTCGAGAGACACGAAGTACAAGTCGTGCCGCAGCGTTCTGCACCTGCTGAAGTTTAGCAATTTCTTTGTCCGGTAATCCAAAAAGTAAGGAGTTGCAGCAATCTAACCTCGAGGTAACAAAAGCATGCACTAATCTAGAAGTCGATGTTTGATCAAGATATTGTCGAATCTGTCCAATAACGTCACCCCCTGTGTGTTGCCAGCATTACTGGGTCTACAGGCCCTTTCCCACTAGACAAAATCTCGGGGGTGGCCCCGGGGCGAAGCCGGGGTGAAAATACAGTAAGCCCCGATTACCACTTGCAAATCTCACTCCTGTGCCACCCCCGAGATTGCTCATTCCCCGAAGCGAGTTCAACCCTGCTCGGGACCAGGGTTGAAAATTTTGGCCCTAGGGCAAGAATGGTAGTGGGAGAAGGGGCAGGGGCGAGTTCTCACTTGTTCAAGTGAGGGACGAGGTGCCGATCTCCGGGGTGAGTTCGCCCCGGGGTGAGATGCAGAACAACAAGTGTGAATCGATGCGGGGTTGAACTCGGGGGTGAGTCACCCCCGGGGCTTGTTGTTCTGGTACAGTGTAGGAAAAGGCCTTAAACTAAAATGAGTAAACTGTTTCCCTGCAGTTTAGCAATGGACGTTTCAGATTACCAAATGATTAGACCCAGTTACCGGGTACATTTTTAGCAGATTTTGTTGAATCACACAGAAATATAATCTAGAATCCTCCAAATTCAAATTAAAAAGGATTGTTTAGTTTGAGAACTGTGTGTTTATTTCAAATTCAACATGAAAAAAATTGTAGTTGGAGTGAAAGTAGTTGAACAGTATTGGTTTCCAAGTTACATCCACAACCACCACTTTGTTAAATAATTCAAAATGGCAGCACTTTGTCAACACTGAAGACTCCTAAATTACCCCCAAACAGTGTAAGCCACCACATCATGCAACATCGTTATATAAATGGTGATTCATTGCTCTCTTATTGACCATTTTTGTGGAAATGAAGAAATGTCACACTTTGTTCCTCAACTTCATGGAAGGACCCCTATATAATTGTAATGTACATTGTACACTGCTGAGTAATTCAATAACTGTTTAAACCAGGAAATACATTTAAAGCCAAACACAACAATACTGCAGCAATGCAGTTGTACCACACATATTCACACATACCACACATATTGACAATAAAAGGGCAAGTTCAGAAAAATGGATTTCGTTCTAAGCTAACAATTGTACAAAATAACCTCCCCAAAATACTATCCATGGGAAGAAAACAGGAAATTTGCAATCTCCAATTTGGATGTGGAAGCAAAAAGGTTGGTGTAATTACTGCACTGCTTTATGGAACTGGATAAATTAGTTTACAAAACTATACGTTTTGAGAACGCGAAATTTAAGAAATAATGAGAAAACTATGGCAATTAATATGGTATCAAAATTCTCAACATCCATGGGGAAAATGGGTGGGTCAAAATGTGATCTGGTCACGCTCCTTTAAACGAGGCCACTAAGGCCAATAGCCTCATGCCCTGCTGAATTGGCCCTGATGCCCCTTCAAGATATACGATTTCTGAGGCCAACTTGGCAAACATGCTCACAAGCAACTTTGGGAAAAAAATAAAAGTTAAATTTTTAGTTAAAACATTTCAACACAGCAGTTAATTTCCAATCGACTTTGGCTGCAAAAACTGATAAAGTGGTTAATACTATGTTATGCTTGTTCAAATACATCCGTTTCCTGTGCAGAAGAAGAAAGTGAATGCACTACATGTACAAATCTGTGAAAAACCAGAAATGACAGTATAAATCTTTTCTACAGTTTTGTACCTTTCCAACTTTGAGACTTACTCATAAATTGCAAGTATTAAAATAGCTGAGCCTGAGATGTTGCAGAAATATGCAGCTCCATGCCTTTGCTATGGAGCTGCGTATTTCTGGCACGAATTTGGCGCGCGCGCATTGCGGGTCCTACTAATCACCGTCAGGAGCCGTCAGGAACCGTCAGGAGCCGCCAGGAACCGTCGGGAAGCAGCCGGCGACCCAACCACCGTCAGGAACCGTCAGAAACTGCCAGGAAACAGTCGGATATCATCAAGGAAATTAATTTTAAATTTTTTTTAAATAAGTGCGAGTTTTTTTCTATTTTTAAATCAATCAATCAATTTTTAAAAAGTTAAAGTACGGACATTAAATATATTTTATAAAAAATGGAAAATAAAAGTTTCATTTTTAAAGTTAAATAAAGTTATTTTGTTTTATTAAAAACTAAACGTAGGCCTATAAATAGACCTATAGTTTAAAAATAATTTCTTTATTAGTTTAATTTCTGAAAAGTTTAGTAGGCCCCTAAGGATTAATTTTTAAATTTCAATTTCAAAAATTAACAAAAAATTATTTTAAAAATTAACATTTCAATTTGTAAAAACTAAAGTTTAGGGAGTTTTCTTCATTTTTTGTTATGGTTACCGACTACTTCCAAATACCGAAAGTGATAGGCTTGTTTTTGTTTTTGTTTTTGTTTTTTTCATTTTTTCTTCATTTTTTTTTCATTTTTTTTTCGATAAAAAAACTAGGGTCGCAGCCTAAAAATAGGGTCGGTCGGGAAACCGGAAGCAGAACTATTATTTTTTTTGGCCTTATTTAGCTGGCCTATCACTTTCAATATAACCATTTTTTTTTCTACAGGGGTCGAAATTAACCTGAATTTCATGCTGGTCAGGACCAGTAGATTAGAGAACTCTACTGGTCCTGCTGAAAATTTGGTGGTCCACCGGTGCTTTTCAAAATGGCACCGAGATACTGCAACACTTTCTGGTTTAAGATTATTGAGTGCAGGATGGATGGGATTTCTTTTTGATCCAACACTGGAGAAATCAGAGAAATAAATGTGTCTAAAAATGTCTAAAGCGATCAGGAATTATTTGCATTATAAAGTAAGAAATTTTACTATGTTTCCATGAGTCATGAAATGTTTCTTACTGGTCCATCGGACTTATGCTTTTGACAGATCTAGTGGTCCTTCTGATTTTTTACTGGTCTCGGACCACGGGACCAGTGTTAATTTCGACCCCTGTCCTATCAAAATCGTTGCTCAAAATGGAATCTTTAAGCAAGTCTTTTTACAGGAAATTGCAATTTTTAAAAAAATCAAAATCTCTACACGTTCTACATACCTCCCTGGCCGTAATACTCTCAAAATTGACGTACACACCTTTGTTTTTATCAATTTCACAATCAAATTTACATTCACCAAGCAAAACCTGCACTAGCATGGTGTTCGTGGTCGAAATTCTTGATAACATATAATCCTAGAGTCCTGCCTCTGCGCTATGGTGCTCGCGTATAACAGAGTCAAGCACCAGACTTACCCGAATTGCGACCCAGCACGTACCATTTGTGGATGAGAGGGGCATTTTTTTAGCGCGCCACTGTGTGGTCAGTGAAGGGAGGATTCACCCCAAATTACAACCAAAAGGCTTTTTTTCCTAAGTGAATAACTTTTTACTCGCAAAGTTGCCATGCGGGTCGCTTTGACAAAAAAATGTAAATTTTATGGTGAAATTGATAAAAACGAAGACCTGTGTGTACGTCAGTTTTGAGAGTATTACGGCCAGGGAGATACCGGTATGTAGAAACGTGTAGAGATTTTGATTTTACCAAAAATTGCAATTTCCTGTAAAAAGACTTGCTTAAAGGCACAGGCTCGTCAGCAATGCGCGCACGCCAAATCCATGCCACGAAATATGCAGCTCCACCCCTTTGCTATGGAGCTGCGTATTTCGTGGCACGAATTTGGCGCGCTCGCATTGCTGACGAGCCTGTGCCTTTAAATATTTCATTTTGAGCAACGATTTTGATAGGAAAAAAAATGGTTATATTGAAAGTGATACTGATAGGCCTAGCTAAATAAGCATATCATATGGGTCATTCCATATCAAATGGTGATTCATTGCTCCCTTATTGACCATTTTTGTGGAAATAAAGAAATGTCACACTTTGTCCCTCAACTTCATGGAATGACCCATATAACAGTAAAAAACAAGCCTATCACTTTCAGTATTTGGATGTAGTTCCTGACAACTTTCCGACGGTTTTTGACTGTTTGCCAACGGCTCCTGGTGGTCCCCGACGGTTTTTGACTGTTTCCTGACGGTGATTAGTGCGACCACGCATTGCTGACAAGCCTGTGCCTTTAAGTCATTGTAAAGAGAACAAGTGGCGGCTAGTAAACAGATTTCTTTCCCACCCCTCTCCTGCCCCATCGCCCCGCCCCTTTCCTTCAACTGTCATGACTGTGGTTTTGTGCACTTTCTAAAATTTATTTTCCGAAGTCAATTTAATAAAACTCACCAAATACGTGATAAACAAACTATTTACACCACGTACAGGTACCAAATAAATTTGGAGAAAAATTGAACTTTGTAACAAACAAACCTTTGTCACGTTGGCCTTATCGGTGACGTCGCGTTGCTGTCTATCGGCCGATCTCGCTTGCCGATTAGACTCCCCAGTCGAACTCTGCTCAGACCGTCTAACCCGCACATAACCCTCGCCTAAATTATCCTTCTGCCCTGCTGAGCGGACATGGAGAGTTTTAGCCTTAGATCCGAACCTTGCAGCTTCAAGTTCGAGCAAAATTGACGCCAAAATTAGAGCAACAATTGCGCAGATCTCCCAAGCCCGCGCCGCCATCTTGCATTTGGCATGTTTATTTTGGGTTGATTTGTAACTATCGGTGTGTTCGATTAACATCCTCAAGTCAGCTCTATGATACGTTATAGTACAGTCAGTCAGGAACATGAATAAATTCGTGTCAACCCCAAAATACTAAACGAACATACCTTACGTCTGTGAGGTGGAATTTTGCGCATAGCATAGTGTATCCCTACATTTATATAAACTAGTACAATAAATTATTCTTGAAAGCCAATATTTAAACATAATGTCTTAAAACTATATGTACGTGTCTGTTTTATAGTTTATACCATTTCACTAGCAAAATTAATGAGTAATTTAATTTGTATTTAATTAATTGTTTACAATATTACTCCGCGAAATAAGCGGACCATAACAGGTGGTATTGAAATGTACATGTACCTGGCACAAGGCGGCGCGCATATTAATAAGTCACATATTTAAACCGTTGCCTTTTTCACAGAAATTTGAAATGACATCATGTCCAAATTTAGCTTACATATTGCATGGGATAAAAAAGCATAAAAGAAACCACTTCAAAAGTGTACATAAAGATAAAAAAACGCCGCACAAAATATGCAACGTGGGCGCGCGTGCGCGCATGGCAACGGTGAGCTGATTATATAAGGGCCTTGCTTGTCCACTGTGTATATAGATAGGATTGACTCGTCCTTGATTTAAGCAACCTGCAGACTTTGACCGTCCGCCATCTTAAAGGGCCTGAAATGCTCAATAACTTTATGCACAGTTTTTGCTGCATATGAAGGATTACTTGTGTAGAAAGACAATACTACTGTTCATTTTGATGCCCCATGGCATTTTTCAACTTTGAAAATTTCTTTACATAAGCTCACAGAAAGAGGGCGCTGTTTGGGGCATGTCACTTCAGGAACACACAGCAGAAAAGCGAAGAAAAAACATAAGACTTCAAACTGGAATTGTGAAAAAAATGCTGTAGTTTCCAGCCTTAGTTTTTTCATGGTTTGCAACAAGCAACATGTGAAACAAACCTAAACCGTCATGGGTTACAAATGTTTCAGCAAGTTGGAGAAAATTGTGGAAACTTTTGTGAACAGCTGAATGAGATATTCCTAGTGTTCCTAATGTGACATCACCACTTTGCTCATGCATATGTAAATTTTTATTAGCATAAAAATCCAAAACCTTGATTTTAACCCATCCCTCCCCCAAACAATTTCCAAGTAGATTTGTTATGATTGTAAATTAATGGACTAGTTCCATAGCACAGATTTCATTGATAAAAACACCATTTCAGGGGCCCTTTGAGGCGCCTTTCCTAAGGTCCGTTTTTCATCCGTCTCATGCGTGCGTTGTTTGCGTAAGAATCGCTCCACAGATCGATACAGACGGCGCAGCGCAAACGCAACGCACGCAAAACGGATGAAAACGGACCTTAGCTAAGGAAAAACCACTTTACTGTAACATGACTGACGCGTTCAGTCCGTCCATTGTGTATATATCACAGTGGGTGGCCCCTTGTTTTAGATGAAAACAAAATCTGCAGAAAACATTAAAAAGGGACAACAATTGAAGACAATGAGTCTTTTCATAATAAATACAATCCATTTTTATTCGATTCTAAATACAAAACACCTAATAATATATGACTAATGATCATCTTTAACATTAACCATATATGTATAGTCCCAAGTTTATAATAAAATACATGTACATTCGCTTTTTACCATTATACACAAACCGAAAATTCGAAATTTGAATATTATACACCAATAATATTAATAAATACATTTAAAATACGGATATTTGTTCCTCCACTATGGGAAAGCAAGCAGCAAACATTCTGCAATTAAAGGGGCATTATGTGCAAAATAAAATACTTCTAACGACTGCATTGATTACTGCATTGAATATCAATAAAGAAAACTTTGCATTTACCTTAAAATCACAACACAAAATGCCCCTTTAATTTCACCAAATTTTATTAACACCATCCAAAGTACTGCTTAGAGTATGATAAAAATATACAAAATATATCCGCTTAGTGCAATTTTACCCGTCATATTTTTAAACAAATTTGAATAATTATGAATAATTTTCTCAATCTGCGCTGCTGAAGCTTTTGACTTTCCAATAAAATACTGACAAATATCCACACATTTACGAGACTTGGCGGGAAACCAAAGTTTAAAATGCATTTTAATGCCTCTTAACTTTCGATCGGTTTCAATCGCTAACAATTTTATCAAACTGGGAAAAAAATATCAATTTTTCATTCAAAATTATTTATCAAGGTAAAGAGCTCTTCATGACAGATTATCTTCTATAAACCAAACACGCATATAGCAAGATTACATTCGGCAGAAAATAGTTGAGCCTCAATTAACGATAGTATACATGATTGGTAAACTGTTACAAATAGTTTTGTTATCCCCCTGTGTGATTGAAGATATGCATGATTAAAACCAACCTGAGCAAAAACCACTGAGCTCCGTACTTCGTCTAACTTTTGAGAAAACAGTCAAAGGGTTTGCAGTAATTTCGCCCCTAAACCACTTCGCCTTGAACCACGTCCTGTGCACGAAGTAGTTTTGGGGCGAAATGGCACTCGGGCGAAGTGGTTTGGGGGCGAAATGGCACTCGGGCGAAATGGTTTTGGGGCGAATGAGACGAAAAATAATTGTTTTACTTATTTCTCAAAGACGAAAGCACTTCAGACAAAACCATTCCAGGGGAAGTTTTCTACGGTCATCATGTTTATATTGTGTAAGTGAGGCGTAAATCTGTAAACATTTCTGATTTTTGAGATATATACGTACAATCATGTATACTGCCTTTAATTTTCGATCTGTTTCAATCGCTAACAATTTTATCAAGGTAAAGAGCTCTTCATAACATATTATCTTTCATAAACCAAACATATGAAAACCTGCTCCCAGTCATGGCTGCCGATGCAAATAGTCTATACCAAAAAAAATGGATAGTCCTGACCAACCAAGTTACCATAACTTACTGTAATATTTTGCGTTGTAAGGCTTTGGTCTATGAAATTAAAAACAAATAAAAGTAAATTTAAAAAAAATAATTGCATTATTAGCTTAAATTCCTGCATTTGAAAGCTACGTAGTATTTGCATACAACATGCAATAGAGAATTTTGCTGGCGAGGCGTGCACAATTCATTCAAAGTTTGTGCCCCTCCCCCAAATCCAAGCTCCGCCCCTATAGTGCATTGATAAAACTGTATGCCCTTTACACAACACTGTTTTTAACATGTAAAAAAACATGTTAGTTTCCGTCAAAGATATATATTAAAAACATAGTATCACTCACCACAAACTAACATTTTCAATTTAACTATTGTATTAAACAATAATCTATCACAGTACTAATCACAGAAATAAAATAATCAGAATTAAATATTTCAAATGTCCAACTTTAGAGATTACTTGATGCATAACGAGTGCTTATGATAAACTTTCAAGTTAAAAAAATAATAGATAAATTTATAAATCTTTAAAAAATATTACCTTTTAAATAACTTACTCAGCTGATTAGATATTCATCCACAGATTAATATTTTAATATTGGAAAATTGATTGAAAAATGTAAAAAAAACAATCAAATTATTTTACATTTTTTTTAATTTATGGATATAGTGAGCAAATTTAAAGCTTGCTTCATGTCACAGGGTCACAAGACAATTCGCAAGGTCACATGACAAAGTATTACCCTAAAGAACAAAGGAAAGCTAATTTGCATACACAATTTTTTGGTATACTCTTACAGTAGGGTGACCGTGCAAAAGCATCACATGAAAATATCACAAACATATATTGGACATTACTTCACTCAGAACATTATTTCATTCAAATGTTTAGCAGCCACACATTTCAGATAAAATTATTAAAATTGGCAAAACAAAAAATAAATAAATAAGTCTTTCCACAGTAAAGGGGGTATTTTGGCAACACAGACCATATTTTTGAGGAAATACCTGTCTGGTCTCAAAATAAAAGAAAAAAGTTTAAGTTGTTCTGAAGAGATAACTTTGTCCCAAAAAGGGTTACAAATAGCGTGACAACATGCCTTTCTAAATCCCCGTGTACTATTTCCAATATACGCTCGTAACCGTGACAGACACTTGTGTTACAGCCCAACCCGGTTACGAGCGTGTATTGGAAATTTGTACACAGGGTTTTTAGAAAGGCATGTTGTCACACTGTTTGTAACCCTTTTTGGGCCTAAGTTATCTCTTCAGAACAACTGAAAATTACTTCTTTTATTTTGAGACCAGACAAAGGTATTTTCTGGAAAATATGGTCTGTGTTGCCAAAAAGCCCCCTTTACCGTGGAAAGACTCACATATGCTAGAATCACAACTAAATTTTCAATTCTAATAGCCTCCATTCAAGGCTGTATAGCCAGGTCCCAACCCAGACACAAATAGGTTAGCGTGCAGCATAACCTCACATGCTGTGCTCAATTGTCTTGGCAGAAGGCTAATGCAAGGAGATCGAAGTGGCATTTGTGCAGCCCGAGTTGGTTTTATTAAAGTTGCACTGTCGAAATTTTAGGCTGATTTGAGCGTCAACTTAAAAAAAAAGTTAAATTGCTATTTTTCTAGAATAGAAAAAGTTATTAGCTTTCATTTGGTACAAAAAAGTAAAAATCAGTCAAGGATTAATGCCAGTCGATTAAAAACAAGAATTAATAAAAGAC
Organism: Henricia sp. BOLD:AAB3569; assembly: GCA_037783545.1. Classification (NCBI taxonomy): domain Eukaryota; kingdom Metazoa; phylum Echinodermata; class Asteroidea; order Spinulosida; family Echinasteridae; genus Henricia; species Henricia sp. BOLD:AAB3569. The sequence goes on from JBBELK010001037.1 coordinate 904,945, forward strand.
AGGCCCTGTCTTTTATTTGACAGGGTTATGACGTAAATGTACACATACCATGTACATGTGAGCGTACGCGAACATGTACAACATGTGAAGCATGTTTCAAGAAAAAGGCTCGTATCTCCAATTCCTGACGTCGGAAATTTAAGTGTTTTATATTTTTAGTTACAGAGACACGTAAGCTTTGTAAATTCGTTTGCTTGTGTAAATACATTTTTAAATTCTTTCACCCAAACACGGACAGTGCAACTTTAAGAGTTGACAACTTCATGCATACTTAGTCTGGTACCTCTGGCACAAGACTGCGTCTTTAACAAGATTTCAATTAAGTAAATTGAAATTTGTTGGAATTCTTAAAAGGCCCCTTAATGAAAAAAAGCAAAAAACAGCAAATTTTATAATTAGAAAAAAATATTCTGCAAAATATTGCTCTTAAATAAATATTTAATTAAAATATAGCAAAGTTTTTAGCATATTTACTCCACATTCTGGAATATATAAAATCATCATATAATTAATCAGCATATAAAATTAAATATATTCTCTTTAATTTCCTTTGAAGCAAGAAAGCATAGTTTTACTTTTCCCGTAACTAATTTAAGCCACCATGGTATTTAATCAGGGTTGTAGTCGAGTCCATCACAAGTCTATGACAAGTCCCGCATTAAGTCCAGTAACAAGAAGCAAAGGATGAACACGCACAAAAGAATGTCTTTGTTGGAGTTCATCTGAATAGCTTGTGACTTAGATTAAAGATAGCATACATGATTGGTAAACTGTTACAAATAGTTTTATCCCCCTGTGTGATTGAAGATATGCATGATTAAAACCAACCTGAGCAAAAACCAGCTCCGTACTTCGTCTAATTTTTGAGAAAACAGTCCAAAAAGGGTTTGCAGTAATTTGGCCCCAAAACCACTTCGCCCTGAACCACGGCCTGTGCACGAAGTGGTTTTAGGGCGAATTAGCATTTTGGCGATGTAGTGTTTGGACTAAGTGAGTTGGGGCAAAATGGCACTTGGGCGAAATGGTTTTGGGGCGAATTGAATTTGTGTCTCATGAGACGAAAACTAATTGTTTTACTCATTTCTCAAAGACTATAGCACTTCAGACAAAACCATTTCAGGGGAAGTTTTCTACGGTCATCATGTTTATATTGTGTAAGTTTTGTGTAAATCTGTGAACATTTCTGATTTTCGAGAAACCAATCATGTATACTGCCTTTAAACCTTCTTAACCCCTTCACTGCCCTCACAGGTACCCATTTACCTCTGGGTGGAGAGAAGCAATTCTTGGCAAAGTGCCTTGCCCAAGGACACTTTAAACTCCGACTCTCGCTTCAAAAGTAAAGGCAGCGTTAGTTTTTTTCACACCTGTCGCAGCCACATTTCAGAATCATTCAGCATCATCTAGGCAACTGCTTGGCCAAAGCGCACAACCCTATCAGCACTTAATGTGAGTTGATTGAGAAAATCTGTCTTGCCCAGGGACACAAACACATTGCAGTACGTGAATGCAAAGGGCTTAAAGATGCTAGATCATAGCATAAGCTTTCAGTAGCACATGTGAACAGACACATTTAACCAAATTACAATAATAGGGGAGATTCCAAATAATCAATGTTTAAAATTTCAATTTTTTCTTTCTTTTTCGAAATTGTTTTTACCCAACCACCCACCCCAAATGTTGATATTTAAATCTTGAACAACACAGACCACAAACGTAGGCCTATACGTACATCCATTGGACAGCCTACTCGCTTTCCTGAACACTGAACGTTCTACATATAAGCACAACACAAAAAGTATTAAAGTAACCATATATACGTCCGTGGATTGTGCCCCTAAACGACTAACAATCGTACCAGTGCGTTCGGTTGTCCCCACGTTCGACGATTTGTTTACGCAATTTCGAGGCACGTGGAGGAGCTGAGGTATGGTATTCATATGCAGTACGATATGTGGCAGAGGGTACGCCCCCTTCTATTATTCCCCATTGTGTCTCAAACATGCAAGGAATTTTGTCCCATATCGTGCTGGGTATAACGGTATCTAAACAAGGTTCACGGAGGTCAAAGGTTATTTCTTTTGACCCACCCACCATTTTGCAAAAAGATGGAAATTATTTAACATTGATTATTTTGAATGGCCCCATAGCTATATACTAACAATAATTCTGGTTATGCACGATACGTGGTACAATATATTCTATAATCAACTATCCATGTTGACAATTTTCACATGAAATACACAAATGTTAGCTACAGACGACACGGGGGTTGGTCTGACATTACAACGAAATCAAAACGTTAAATATTTGCCCGCTGTTTTGTCGCACATTTGATTTAGGAGTGAGGCCGCGAGTCGAACTCTTTGTAACTTTTGACATCACTCCTTGAATTTATGCAAAATTAACTGTGTGTGGACATTAATGGGCATATTTCAATAGATGGTGCTTACGTACAAAGTTGCAAAACAAAAATTCCTAAAATGACTTCTGAAAGTTTAAAACAGTCGTGAGTTGGTTGCGGACATACAAATAAAATTTGTACTCACAAATAAAATTTAAAAAAAATTGACCTTTCTTTGCAAAATTTTGGTCGGTGGGAAAACATTTAAAGATACACTCTGCCTGAGATTTGATTGATAAAAAAGCACCCCAGAAATTGATGCATTTTATGAAAAAGTGGTCTGAAGTAGGCTTGGGCGTATTCAGCATTTTCGGAGTCGACTCCGATTCGCAAAAAAGAATCGCGATTCCATTCGGAATCGATTCCAATCGACTTACTACATATTATCGCATTAAACAGCATGTTCTATCATCCATCCGCAGCAACTTGCCTGTTTCCCGCAAACAGCCGTCGCGTGTCTGCAAGAACGCTCGCAAAGCTGCCACACAGCCCCAATGCACATCTGCTATAGGACAACATTGCTTGATCACCCGGAGTGCTCGAAACAAGACAGCGAACAGCAGTTCACTGTACTGGCCAGAGCATGCAGTATCATGCATCTCCACATGCTCGAAGCTACATACATCCACTTCACAAAACCTGTGTTATGTCGCCAGAAAGAATTTTTACACACGCTACATGTAAGCGTACTCCCTGCCGTTGTCAGCTGACCGATTAGCGAGCAGCATTCTGAACACGTCATTCCCGCCTTTAGCCTTATATTATTATCGTTAGCGTCACCCACGCCATTCTTGCGTTTTGCTCTGATGAGTGCAAGTTGAAAAGCTTTAGCATGCCTTTGTTACTTAATTCTATTTTCAGATTTTGCAGTCCATTTTTAATAAATGTAGACATTTTCAGATGCCAAAAAATTGCAGAAATTGGCTTCGGAATGGCTATGTAGGGCCTTATCGCTGGATATCGGCAAGCTATCAATGGAAATCCTCAAAAATCTGAAATCGCGATTCTGATTCCTAAAGTGGAATCCATCCTACTCGACTCAGCGTAGAAACGCCAAAGCCCAATCTGAAGAAAGAACTTGATAATTCACACAAATATTTCTTTAAAATATTGTCTGGTAGTACAAAGAAGTTTTGAAGTTGAGTAAAATTTCAAAACCCATCTCTGATAGATAATACATAGTTCCGAGATTACCCAGTTAACCCCGCCACCTTGGATATTGTTGCTATGCCTCACACGCTATCGTCAATATGTCCACACACTTCACAAACCAATGGGACTTTCGACGGAAAGCACAGATTCATTGGAGAAAACTCAAAGGTATTCATGTTTCAGGGTTGACAGTTACCGTAGCACGCACTTAGTAAAAGGCCAGTAATACAGAGACGTCATATATTCATAACAATTCGCTTTCTTACCTTTGAACAGCAAATCGCCCGGCCTTAAAACCAACAATTTACCCGGAACACCGCATACAACGTATCGGCAGAACATCGCGATCAATTTGTTTGTGAGGCAATGCACTTTGACCTAAGTGGGCGCTGTCTGTTAGCTCTGTTGTGATTGGTCGGCGGGTTCGGTTGATTGACAGGTCGGAACTATGCATTACACGTATAAGAGTACGACTGACACGTGAAACGATTTCATCCAAGGTGTTGTCGAACCTTAAACTTGAGTACAAAATAACAGAAAATTCGCAGAATTATAAAATACCCGAACATGATAGCGAAATTCCATGATATGTTTAACTCTTTTGAAACGTCAAGTGCCAAAAGCACTTCCTTGCTGGATTTAAACATACACGTGGTGTTCGCTGTGCAGGCGAGATCGCCGCGATCTAAGCCGTAAATCGAGAGTACAATCCCCTCGAAGCTGTAGCGGATGTATGAACAAAACGATATCCACTGGAGGTAGGATGGAATGGTGTTAAACGTCACGAAGTAACCCGAGAATAGGAGGATGGGGATGGTGGAAATTGGGCCTGCAAAAACGGCCACCTGGGGTGTAGAAGAAAAAAAATCACTGCATTAATGTCACAAACTTTTAATGAGGCAAATTCGCTGGCAGAGTGCGACGTCAATTTGCGCGCGGACGCGCTTACTTCTTTGACAACGGTTCACGCTACTTGCATGACAACGCGTTTCTTCATTTGTTTTGCACAGGAGCCACACGTGGAACATTTTATGTTGAGTTTTTCTGTTACAAACATCACAAAATAAGGCGTATCGCTATTTATTTATTTATTTATTTATATACCACATCCAACAGCGGAGGGACCGCCAATTACAGGAATGGGAGCAAGTGTGGTTGAGTGCCTTGCTCAAGGGCACAGGTGCCACAACTCGTCACGGCCCGGAATCGAACCTACATTCTAGTACTAGCACAGGAACTTAAGTTCGACGCACTAGACCGCTTGGCCATAACACCCCACTATGAGAGTAGATATGAGCAAACCATTGCAAGTCATTCTGGTCCTTATTTTAAAAATATTTCTTCTAAAAGAATAATAGTAAAATACACGGTGCGCAAACACAATGGATGTAAAACACGAGCGTGAACCATTAAGTATAGTTACGGTCTAGCGCCCGCAATGTGTCGTCACGACTCTGCCAGCGAATACCTTTTCGACAAATTCTGGGGCCAATTTCACAAAAGGCATGTTCAGACGGGCACTACCTTCGAAGGTAAAGTTAACAACGACAGTCCCACTAACAACGACGCGTGTCCAGACGGTGCTTTAACAACGACGCGCAAGCATGCACACTGCCCATATACCAATGGTGCGCGCTCGTAATTAGCGCGCTACTCATAACATTTCTCGTTAAAGATACATCTTAAGCGGGCCTCCCACTATGCGATTTTCACCACGAATTTCCTACGATTGGGTAAGATTAGGTACGATTGTGTGTAGAGTCTATAGGCAGTCTCCGATAATCGTAGGAAATTCGTGGCCAAAATCGCACAGTGGGAGGCCCGCTTTAGGAAGGGTCACTCTTCTTATCTTGAGACGTTGGTATGGGAATTAGGACGCAGTGAACTTGTCCTAACTCTTGTGAAATTTATCCCAGGTCTCAGTGGCTAGTTGATAATTTGTACTAACTGGTGAGACCCGTTACTTGATTTAAATACATGACCAGGGGCCGATTTCACAAAGCGCCAAGACGTGTCTTAGGAAAGGTCACTCTTCTTATCTCGGGACGTTGGTATGGGAATTAGGAAGCACTGAGCTCGTCCTAACTTTTGTAATATCATTCCCCTGGACACACAAAAAAGGCACAAGTTATTCCTTGTTACTTATGTTTTATCAGAAATTTGCACAGTGTCTTAGAAAGGCAAGAAAACTTGGTGTTATGGGTTCAATACCCGGTCGTGGTACCTGTGCCCTTAAGCAAGGCATTTAACAACAATTGCTCCATCCTTCGGAAGGGACGTAAAGTCATCAGTCCAGTGTGTTGTGTAATGCACTTTAAAAATGTATATATCTTTAAATGTATATCCAATGGGATAGGCATCCATCACATAAATATCCATAAATATCCATAAATATCCATTTCATATCCATTTCATAAATATCTTTAAATGTATATATCTTTATATTTTTACCTGTAATGACGTCGACGCAGCCCCAATAAGCAGTCCGTGCGACTGGGCACATAGTGACGTCATCATCGCCATAGCAACGAACAATACAAACCGACCGGCTTCATGCGGCTGGTCAGTAATCCAATACACTATTGTACAGTAGAAGATGGGTAACACGAACTGCACGAAATAATGTTGAAAATCTTTCGTAAAAAAAACACGTAGTTCATGTAAGCTCGTCAGGAATGCGCGCGCGCCAAATTCGTACCACAAAATAACGCAGCTCCGTGCCTTTGCTACGGAGCTGCGTATTTTGTGGCGAGAGTTTGGCGCGCACGCATTGCTGACGAGCCTGTGCCTTTAAAGGCCCACTGTATTATTTGCAATGACCCCAAAAGTTAATAAATGAGTTGACAGGGAAAACCTTACTCAAAGTAAAGATTAAACTGGTAGCAACTATCTAATAAAATGTTTCCGCCCGATGATATAATTTTACCAGAAAAAAGTCCATGAAGATGAAATTGTTTAGATCGTTTGCAAATGATTTACTTCTCATCTGGGCGGTCCGAAATGGGCGCTGTGTACTGTGTGTATGCTGTTCCAACGCAAAGCATTTTTTAATGCGTCGCGCACACGCCCAGTACGATGCGCACCACATAGTGTATGACGCGAGCCACAGAGTACGCGACCGACTGAGAATGAATATTTAAAACATCCCGCCAAGACCGGTAAAACGCATATGGATTCTCATGTTTTTAGAAGACATGGTACATTTGAAAGAGCTGAAATTTCTTCGGATGAGTTTGTTGACGTTTCTTTTGATTTATAATGGTTTTATTCCAAGAATGGCTCAAAAAAAGATCATCTACAGGGCCTTTAAAGGCCCTGTAGATGATCTGTTTTTGAGCCATTCTGCAAATAAAATCATTATAAATCAAAAGAAAGACATCAACAAACTCATCCGAAGAAATTTCAGCTTTGTGAAATGTACCACGTTTAAAAAAACCATGAAAATCCATATGCGTTTTCCTGGTCTTGGCGGGGCGTTCCAAATATTCGTTCTCAGTGGATCGGGTACTATGTGGCTTGCGTCATGCACTCTGTGGCGCACATCATATACTGCGTGTGCGCGTGATCCATCAAAATGCATCGCGTTGGAACACGCACATGCAGCACACAGCGCCTATGCATTTTCGACCGCGTAGATGCGAACCAAAAATAAGTAAATCGTTTGCAAACGATCCAAATAATTTCATCTTTACGGATTATTTTCTGGTAAAATTATATAATTTTGAGCGGAAACCTTTCATTGGGTAGTTGCTATTAATTCAATCATTACTTTCAGAACTTTTCCCCTGTAAACTCGTCGATTACTTTTTGGGGTCGATGCAAATGATACACTGGGCCTTTAAAGGCCTAATGCATTATCATTAGTTAAGCCACTAATTTTAAACTGCAAATTCTGAGACTGCCAGCATTCTAAGGTTCTTAAGTTATAAAATACTAACCTGAAAAGGCATATCAGCCATAGTCTTTGCTAAGTAATAGGCTTTAGTGCTGTACCAGTAGTTGAGGTTTTCTCGGACAAACACGCCCATCTCTAAGGGAACTGCCAATAGAAAAGGAAACAAATTAGGGATTAAAAGTAGGTTTGGCCAATCTTAAAGATAGTATACATGATTGGTAAACTGTTACAAATAGTTCTATCCCCCTGTGTGATTGAAGATATGCATAATTAAAACCAACCTTAGCAAAAACCAGCTCAGTACTTTGTCTAACTTTTGAGAAAACAGTCAAAAAAGGGTTTGCAGTCATTTCGCCCCAAAACCACTTCGCCCTGAAGCATTTCGCCATGAACCACGGCCTGTGCACGAAGTGGTTTTGGGGCGAAGTGTCATTTGGGCGATGTAGTGTTTGGGCGAAATGGCACTCAGGCGAAGTGGTACTTGGGCGAAATGGTTTTGGGGCGAATTGAATTTTCTTCTTATGAGACGAAAACTAATTGTTTTACTCATTTCTCAAAGACTATAGCACTTCAGACAAAACCATTTTAGGGGAAGTTTTCTCCGGTCATCATGTTTATATTGTGTAAGTTAGGCGTAAATCTGTGAACATTTCTGATTTTCGAGATACCAATCATGTATACTGCCCATGTGACGTGCTCTCAGCCAATAGGGATGCGTAAACTGTCTAAGGTATTTATGAATAAAAAATAATTTGGTATGGTGCCTAATCACCTTGGAAATGAAAAAACTAAACGTACGAAAAAGTGCGTAGCTTGCGCAACTTTTGAAAATGGCATAGGGCCCATAGCTTGCGTGTAATTATCGCAGGAATGTTGTGCAACTTGGGCAATAAAAAGTTGCGCAAGTGGGCTTACGCAGTGTGTAAGGTTTTGTGAAATCGTCTGCAAGCCGCAGTTCTAAACATGGCCCAGGCAGCACAACATCCAACCTATTTCGCGTGATCAGGGGTCGATTTTACTAAACTGTTCGTATAATAGGGCTTGCGATGGATAGTAGGGCTGCGATGTGTGCTGCAATGAATTTCACTAAACCTATCGTAAGCGTGGTGCGTTCAATTATCGATTAGGGATATTTGCATATTTACTATAAGGCTGTTTGCCGTGCTGAAGTTATGTTTTTAATAAAACGGTCGTCGGCTACATGTGTTCATAAAGTCTCCGTGTCCGTTCTGCGTAGTGCAAGCTCGTGCGTAAATTTCAGACTTAATGTATGGACGGTCAACTGCATAGGCCTAGGTTTCGTGTTTTTGCATGCAGTGAAAACATCGCACACTGAACAGTTTTGAAGCGACACTTTGTCACCAGCTGAAATCGTAGGTACAAAATTTTACATTTTCTCTTATATCGCGTAGCATAGAATCTATCTGGGGGGCCAGACTCCTTCTCGTCTTCCGAAGACGGAAAAAACAACGACCGTCGTTGGTCAAAATGTATGCTACGATGACCCATTGCCTCATCGTAGCTTACGGTGCATTGCCATGGCAGATATGCATCGGTACACTCATCGCAAGTTTCTTGAAATTGTTCTTAGGACGAAACACGAGTTACGGAGTGTTAATCCAACGCATCTCGAGTTACGAAGGATCGTAAACGTTAGTGAAATCGACCCCTGGGGTCTTTGTGAAATCTACCCCAGGTCACGTGACTTACACGACAGCAGTGTAGGCATGAGTGCCGTGAACATCAGGAATAGGATTGACACGAAGAGAAATCCCGTGTTGTTGAACGCTTTATTCCCGTCGTTACCGATGTCTTTGTAGAGCAGACCGATGAGAATTCCACAGCCGATATGGGAGAGGATTCGTATATGCGTCAGTAACTGTTGGTGTTAGGGCAAAAACAAAACAATTGACAAACGAAAACTGCTCCAGAGATCAGCATTTTGGTACGTTTTGTTGCGTAAAACTTACTTTATTTCAGTACATATTTCATTCTGTCTATCCAATAGATCTTTATCACGGTGGGTCCATCTTTGTCTTGTTCCCCACTGCATAGTACGTACGTCTACGTGTCTGTGCGATAGCACGTGCAGTCTTCCGTTGTTGTTTTAAGAGAATCACTGTCCGCGCTGCGCGTTTTCTTGATCGCACCGCGCACATGTCATTGTGATGCACACAATGAACATTTTCAACACGGGGCCAAACTATTTTATTTCGGCAAGCCTCGCTTTCGTTACGTTCATTTTAAAAGGGGAAAAGGGAAGATGGCCGCACCGTGATAAAGGTCTATATAATTACAAAATGATAAAGTGGTCTGACCTGGTCTCTAACAATCGTCAGGAACGCCCTTTTGAAGAGAACGCTGAATTGCGTAAAGAAGCTGGTTGCGAAATGTCCGTCATCAAGGTCAAAGTCGTCTGTGACCTGCCAAAAGGTCAAAGGTTAAAGATTACAGATATACGGCTCGTGCTCGGAGTTAATTTGGCCTGAAAAAAAAAAGATGAACGAAAGTAGTGAACGAAAGGTCATGATCGTCAAATGACAGAAAATGGCGGAAGGAATTTTACTTATACACTCACCCACGCAGGTTGTGTCGAGACGCCATTAGCCTCCTTAAACACCGCCCTCGTTGTTACCCTGTTGGCGTGAACCCCGTTGGTCATACTGCCCCCGTGCTTCCTTGTTGCACCAACCGTTGACGAGACGACAACGCCCGACGAAACTTGGCTGTTGTTACTAGCCAAGCTGTTTGAGCTGTTACTGCCAATGGACGGTTCGATTTTCAGGAATTCTTCGCATCGTCCGTCGTTAACTAACTTGGAGAGGTTCGCGATTAGGTTGCCATATTCCCCCGATGCTACTTCAATAACTGTCAAATCACAAACAAATTTAATTTGTAAATAAGTGTTTTGTACTGCAAAATCGTAAAATAGAATGAAGTAACGACAAAGACATGATGAAGCTTTTCGACTTGCACTCATCAGAGCAAAACGCGTGGGTGACGCTATCGATATAATATAAGGCCGAAGATCGGTGATGAGCGGTGCGCATGCGCCGTTAGACTACATGTAGCATGTGAACAAATTCTTTCTGGCGACATAACACAGGTTTAGTAGCTTCGAGCATGTGGAGATGCATGATACTGCGTGCTCTGGCCAGTACCGTGAACTGCTGTTCGCTGTATTGTTCCGAGCACTCGGGGTGATCAAGCAAGTGTTGTCCTATAGCAGATGTGCATTCGGGCTGTGTTGCAGCTTTGCGAGCGTTCTTGCAAACACGCGACGGCTGCTTGCGGGAAGCAGGCACGTTGGTGCGGATGGAGGATGGAACATGCTGTTTAATGCGATCCGCCAGTCTTTACGACGTACGTCCTACGTAGCTTTACATCGGCACCGAAACTCATAAATAACATTGTCAAGTTGTGTGGTAGGTAGTACGTATTTGCGGACTGAATATTACATGTGCCTAAAGGGTGTGTAGGCGCGAAATTTCCAAAATTTAATCTGAATTAAATGGTTTTAAGAACTACATGCTGCCTTGAGAAGATTATTTTTTTAAAAGGCCTCCATTAAAATTTGTTGGATTTGTAGGCTGCTTATTTTAAGAGGCTTATTTTTCACAAAATGTAAAAGAAATAAAAACTAGAGGTATGTCTGTTGATAACAGAGCATATGGCTTTCCGCTTTTCTTTTTTTATATGTTTGTATGCATGTAAAACTGCATGCTGTATAATACTACATGTACACTTTGTACAATATAAACACATACCGTACATATACATGTACAGTATGCACAGTGACAAGATTCAAAAATTCATAATAAATCAACAAATCATGCATGTAATACTAATGTAACTTGGTATGTTACATGTTAATGACCAGGTCCAGGCACCTGATAGTTTTCAAGGTCATACGACCAATGGAGAAAGTAAACGACCTTGGTTAATGTATACTTGAGGAACTCTTATTTGATTACGTCATCGTGACGTCACAATATTTAGCTGATAATATACATTTGACCAAGTCAAAATACGTTTTGGTCTTTTTTCAACTCGTCACTAGAGGGCGCTGTTTCGTGTGACGACTTAACTTTTTGTATTTTTTGAATGCCCAAGGGGTCCCGAGACTAACAACGTTGACACGATCTCGGCATCGCTTACCAGTTTTAAATGACAAGGCAGCCTCGTTTTCGACCAATAGGAAACAAGATTCAAGGTCAATGTCTCTGCATGAAATTTAGACCTTGGATAGTCATGACCAGTGCCGAAAGAATAAAGATTGTATCTCAAACGGTTGAATTGTTCAGATTTTTCAATTTGTAAGGCATTAAATTTTAGACACATGTAACCTGACACCTGGTGACGTCATCAATATCTAACCTCTTTGGTATAGTACTTTACTATGGGTTCCTTCTTGTGACTAAGTTTGATGATGATCCAAGCTTTGCAAGCGACTCTTCTAGCACCGAGACAGACTGTGTGCTTTGTCTATGGGATAGTGCAGATGTATGCATATTGTACATGCTTATGTACACTCGTATGCATGTATATACTGCACTGTGTGTATGCTGTAGTATAGGTTGCCAGATTCAAAAATTCATAACAAATCAACAAATGACGTCACACTAATGTAACTTGGTACATGTATGTTATATGTTAATGACCAAGTGTACGTCCCTGCTCGGTTTCAAGGTCATACGACCATTAGAGGAAGTGGACGACCTTGGCTAATGTATGCTGTAGGCTACAAACGGGCTTATTTTATGACGTCATCGTTACGCCACCAAATTGTGCTGCTAATATGCGTTATACCAAGTCACAACAAACCTGAAACAAAATATTTTACCTTCATCGGCCGTTTCGTTCTCTAGATATAGCTGTTAAAAGGATGCACGTTCAAGCGAGTGTAATTTGACACCTGGTGACGTCATCAAACTTTTGAAAGTATGGGCATATTCACTGACCCTCAGTGAACATATGCACCAATTTTGGGCCAATTTGCAAAAACTTCGCCACAGACATCTCTTCAAAATGCGTTTTGGCCATTTTTCAACTTGCCGCTAGAGGGCGCTGTTTCGTGTGACGACTTAACTTTTGGTATTTGTGTAATGCCCAAGGGGTCCCGAGACTAACAACGTTGACCCAATTTCGGTATCTGCTACCAATTTTAAATGACAACGCAGCCTCGTTTTCGACAAATAGGAAGCAAGATTCAATGTCATTGTCTCTGCATGAAATTTAGACATTGGACAGTCATGACCATTGCCGAAGCAAATTTTGTATCTCAAACGGTTGAATTTTTACAGATTTTTGAATTTTTAAGGCATTAAATTTCAGACACATGTAATCTGACCCCTGGTGACGTCATCAAGATGTAACCTCTTTGGTATAGTACTTTAGTATGGGTTCCTTATTGTGACCAAGTTTGATGATGATCCAAGCTTTGCAAGCGACCCTTCTAGCAGCGAGATAGACTATGTGCTTTGTCTATGGGAAATTGGGTAGTGCAGATTTATGCATATTGTTCATGCTTATGTACACCCGTATATACTGCACTGTGTGTATGCTGTGGTATATGTTGCCAGATTCAAAAATTCATAACACATCAACAAAGGACGTCACACTAATGTAACTTGGTATGTTATATGTTAATGACCACGTCTTTGTCCGTGCTAGGTTCCAAGGTCATACGCCCATTAGAGGAAGTGAACGACCTTGGCAAATGTATGCTGCACAAACGGGCTTATTTGATGACGTCATCGTTACGCCACCAAATGTTGCTGCTAATATGCATTAGACTAAGTCACAACAAACCTAAAACACAAAATTTAACCCCCATCGGCCTTTTCGTTCTCTATATATAACCGTTAGAAGAACGCATGTTCAACTGAGTGTAATTTGACACCTGGTGACGTCATCAAACTTTTGAAGGTATGGGCATGTTCACTGACCCTCAGTGAACATATGCACCAATTTTTGGCCAATTTGCAAAAACTTCGCCACAGACATCTCTTCAAAATAGGTTTTGGCCATTTTTCAACTTGCCGCTAGAGGGCGCTCTTTTGTGTCACGACTTAACTTTTGGTATTTTTGGAATGCCCAAGAGGTCTTGAGACTAACACTTTTGACCCGATCTCTGTATCTGCTACCAGTTTTAAATGACAGGGCAGCCTCGTTTTCGACCAATAGGAAGCAAGATTCAAGGTCAATGTCTGTGTATGAAATTTAGACCTTGGATAGTCATGACCATTGCCGAAAGAATAAAGTTTGTATCTCAAACGGTTGAATTTTTACAGAAGTTTCAATTTGAAGGCCATATATTTCAAACGCTTGTAATCTGACACTTGATGACGTCATCAAAATGTAAACACATTTGTGCAGTACTTCATTATGAGGTGATTGTTGTGACCAAGTTTGATGATGATCCGAGCTTTGCAAGTGACCATTTTGCCAGGCCGAAAGACCATGCGCTTTGTCTATGAGGTTTTGGGAGAAGAATAAAAAAAGCTAAACTAGAAATGTGTTCGTTGAAAACGAACACATGGCTGTTCCCCTCCTTTTTATAAACATATGTGGTGTTCGGGATGACCTTTGTTAGTGATTGTATATGAATAAATCACGATCGTATGTCAAACGGTTGAGTTTTTATCGATTTTTAAATATTGAATATTATTACATGCCACTTTAATCTAACATGTAGGGAAGGTCAAAGGTGTTGCTATATGTTTGGATACCCCACCCTAGTCGAAGTGTAACACAGTTGACCCCATCGTGATATATTGTACCCCTTTCAAATGGCAAGGCAAAATCTGTTTGACCAATAGGAAACGAGGTCAAAGGTCAAGCCATGTGCGCATCTTAAAGACATTTGTTAGTGATCGTATATGCAGAAGGAATCAAATTTGTAGGTCAAACGGTAGATTTTTTATTGATTTTTGAATATTTAATTACGTAATCATCTTGTCGCTAGAGGGCGCTATTTCCTACGATGACGTCATCACTTATATTTTTGGAAAGCTTAAGGGCCTCTGGTAATAACACCATTGACCCTATCTCAATACCTCCTTTCACTTTCAAACTAAGGGCCACTTCCGGTTTCGACCGGAAGTGAGCAAGGTCAAAGGTCACGGCCATATTTTTTGGATACACCACCCTAGGTCCAAGTGTAATACAGTTGACCACATCCAGATATCTTGTACCACTTTCAAATGGCAAGGCAAAATCTGTTAGACCAATAGGAAACGAGGTCAAAGGTCAAGCCCTGTGCGCATCTTAAAGACATTTGTTAGTGATCGTATATGCCACAGGAATCAAGATCGTAGGTCAAACAGTTGATTTTTTATTGATTTTTGAATATTTAATTACGTAATCATCTTGTCGGTAGAGGGCGCTATTTCGTACGATGACGTCATCACTTATATTTTTGGAAAGCTTAAGGGCCTCTGGTAATAACACCATTGACCCCATCTCAATACCTCCTTTCACTTTCAAACTAAGGGCCACTTCCGGTTTCGACCGGAAGTGAGCAAGGTCAAAGGTCACAAAAATATTTTTTAGATACCCCACCCTAGTCGAAGTGTAACACAAGTGACTTTGTCCAAATATCTTGCACCACTTTCAAATGGCAAGGCAAAATCTGTTTGACCAATAGGAAACGAGGTCCAAGGTCAAGAGGTGTGCGCATCTTAAAGACTTTTGTTAGTCATCGTATATGGCGAAGGAATCAAGATCGTAGGTCAAACGGTTGATTTTTTAATGATTTTTGAATATTTAATTGATTAAACTTCATGCCCCTTTAATCTGACACGTGATGACGTCATCATGACGTCATTAGTACTGTGCACAACTTAACATAGTGACCAATGTCCATGTGAAGTTTGAAGTCAATCATGAATGTGCAAGTGCCCGAAATAGCGTGCGAAAAAAGTGGAAGAAGGAAAAGAAAAAAAAAAATAAAAAAAAAAAAAATCGTAACGAAAACAAAGGCTGTTCCCAACCGTGTTGGAACAGCCAAAAAAAAAAAAAAAATCAGAACAGTTTCAAAGGCTTTCCGCAGAAGTGCGGAAAGCCAAAAAACTAGACATTGGCGTTTTTTTTTAAAAAACGCAAGGTGATCGGGCGATATGAATATTGACTTTATTATGACGTCACACTTGGTTGAAATTGGTTGAAAACTTGAGTTGGTCGATTTTGAAAAGAAACATTCACATATCGATTGCCAGTATTGGAATTGTCAAGACATGACTATTCAATGCTAAAATTGTGTATATGATGACGTCATTATTGGCACAGTCAATCTTATCATGACGTCACAATTGTGTGCACAAATTGTTCAATGATCTACTGAAGAATAAGTTCTTAGCTATAATATGTGGTGAAAGAATCTTTCCAATATCTATTACAGTTCTCAAGATGTTGTCATTTGAGATCATATTACGTAACCACGAAGCACGTGATGACGTCATCATTGGTATAGTCATGAAGTCCACGTGTGAGAACATTTCGTTTTCAAATGTCCTACCACTTTGGCTCTATTTGCATTCAAAATGCCAAAAATAGGACATTTTTGAACAACTTCCGGTTTGGACCGGAGGTTTGGGTCACACAGCTAGGGGTCGTGTCATTGTATGATTTGTTCAGTTCATTTAGACCTATCATGCTGTGAAAGAATTGTTCAAGTATCTGTTAGGGTTTTTGAGATATGAGTTTTTGAAATTATAACTTTTAAAATCTTGTAATTTGACACCTGTGAGGACATCACAATTCTGTGCACAAATTGTTCAACAATTTGTTGAACATCAAGCTATTAAATGTGGCAAAGAAATCATTCAAATATCTATTGTAGTTTTGAAGATACAGCATTTGAAAATAATTTAGCTGGAACACTACGGAAATTGAAACCAAAGATCATGTTGTGAAAGAATTGTTCAAGTATCTATTACGGTTCTTGAGATATGAATTTTAAAAATAATAACCTTTGAATTTGTGTAATTTGACACCTGTGACGATATCATGACGTCACAATGTTGTGCACAAATTGTTCAACAATTTGATAAACATCAAGTTCTTAAATGTGGCGAAAGAATCATGCAAATATCTGCTGTAGTTCTCGAGATACAGCATTTTAAAACAATTCAGCTCCAAATTTTCGTATTTTGACGCCACATTACGTAACCACCGTCCATGTGATGACGTCACAAATGTAATAGTCAAAAAGTCTACATGTGTGGAAACATTTCGTTCCGTAGAAATATGGTCAAATTCACTACCACTTTGAATCTATTTGCATTCAAAACGCTTACAAAATGCACCTTTCCGAACAACTTCCGGTTTGGACCGGAAGTTGGCGTCACACAGGGGTCATGACATCGTATGATTTGTTCAGTTCATTTAGACTTATCATGTTGTGAAAGAATTGTTCAAGTATCTATTACGGTTCTTGAGATATGAATTTTGGAAATAATAACCTTTGAATTTTTGTAATTTGACACCTGATGACGTCATGATTACGTCACACTTGATGCCATCGTGATACTATACATTCTGGTGAAAGTCTGCCGTAGGGCCTATGTCTGTATCTAATTTACTAACGATTCAGCTTGGTTTGATGGGCATTGTTGCTGGTAAATGTAAAAACTGAGATTCTCAGTTTCGTTGAACTTTGACCTCCAATTAACCCCAGAAGGAAGGGTCAGATGAAAATGCCCACACAAAGAAAATTGTAGCACAGAATGTCATCTGTAAACCTGCCAAATACGAAGATCCTGGGTCACGTGGTTTTCAAGACGGAAGCATTTTAAAATATGCATATTTTGTTTTTTTGGGGGGTGTAATTTGATACTTGATGACGTCACGATGACGTCACGCTTGATGCCATCATAATATTATACACGCTGGTGAAAGTCTGCCATAGGACCTATGCCTGTACTTAGTTACTTAAAGATTCAGCTTGGTTTGATGGGCATTGTTGCTCAATAAGTGCAAAAATTGCGATTTTCGTTTTCGTTGAACTTTGACCTCAGATTGACCCCAGAAGGAAGGGTCAGGTGAAAATGCCCACACGAAGAAAATCGTAGGCCATGATCTTATCTATAAGCCTGCTAAGTACGAAAATCATGGGTCACGTGGTTTTCCAGACTGAAGCATTTTAAAACATGCATATTTTAGTCATTTTTGGGTTGTAATTTGATACCCAATGACGTCACAATGACGTCACACTTGTATGCACACCTTCACATTGGGGTTGATGTTCCTACAAAGTTTCAAGTTGATAGCTTGAACCGTTTTGAAGAAAAGCTCTGGAAACGTTTGAGTGGAAAAAGAAGAAAAAGAAAAAGAAAAATAACTAGAGGTATGACGTTTGTTGTTACAAACGCCAGGTGATCGGGGTAAATGAACATTTTGTGATGAATTTCAGACGTTGTTATCACCTGTGGAATGGCAAAAATGGAAGTTCAGCAGCCGATTTCACGAAACTTTACTCAATTGCGCAAGTCCACTTACGCCATTACTTGCGCAATAACTTATGGCGTAGGTGGACTTGCGCAATTGCGTAAAGTTTCGTGAAATCGGCTGCTGTATACACTAATCCGGTAACTAATATCTCCTCCCTGCATATCCGCCATAGCTGGGGGGTTGATAGCTTGCACCGTTTTGAGATATGAATTGTTGAAATAATAATCTTTGAAATCTTGTAATGTGACACCTGTGACGACATCATGACGTCACAATTTTGTGCACAAATTGTTGAACAATATGTTGAACATCAAGTTCTTAAATGTGGCGAAGGAATCATACCAATATATGTTGTAGTTTTCAAGATACAGCAATTTTAAAACATCTCAGCTCCAAATTTGCGTAATTTGACACCACATTACGTAACCACCGTCCATGTCATGACGTCACCAATGGTATAGTCAAAAGGTCCACATGTGTGGAAACATTTCGTTCCGTAGAAATATGGTCAAATTCACTACCACTTTGAATCTATTTGCATTAAAAATGCTAAAAATTTGCACATTTTCGAAGAACTTCCGGTTTGGACCGGAAGTAGGCGTCACACAGGGGTCATGACATCGTATGATTTGTTCAGTTCATTTAGACTTATCATGTTGTGAAAGAATTGTTCAAGTATCTATAATTATAATTTAGGCAGTTTCAACCCTTTTATTTTAAAGCCCACATCGATTTAAAATCAGTGTCAATTGAAAGAGTGGTTATTGACTAGAAGAAATCTGTTTATTTTTTTCAAATCGGATTTTGCATTGCGAAGCTACAGTCGGTTTGGATAATTGAAAACAGGGTAAAAATTCATCGGCAGGTCAAAGGTTATCCTATGTTTTTCTTTATTTCTAATTTGGCACCGACAATGGTCACTGTGGCTTATACTTTTGGTTATATATCTTTGCTCAACTCTATCCTGGATGGCCCAAAGTTGGTACAAACAACAGTTATTAATATATGTACAAGGACAGATAATTAATTTATATTTTAAATACCTCATTTGCATAATAAATTAATAATTTATGCAAAAACGGTCAATTTTCAAGGGAAAACTCATTTTTCTCAAATTTATATTAAGCAGGTTTGATTATTACAATGCATCTTGCATCATTTAATTAAAGTATTTACTTTAATTAAATGATGCAAGACATTGTAATAATCAAACCTGCTTAACTACAGATAATTAGTTTATATTGAAATCCCATAATTTGCATAATTTATGCAAAAATGTTGATTGTTAAGGGAACCTTATTTTTCCCCAATTAATGTTGAAAAATAGATTGATAAGAGATACTGATTTAATCAAATCTGTCTATTGTCAAGATTGGGACTTGCATCAATAATTTAATTGACATAATCAATCACTGTATGTGTTAATTACCAAGCCAATACTATTTTGGAGAGGTGTGGATTGAGGGCAGCAAAAAAGAATGACAGGAAGCGCATCCACACACAAACTGTACAACTTTCCAAATTGCTTACAAAGTTACATTAAATACAAAACAGAGAAGAGAATGACGTATTATTCTTCAGAGATAAATAATTTATGTTTTGATCAAAACAAACGGATGTGGAGCCTAGAGGTTATATTTAAATCTTTACAAATAATAGTAATTACAGATGTTACTACGGGCAGGAGGCTCAACTATGGATGACGATTCTGCATCATCAAGGGACTCGTACTACCCTTTTTCATCTTCAGGCTCACTGGTGGTATGTCACAGGACGAGGACCACAGAAAAGCTGCAAAAATAATTGACAAAGAATAATATTATTCAACAAATTATTTGCCTTCATTTGTTAAGTAACAACTAAATATCTTTAATTGGTGTATCTGATATCACGTATTGTCTTTGAATGTTAATAAATTCAATATCAGTTACAAAATTGGCACACAATTTTGCACAGATTGACGTAAAACGCAGGTTTTCTAACGCTGCATCATTGCTTGTTTCACGGGAATTACGAGATCATCGCGTATGCAGTGGGCACACCACCGCCGTACGTCCCGGCCCTACACACGGCGTGGAACTCGGTCGTACGTCGGTGTGGACATTGCACGCGAGCGAAGTCTCGGATTCCTGCTCAACATGCCCTCCTAAAAGTACATTTTTGCGACAAATGGTAGGCCTTACGGACTTTTTGTCAGTATGGTAGGATTGTTTAATGTCTACTTTTGTATACATACGTACCTTGTCGCTTGGTGATTCACGTTGATTATGGATCGCTTTATGGACAAGAAAAAATGTTTTTGATCGCAAAAGTTGCAACCCGCGGTCGATTTTGTACGCGAATGGACCCCAGGCTAGCTGGAAGCATACTCTTTTCCGATGATGACGTTTCTAAGCCAACCGGCCAATCAGAACGCGCAAATCTTTACCCGAAGTGTTCCGATCTTATTTAGCCCGATTCGTTTTAGCGTTGAAGTGTGTACCACTGACACGAACTCGCCGGATGTTGTGTGTGCCCATAGGATTGTGCAGTAACCACGGGCGCTGTGTGTGGAGTATATGGGGCTCTCTGTTTACGATAACAGAAGTAGTCCGTCTGTGGAACAGTATTACGGTTCTTGAGATATGAATTTTGAAAATAATAACCTTTGAATTTTTGTAATTTGACACCTGATGACGTCATGATACTATACATGCTGGTGAAAGTCTGCCGTAGGGCCTATGTCTATATCTAATTTACTAACGATTCAGCTTGGTTTGATGGGCATTGTTACTGGTAAGTGTAAAAACTGAGATTTCCGTTTTCGTTGAACTTTGACCTCCAATTGACCCCAGAAGGAAGGGTCAGATGAAAATGCCCACACAAAGAAAGTTGTAGCACAGAATGTCATCTATAAACCTGCCAAATACGAAGATCCTGGGTCACGTGGTTTTCGAGACGGAAGCATTTTAAAATATGCATATTTTGGTTTTTTGGGAGGTGTAATTTGATACTTGATGACGTCACGATGACGTCACGCTTGATACCATCATAATATTATACACGCTGGTGAAAGTCTGCCACAGGACCTATGCCTGTACTTAGTTTCTTAAAGATTCAGCTTGGTTTGATGGGCATTGTTGCTCAATAAGTGCAAAAATTGAGATTTTCGTTTTCGTTGAACTTTGACCTCAAATTGACCACAGAAGGAAGGGTCAGATGAAAATGCCCACACGAAGAAAACTGTTGGCCATGATCTGATCTATAAGCCTACCAAATACAAAGATCATGGGTCACGTGGTTTTCCAGACGGAAGCATTTTAAAACATGCATATTTTGGTCATTTTTGGTTTGTAATTTGATACCTAATGACGTCACAATGACGTCACACTTGTATGCACATCTTCACATTGGGGTTGATGTTCCTACCAAGTTTTAAGTTGATAGCTTGAACCGTTTTGAAGAAAAGCTCTGGAAACGTTTGAGTGGAAAAAGAAAAAGAAAAAAAAAACTAGAGGTATGACGTTTGTTGTTACAAACGCCAGGTGATCGGGTTAAATGAACATTTTGTGATGAATTTCAGACGTTGTTATCACCTGTGGAATGGCAAAAATGGAAGTTCAGCAGCCGATTTCACGAAACTTTACGCAATTGCGCAAGTCCACTTACGCCATAATGCTGTATACACTAATCCGGTAACTAATATCTCCTCCCTGCATATCCGCCATAGCTGGGGGTTGATAGCTTGCACCGTTTTGAGATATGAATTGTTGAAATAATAAACTTTGAAATCTTGTAATGTGACACCTGTGACGACATCATGACGTCACAATTTTGTGCACAAATTGTTCAACAATTTGATAAACATCAAGTTCTTAAATGTGGCGAAAGAATCATGCAAATATCTGCTGTAGTTCTCAAGATACAGCATTTTAAAACATCTCAGCTCCAAATTTGCGTGATTTGACACCACATTACGTAACCACCGTCCATGTAATGACGTCACCAATGGTATAGTCAAAAGGTCCACATGTGTGGAAACATTTCGTTCCGTAGAAATATGGTCAAAATCACTACCACTTTGAATCTATTTGCATTCAAAATGCTAAAAAATTGCACATTTTCGAACAACTTCCGGTTTGGACCGGAAGTAGGCGTCACACAGGGGTCATGACATCGTATGATTTGTTCAGTTCATTTAGACTTATCATGTTGTGAAAGAATTGTTCAAGTATCTATTACGGTTCTTGAGATATGAATTTTGAAAATAATAACCTTTGAATTTTTGTAATTTGACACCTGTGACGATATCATGACGTCACAATGTTGTGCACAAATTGTTCAACAATTTGATAAACATCAAGTTCTTAGATGTGGCGAAAGAATCATGCAAATATCTGCTGTAGTTCTCAAGATACAGCATTTTAAAACAATTCAGCTCCAAATTTGCGTATTTTGACGCCACATTACGTAACCACCGTCCATGTGATGACGTCACAAATGGTATAGTCAAAAAGTCTACATGTGTGGAAACATTTCGTTCCGTAGAAATATGGTCAAATTCACTACCACTTTGAATCTATTTGCATTCAAAACGCTTACAAAATGCACATTTTCGAACAACTTCCGGTTTGGACCGGAAGTAGGCGTCACACAGGGGTCATGACATCGTATGATTTGTTCAGTTCATTTAGACTTATCATGTTGTGAAAGAA
Organism: Henricia sp. BOLD:AAB3569; assembly: GCA_037783545.1. Classification (NCBI taxonomy): domain Eukaryota; kingdom Metazoa; phylum Echinodermata; class Asteroidea; order Spinulosida; family Echinasteridae; genus Henricia; species Henricia sp. BOLD:AAB3569. The sequence continues at coordinate 927,542 of JBBELK010001037.1, forward strand.
TTGTTCAAGTATCTATTACGGTTCTTGAGATATGAATTTTGGAAATAATAACCTTTGAATTTTTGTAATTTGACACCTGATGACGTCATGATTACGTCACACTTGATGCCATCGTGATACTATACATTCTGGTGAAAGTCTGCCGTAGGGCCTATGTCTGTATCTAATTTACTAACGATTCAGCTTGGTTTGATAGGCATTGTTGCTGGTAAGTGTAAAAACTGAGATTCTCAGTTTCGTTGAACTTTGACCTCCAATTGACCCCAGAAGGAAGGGTCAGATGAAAATGCCCACACAAAGAAAATTGTAGCACAGAATGTCATCTGTAAACCTGCCAAATACGAAGATCCTGGGTCACGTGGTTTTCAAGACGGAAGCATTTTAAAATATGCATATTTTGTTTTTTTGGGGGGTGTAATTTGATACTTGATGACGTCACGATGACGTCACGCTTGATGCCATCATAATATTATACACGCTGGTGAAAGTCTGCCATAGGACCTATGCCTGTACTTAGTTACTTAAAGATTCAGCTTGGTTTGATGGGCATTGTTGCTCAATAAGTGCAAAAATTGCGATTTTCGTTTTCGTTGAACTTTGACCTCAGATTGACCCCAGAAGGAAGGGTCAGATGAAAATGCCCACACGAAGAAAATCGTAGGCCATGATCTTATCTATAAGCCTGCTAAATACGAAAATCATGGGTCACGTGGTTTTCCAGACGGAAGCATTTTAAAACATGCATATTTTAGTCATTTTTGGGTTGTAATTTGATACCCAATGACGTCACAATGACGTCACCCTTGTATGCACACCTTCACATTGGGGTTGATGTTCCTACAAAGTTTCAAGTTGATAGCTTGAACCGTTTTGAAGAAAAGCTCTGGAAACGTTTGAGTGGAAAAAGAAAAAGAAAAAAAAAAAAAAAAAAAAAAAAAAAAAAAAAAGACAAAGAAATCGTACGAGAGTAATAGGTGATCGGGCTGTTGGCCCGATCACCTAAAAAGACAAAGAAATCGTACGAGAGTAATAGGTGATCGGGCTGTTGGCCCGATCACCTAAAAAAAAAGACAAAGAAATCGTACAATATCAATAGGTGATCGGGGAACAGCCCGATCACCTAAAAATCAGTAAAAGCAACTCTGTTTTAAAGATTGAATGTTTTATTCTTGCATTTTGAAGGGTATTTTCTAAAAGGAATAACAACAAATCTTAAGATACGTAAAATATCTTGAAAGAGATTTATCTGTTTTTCCAAATGAACTCTTCAATTTCAAACTGCCTTCCAACAACGACGGGTCAATTTCACGGCGATATCTAGCAAAAAAATTGCTTAGCACAGAATTATATTTGCTTTATATTACAAAAATGGGTGGCCAGACGAAATTGTATGGGATGTGTATTTACTAATAATTTGCTCCCGTTTCTTAAAAACACAATCGGACGTACAATTTTGGCTGGGAAAACCATTTTACAAAGCAAAGATTGTGCGAGGAATTATTTCTGTGCTAAACAGCGCCATGGAAATGGCCCCTATCTGTTTGAAGTCTTACCATAGTCAGCGGGATTGTGGTAGGGTGGACACACAAGGCCTTGGGCTTTGAGGTAGGGAACTAGACCTTGCATACTGCCCCTGTAGATGCATTGGCCTTCACCAAGAACATATAGCTACACAAACAAACAAATACACAAACCAAAACACACTTGAAATGTTTTGTCCAGTTTGCGGCAATCTTGGTTTTACGATTTCTGATAGTTCAGTTGACAGATTTCTCAGATTCAAATCCTAACTTAGCCTAATTTTATTAAATTTATTCTGTCGGTCGCTGCCACGTCACATGCGGTAGAGCTGGAGTGAAAACAACAGTGTACCCATAGTGCACGGCTGTCTGAGGGTAACATAGAAGCACTGCGCATGTGCGAACGTTTAACGGCCGTTGGTGTGTTTTATATTTGGCGCGCTTTTTGATGTCGAAATCGTATGGGTGTTATCCTACGCAATTTTTGGAAAAAATAAGCAAAAAGGTCTGACTATTTGCAAACGGCAGTCGTTTGTCGCTAGCAGACGACGCTAGCGGTTTGAAAAATAAAACTGGACTAGGAATTCAAATTAAATTATGCCAGTAAAAATATGCAGAATGACTTTTGAAGACCTACTTGAAATAATTCCAGGGCAAACAAATCTTTAAAAAGGCTGATATGACACGGAATTACGGATCGAAAAAAAGCTTACTTTTGAATTTTTAAAAATATTTTTTTGAAAACATACTTTACAATTCGCCTTAATGCTCGCAAAATACCATTTTCCCAACATTGAGACATATTTGCTGGTACAGTTGATGAACTATTTTAGTGTCTGAATTTGATTTGAACGTGGCAATAAGGCCGGATATTTTTGTATATGTGTTCAAATAATTTTGAAATTTGGCGCGATATTAGCGTAAAAAGTGTCTACGCTTATGTCTAAAATTGCAGTTTAGTCAAAAATTTGTGAATAATTTTCGCCAAAAAGGCCCTCAAATGTCTAACCATGTCTCATACATGTTCCCCAAACAGAATTTGCACCCAAAAAAGCCTCATCTAGGACCCAAAATTACATTTAAATTCCTGGTCCAGTTTTTTTACTTCGAACTGCTAGCGTCGTCTGCTAGCGACAAACGACTGCCGTTTGCAAATAGTCCGACATTTTTGGTCTGGAAACCAAATTATTTCTATGTCTGTTATCTTTACGAGACTCGGACCGGCGTGAGTGACAAGCGAAGGAACACATACACGTCTCCGAGCATGAATGAATTTGTTTTCACTCCAGTCACGGTGCTATGCCCGTATACAAAGGCATATGACAATGGGTCACAAAAGTGCCAGCATGTGCGACCGACAGAATAAAGATTTTACTTTCGAGATTTTAATTTGCTTACAGTGTCAGTTTACAACTTAAAATGAGAGAAAAATCCTTTGGTTCTCATCAGGATTCGAACCAGAGATTTTTAAAACGTGGGGCAGGTGCTCTACCAGTGGGTTCTAAGAGAAAACCTGCACATGTAGCTCAGTAGGTAGAGCATCTGCCTGGTGTGTCAGAGGTCTTGGGTTCGAGTCCTGATGAGGACCATCTCTCTAATCCATGTTTAGTCTGGTTCCAGTAAGTTTTGTGAGCATACAGACATTTATATGACAATCAAGTCAGGAAACAAGACTAAGATGGCTGTTAAAGAGCCATGTAATATGATGCTATATACAGATTATTGGCTATGGCTGAAAACACTACACAAGTCTATGAGAAGTGATCTAGCCGGCTACTATTGACACGTGCGTAAATTCAAGTCGAAGCCAAATCATACATGTAGCCTTTACCTGATCAAACATCTCAAAAAGTCTGGCGCTCGGTTGATGAATGGTGCAGATGACCGTCCGGCCACCTCGCGCTAATGACTTCAGAAGAGATAGACATTGGAAACTAGACGAACTATCAAGGCCGCTGTGGGAAAACAGAAAAAATGTAGCTTAATTCGAACACTCCAGCACAAAACCAGTCACATTGGTAAATTTTTTGAAAAATAAAATTACAAAAAAAAATTTAAAAAAAGGGAATTGTTAACGCTGTATACTCAGTGTTTTCCCGAGAAACTTCATAGCATGCTCGGGTGGGACTCGAACCCACGACCTCCTGCAAACAAGGCAGACGTCTTAAAGGGGCTGTGTCACGGTTTGCGCATGCGCCAAATCCTTTCATATTTTGACATACGTGCGGGCTCAGATGAATGTAGTGCAATTTCGTTACACAACGCCATTGGTGCGTGTGCTATAGTTGTGTACATCGTGTACTTAGCACGTGCCGCATGGGCAGTGTGTTCGTTCATGAGTGTTTACAATACGCAGAATTCAACTACATTGTACATCGTGTGCGCGCATTTGTTCGATTTGGCATCGCGATCAATGTCTGGAAAAACAAAATCGTACAGCGGTGGCG